>CM062778.1:3012500-3600000 GCA_031770325.1 Bolboschoenus planiculmis | reverse complement strand
GTATTATCCTTGAGATGAAAACAAAATGATTCAATACCAATTAATTAATTAAATCATTAATTGCTTCCATTAATACATCAGTCTAAAGTCAAGGTAATAT
This sequence comes from Bolboschoenus planiculmis, assembly GCA_031770325.1. Lineage (NCBI taxonomy): Eukaryota > Viridiplantae > Streptophyta > Magnoliopsida > Poales > Cyperaceae > Bolboschoenus > Bolboschoenus planiculmis. The sequence goes on along the minus strand of CM062778.1, from coordinate 3,599,900 downwards.
CCCGATTCCAATGCAACACGAATAGACCCAATCCAAGACGTCGAAATGCTACCAGAACCGAAAGCTGCTTTTACCTCACACGATACCGAAATGGCTCTTAGCCAATGACGAATTAATGTAGAATGACTTACAACTGGATGATGGCAAGTCAATGCAAGCACATCCATAAGCTTAAATTCTCATTTATGAGCATGTTCAATTAACAAAATAGAAATTTTATTTCATTTTTATTTTGATATCGACCTATCAAAATTGCCTGATTTAAGATATTAATGTAGATAATATCTTGAATACTATGAAAAACTGAAAATACGGATGCATGTAAAATGTTGATAAAGAATTTTATTACTGTATATATATGACCACACAAACGACAACACTGAAAATGTTACAAACATCTATAGGTTCATTTTTGTCTGTAACAACTAACAAGAGTCAACCAAGTCAATCTATGTTTGGAAATAATTAGATGAGCCATAAATACGGACGGTGGGATGTATCCTAATTGCAATTGCTTTAATTGCCAGGTCTTAATACGGACGAATGGAGAATGGGGATCGATGTAACTTTGCCAAGTTTGATAATCTTCTCCGCATAGGATGGTATATAAAAAGAGTAATTCTAATATATATCTAATTTTTATTTTATATATTTTTGAGAAATATTAATCAAATAAAAAAATTAAAATTGTAAATGTGCTGCTATTTAGTTAGATAGAATATATATTAAATTGAGAAAATTCACCTTTTGGTTCTTGAATTTTCTTAAAAAAACCAGGTTGTATCTTTCTTATTTCTTTTTTAAATTAAAAGTTTTCTTTTAACTGCCATAATAGAAAATAGGTCATCACCTGAAAGTTGTCTAATTTCTCAGTACTTAGTATTACACCAATATTTAGCACATAACAAAACAATATATATGTCCAAGATATATTGGACAACAAAATCTATAGCACAACAGGGCAAAACAAGTTCAATTTACTTAGTTAATGGTAGATAGTAATATTAGAGTATTAGACCAAAAGAATTACAGAATTAGAAGGATTGGGATAAGAAATCTAAAGATAGATAGTAATATGATAAAAGCGTGATATAGACAATCGAAGAAAAGTTTAGTTTGACTATATTTGGTTCGAATTGCATCGAACTGACCGATTGCACATTCCTATCTAGAATTAACATGTTTTGTGGACACCCCTAGCTACAATTACTGTAGACAAGAAAAATAATGAACATCTTATTCTATAGATGGACCACTAATGAAGCCTTTCAATTACAAACAAATCTGACCTGTCTAATTATCACCTCTAGAGATGTGTCACATCGGAGAAAGATTAGTCCGATGCCTATCAAGACCCTTTCCTGCCTAATTAAATAAGGACGTATGAAAGCGTGGAAGATGACTTAGTCTTAAGTCAATTGTCCATGCTCTCATATCAAAATCACTTCAAGCGTCCTAATTAAGAGCCTGTTTCACAAACAAAAAATAATAAAATAAAAAGGAGGAACATAGACCTCTCGTTTGAGAAATTTCATATATATTTCACCACTCATTACGCACGCAGATCTAGCTAGCTAGTACAGCATTGATCAACACTGTTTATTCCAATCAATTCTCAAGTGGTCCCTGCTGGCCTTTGTATATAGCGCAAGCTCTTGAGAATACACTGAACTAACAAAAGATTTCATTAAGTCTATATATCATGAAACACAAAAAAAACTCTGTGATGGCAATAATAATACTGCTGCAGATCCTCCTCCTTTTTCTGTCAAAAACCACTGAATCTACTGCAAACATCGCTCTGTCCGGGTGCCAAGATATCTGTGGTGGCATTCCCATCCATTACCCTTTCGGCATCGGCCCAAATTGTTCCTTTTCTAGCGACTTCGAGGTCTTTTGTAACACAAGCAATAACGGTACACAGATTCCTTACCTGAAGGCGATGATGTACTATACAATTATGAACATAACCATCCCCTTGGGTCAGGCACGTATTAACCTTCCTGTTACTTACCACTGCTACAATGCTGCTGACGGTCGTGAGGTTAATGGCCCATATTGGGAGATTGAATCTATATATAATCCATTCTGGCTCAACAAAGAGAAAAACAAATTTACAGTCACTGGGTGTAATACAATTGCCTATCTCCACCTTGACATTAATAATGATCTTCCAGTAGGGTGTCTTTCTACTTGTAATAGCCGAGATAGCCTGAATAAGTATGGACCATACTGCTCTGGAATTGGTTGTTGCCAGACTGCTATCCCCATAGAAACAAACTATTTCTATATTTTTTGGGATGACAGTTTCAACAACTCCAAGGTTTATAATTTCAGTCGTTGCAGCTATGCTATGGTGACAGAGGACACTGGCTCGTTCAACACCAATTACATCACCACTGACGAGCTAATTGACCAACGTATGCCGGCTGTGTTCGACTGGGCTGTAGGAAACACAACGTGCAAAGATGCACAAACTAGCAAATCCTCCTACGCATGCAAAAGCAATCACAGTGTTTGCTTAGACAACAAGTATGGTCAGGGTTATATCTGCAACTGCTCTCATGGTTATCAAGGCAATCCTTACCTCCAAGGACTTGGAGGCTGTCAAGGTCTCTCTCTCATTTATATAAATTAAGTTTGTTGTACTAATAGGTATCACTTAGACTAATTATCTGACATATATTTGTGTAGACATCGATGAATGTGCCGTCCAAAATCCATGCTCCAAACCAAGCAAGTGCCATAATCTCCCAGGAAAATATCGATGCTCTTGTCCTTTTGGTTGGCGTAGTACACATAACAATATCCAAAATCCATGCGAACTCAACTTGGTTCTAGTCATAGGTATGTTACTTCTTCCGTATCAATTAATAACTTCATTGAATTTTTTTTTATTTGCATGGTTATATGGAAACAGAGAACAAAGTTGCGTTTAGGTTAGAATTAATGTGAGATAAAAATGCCATCATTTTTATGCAATTTGAGGGGGTAGAATTAGTCGCGCCGAATGAAATCGCCCCCTTTCTCTTCTCCGCTTTCAATTACGAATGCAATGCAAAGTCATTTTTCATTTCGTGTTTGATGAAAATTATAGTGAGTTGAATCTCACTATTCTGCGTGAAAGAACCAGTCTCCATCTCTCTCTTGTTGAATCTCCTTTCTCGTGGCAGTTTGCTATCTACCCAAGTGAGTTGTCCTCTCCCCTGTGCTTTATTGAGTGGTCCAAATTCTAGCAAATATTTGATAAGTTTAATTTTGTTTGATTTGATTTGTGAAATGAAATCTTTGAGATATATTGTTGGGATTTTGAGGGTAGTTTTCCATTAATTTGTCATCAATTTTGAGAAGAAAGGAAAGATCAGTTTTTTCCTATAAACTTCTGATCTTGTCAAAATTGGGTCAGATTTTGCAAGGAATCATGATTTTGGCTTTGATTTGGTGGCTTCTTTGTTGATGATTTTTCTTGAAATTCTGATTCTGGCAAAACAAGTTTGATGCAAATTCAAAGTTAAAAGAGTAGATTTTTGAATTTCGAAAGAAGTTTGATGCAAATTTTCGAATTTACAAAGAAAATAGAAGGGAGAAGAGGAAACGAGCTTGAGTTAACGTGAGAAGAGGAGCGGGAAAATGAATTATAGTAGAAGAAGAAAAGACACGTGCCGTTAGAATCTGGAGAAAGAAGTCACATGTAGGAGAGTCTACAGAAGAAAAAAAGAGAATCGTTTATTTAATTGATGGCTTAGAAATACTGTGTTGTATGTTACAGTGCAGTAAAGGATAAGGATCTTGAAACTGCAACTAGAGTTTCTATAAAAACTTAACAGTAGGAGTTCCGTACAGGCCCCCTTTATTTGTAAAAACAAAAAACAAACCTAAAACATTAATAAAACTCAAAAAGTAAAACAGCAATAGAACTCAGTACCACATTGATAAGGAAAAAGATGTAAAAATATAGTAGTACTGGAGCAACCTTCACAAATTTTTGTACCGAAAATTAAAGCAAGCTTGTATTAATTATTGCAGGAAGTTGTGTCGGTATTGTCGCTCTATCATTTGTAGGGTTTACAATATACTTCGTTCTAGAAAGAAAAAATCTTTCGAAAGTAAAACAAAAGTACTTTCAACAACATGGAGGATGGATTCTATTGGAGAAAATTAAATCAAACCAAGGGTTCGGTTTTTCAATCTTCACGAAACAACAAGTAGAACAAGCAACAAATAATTTCGACAATGCAAATATTATTGGCCATGGAGGTCATGGCACTGTTTATAAAGGAACTTTAAGAGATCAAATGGTTGCTATAAAAAAATGTAAGATAGTTAGTGAGAGCAAGAAGAAAGAATTCGGAAAAGAGATGCTTATTCTTTCCCAAATTAATCACAAGAACATTGTAAAACTCCTAGGTTGTTGCCTAGAAGTTGAGGTTCCGATGTTAGTATACGAGCTCATCCCTAATGGAAATTTATGTCACTATATCCATCAGAAGAAAGAATCACGAATTTCTCTTGCTACTCGTTTAAGAATCGCTCATGAATCTGCAGAAGCACTTGCCTACTTGCACACTTCAGCATCTCCTCCGATTTTTCACGGAGATGTGAAGTCTGCAAATATTCTCTTGGACCAAAATTACACAGCAAAAGTGTCCGATTTTGGAGCATCAATCCTAGCTCCAACAGATGAAGCTCAGTTACATTTGTGCAAGGAACCTTAGGCTATCTCGACCCAGAATACATGCAAACCTCCCAACTGACGGACAAGAGCGACGTGTATAGCTTTGGCGTAGTTCTTTTGGAACTTCTAACGAGCAAGTCCGTAATTAATTATGATGCGCCAGAAGAAGAGAGGAGTCTTTCATCTCACTTTCTCTCTGCTATGAGAGAAAACAAAATGCAAGAACTTCTAGACGATGAAATTAAACAAGAAGATGACATGGAATTAATCAAGGAAGTTGCTGAGCTAGCTAGGGAATGTCTTAATATTAAGGGAGAAGAGCGGCCTATGATGACGCAAGTAGCAGAAGAGCTTCATCGAATTAGCAAACTTAAGCAGCACCCATGGGAACAAGAATACAGTCCAGAAGAAAAAAGGACTTTGCTCAGTGATGGATATCGCCATGATACAGAGTTCATGTATACTGGCTATCATTTCAATGTAGATAAGGAAGCTGAGGAGAGCATTGCTCTTGGTCGTTAATTAATAATCCATCCTTCAAAAGTTTTCTCACCTTGATGTATAAATATATCATGCTATTTATCTTTTTATAATCTATTTTCTTTTGGGTTCCTGTATTGTATTATGTTTTTAATTAAGAATGTTCTAATATGTCTTGATATTCTTGATTTTCTTACTTTCTGGTGTAGTAGTGGTAATGTATCATTTTTCTCTTGCTTCACTTTGTATAATCCTGTTAGCTTCCTTCTACAAGTATAATTTTCTCAGAAATTGTACTTACTAGCAGATGAATTTTCTCTTGCTGCTCTTGCACCGAATTATCCTTGAACACAACAAGATCAGATCAAGTTATATAGGTGATTTGTTCAAGTCTGTCAGGGCTTTCAGCAGATTACACAAATGGTTGGACAAGTTATATAGTGCATGCTTGCTATTTTGGCTTCTAAACTATATCCCTTTTATCCTCTGTAAAAACAAAAATAACAACTATAGCTATAAAACCTGATTAAATTCAGTTCTATTAGATGGGGCATCGAATCTTTTCAGCTACTGGAAGAGAGCAAAGTTTCCGTAAAACCTGACAAGGCACCACCAGAGAGGACTGATTGATCCGTAGACTCAACCGCAAGTGTACAGAGAATCTGAATCTCTGTACCAACCAGGAAACGATTAGCAGGACCTACCTCTGATCCAGCAGCTTCTTGAATGCCATATTGTTCACTTCATGTTGTGTTGAGGTTTGTATTTCTCAATTTTGTGCAATAGGCAGCAGCAACTCAGAGACATCCATTGAAATATCCTGTCTATAGTACCTTCCGTGCATCTTTTGCTATTGTATTATCTCAATATTTTGATGATGAGAAAGTTAGTAAATCAACGGAAAAAGAAAATATAGAGGATCTCACTTCAAATACAGAGAAGAGAAGAAGTGAACTGAGAAGTCTCAATGGTGCATTGCTGGAAACGGGCCTAAGCTATTCTCTTCTCTTTTTCTTTCTATTTCAAGTTCCAAAGGTGGCCTCAGAACCCCAAATGCAGCCCATGACAGTCGAAAGCAGCTCAAGGCTAAATCTGGCCTCAACATAATAAACACACAAAATAATTTATATAACTCTATATCATTGGAATACCCAACAGGTAGCATGTTTAATTCTTCTCTCTTTTTTTTCTGACCACTGAAGTTATAACCCTATTTGTATAATTTGTCTTGGGAAATATGCATAAAAAACTATTTTATATACTACTTAATTAGTATAACAATTTTTAATATTTCAGAAATCTCAAAATTTAGAATGTATAAGTAGAGGATACTTATGTAACGAATATTTCACATCAAATATAAATTCATTGAGAATAAGACGTGCAAGGTTATAGAAAGCACAATATTCTTAAATTAATATTATTTGCTGTTATGTAATAATCACCATCAATAAACCCTACGAAGTTAGAATATGCCAATTTCGGTTCCAATTTGTTTGATTCAGATTTCACAACTTGTCATATATAATTTGTGCCAAGTTAGAAACTTTTTGTAATTTAATAAAATTTGTTTTTTTCACCAAAAAATGTGACAAAAGATACAAAGTTCAGATGAATTACTGCAAAACAAACAAAACATCTAAAAATTATTTATAAAAAAATCATACCTCTGATGAAGAGGAGATGGACAAGTAATATAAATTAATTAATTCAACTCATGCATTTTCCTTAGACGAAGACTTCATGGCTTAATTAATTAGATGACCATAATGATGAATCTAATTAATTGAGTGAGTGATTAAATATAACTTTTTTATGTTTGGATGTGAAAAACTTGTACGAATGCTAAAGAATATAAATAAATTAAAGTGGATTCTTTTTTATTTTTGTTTGGATTTTGTAAGCTTGTAGAAAAAACAATCAAAGCTTCAAATTAAATCAGAAGATCGGAGAGAATAATGGATAAAAGTAAGACCACTCAGTTGTTCTCATCATAAGCAATTAAGCCACGCACAATATGCCCCCACTCTTTCTCAAACATTTATTAAACTATTGGCATTGGTGTTGCTTCCAAATTTTCTTTCTTTTTTTCTTTAAAGGCGATTGTAATCCAATAATGCTCGATCTGTTACACACGACTGTATCAAAAAGATGTTAAAATTTTGAAGGTTTCTTTAATAATCCAATAAAGGTTTTTGTAATCCAATCTGGAAAGCAAAAAGAATGTTTCTTTTTTGTGTTTGACGATGATGTGATTTAATTAATTTATTTATTTTACTTTCCTTCTATTTTCCCGAAAAATTGCAAATATTTAAATGTGTAATTTTAAATTATTAAATTAAAAGAAAGCTCAGGTGAGTTAGGTAAAATTCACAATTTCATTTGGGCACATGGAAGATGACTTGGACGTCATGAGTCAACGTCAATGTTTAGTCATCAAATCACTTGTAACATCTTGCTCTTAATTAACAGAAAAATAAAGAAAAATATTAAGCGTCCACTTCTTTATTATTCACCCCTTTATTTATTAATTATAATTACTTTTCTATCAACTAAAAATACATCATTGTTAACTAACAAAGTTCAATAATTTTATGTACAAAATATATATAAAATATTTGAACTTTGATAATTAACAATTAAATATTTTCTATTGATAAATATGTAATTATAAATAATAAATAAATAGGTGAATAAATGGATAGACAATAAAGAGGTGGACACTAAGGCAAAACTCAAAAATAAATAAATGAAAAATAAATTAAAAAGGGAGAAACACAGAGTCGAAGACCGCTTTGTTTGAGAAACATAATTTATTGTGCCCTACTGGTTTTATTTCATTATTTATCACTATTATTTATATGTGTTTCTTGAGTAAAGTTAGGGTGAACTTAAACTCTCTAGGTTTTTTTATGAGCTTAATTCAAAAAATTATTGAAATGATTTCAAACAATAAATCCGAGTAGCTCAATAAATTTTTCATATTAAAATCTCGTAGAACACCGAAATATTCTATTTTTAAATTTTTTCTAACTATTTTTTATTTTTGAAAATGATTCTAAAATAATAATAAAATAATTAATGTTTTTATATGAGAATAGGCCATTTTTAAAAAAATTCAGAAAAAAATAGTTAGAAAATTTTAAAAATAGAAAATTTCGGTATTCTATGATATTTTGATATGAAGAAATTATTGAGCTACTCGAATTTGCCGTTCGAAACTGATTCGATAGGTTTTTGAATTAAACTCACAAAAAGACTCGATGAGCTTAAACTCACCCTAACTTTACTCATTTTCTTATATATATATATATATATATATATATATATATAACGTGAGCTAGCTAAAGAATAGACTCAACTAACAAAGGAAGTGGTTAAGGCTGTTTATACATCATGAAACAAAGTGTGATGGAAACAATAACCCTGCTGCAGATCCTGCTCCTCTTGGCATCGATAACCATTGAATCTGCTGCGAACATCTCTCTGCCAGGCTGCCCCGACAGCTGCGGTGGAATTCACATTCCTTACCCTTTCGGCGTTGACCCAAAGTGCTCCATATCTGAAGAATTCAGTGTCAATTGTACTGCTCATAGTGTTTCTATCAAGATTCTGAATATAATTTAGCTGATGTAATTTGATTGCGTAGATTGAAAAAATAAGGCCTAGTAGACACAATATTTTATTCTTTTATTAAGACCTATCTTTTCCAATTTTATTAAAAAAAATTTTTTTTTTAATAGTCAGTTCCAAATGCATGAAATAACCATGACATACTATGGATTGTGAATTCAGAGGAAGAAACGAATAAGTACTTCCAATAATCTAGGCTGACCAAATTATGGTTTTTTATGCAAAACACCTCCCCAGATCCTTATCCGAAGCATCAGTGTTCCAACTTGCATTGACCAGAGCGTGTACAAGCTGGATGTACCGAGAGGAAAGAAGTATAGAGAAAGGATAGGTTTGCACCAAAATGCAGCACCTGTATTCATGCCGGTTAGCCGAGAGGTTAGTGAAGGATAAGGGGCATCATCTAATGTTTCAAGCAATCAAGTAGTTGCTCAAAAAAAGCGACAACTTTAGAGAGAAATATGTATTTCTTGATGGCCGGCGACGGGCCATGAGCGAGCCGGTATAGCAAATTGGGGCCCAATGTGGTCATGTTGAGGCCACTAGAACAGTTGGAGCGCCAGTTTTTACAACTCACTCGACGTGTTCTTAAATACCACACTTCAGGCTCAAGGATTAGATCATATGACCATTGAGGCAATGATGCCTGGTGTCGCTGGGGCTGCCATGAGATTTGCCAGTATAACTGGTTTACTGATTATGGGCCCGAAGCAGATTTTACGTTTTTAAGGACAAAATTATAATATTTAGAATTAGAATTAACGGTTTTTGTATTACTGCACATACTAGCATTCTCTCATTATATTGTTTGATTTTGATCAATAATCACAGAGCCTGACATAACAATGATCAGGAATTTTCAGCACCAATACTTGTCACAAATCTGCATCCATTACCAGCAATAATGTTTTACCAATATGAAATAGGCTATTCTGGTCAGATTTTGTATGTGATGAACCTTTTTTATCTGTTGATAAGCAATGTGCATTAATCCAATTCTGGGTAGCCTCATTAAATGAACTTTTCAATGATTAATTTTTCTTTTCATTTTGTTAATTTATAGACCCACTACAAAAGACAATGAAATGGACCCTATGGAGAGTGTCTTACTCATACCCAACTAGTTATTAAGCCTTATTAAAGGAACTCGTACAGCTCCTTTTACAATATTGGAAAGAGTACAAAGCTGCAACACCTGGTTTTGAACCAAACAAAAACACCACAAGATACTATTTGGGGAATTTTATCGAACGATCTGTGGGCTCAAAAAAAACAGTCAATGAATGCAAGTAAAGACGAATTAGATAACCTCTGCATCAAAACCAGAAGACACAAATGAAATTCAGTTCTAAACAAGAGGCAACAAACACAAAATCTTATAATCCAAATTAATCTAATTCTCAGAAATTTAGCAGATTAACACTGTAGTAGAAGAAAATATGAAGAATCTCACCCCAAATAAACATCCAAGAGGAGAAGGTAGCAAACTGAGAAATCCTTAGATGCGACCGAAACGGACTTCCACAGGGAACAGTAGCGGGATTGAATTTTGGCATTTCGTTTTCTATCCAATTTACGATCTTCCTTTCAAGTTTCAATGGTGCATTGTTGGAAACAAAAGAGCAATCTCTCTCATTGTCTCCGTAAATTGTCTTGTTTCGTTATATTAAATTGGAAACTGGTGGCTCATGTCCTAATCTGGCCTCAACACATAAACAGTAGAGGAGGGACACCCAACAGGTTTATTGTTTCAGAGATTTTGCATAGAAAAATATTAAAGAGACATTGATATTGACTTTATTATTTTGATTGAATGAATTGTTATTCAAGTTAATAATTTTATTGTGTGATTTATATTGGCCGGTACTTTATTATTCACTTTGAATACCATCGATCTTAATAATATATAACTCATTTAAGTTGAGTAATAACGTATTATACAAAATTATTTGAATAATAAAGATATTAACCTTAATAATTTTTTAATTTAAATAATAAAATTGATATTGATAACCATATCAATGCAATCATGCAAATATTTGTATATCAACTTCCACGGAAGGAAACGTTAGTGAATTATTGAGGGGGTATTGTTGTTTATATGATTTTTAGCTTAATTGCATCTAATTTTTAAAATTACTCATGTTAAATAGGATAATTGTAAAAATATATTATAAAAGTTAGATGTAGGTTTTAATTAACAAATAACAAATATAAATTATAAATATAGTTGTTAATTATTTAGATAGAATTAACTCAAATTCTGCTGATTTCAAAATGGCAATTTATACCCCTTTAAGGAGGGGAAGAATTCATGGAAGCAGTATATACTGTCATTTTGTTTCTCCTCCACGGTTAATTCCGTCCGTTTTTCCCCCGCTGTTGCGCTTTTTGTGTTCCAAGTGTTTTTCCTTTTATCCATCTTAATTTCATTCTTTCATGTTCCAATCTTCCTTCAGCTTCAGACTTGATAACAATTTAACTTTCTCAGATCCCCTCTTGAAAACTCCAAGGATAGAGAGCTAGCGTTTGTTCAGATCTAGGTAATTTGTTCATGCTGACGCAGCTTAAATATTGTTCGTTCTGACTCTACGCCTGTTTGATCACCTTTCCTATCACAATTAATTCCCCAGGAAATAAACATGTTCATGTGATTTATTTATTTTTTATTTTTGATGACTGGTCTGAGACATGAGTCTTTTAATTAATCGAGAAAATAACTTAACTTTGGAAACCTTAACTGGTTTTTTAATTACAAAGTTCAAAAATTCAATGGAAGCCGTTTAATTAATTAACATCAGATGGTCCCTAGCTTCTGATCATGAGTATACACCAAAGCACAACCAACAATTAGAAGAAATCACTATTTCATGTGACAGTAGCGCTTATTCCGTGCTGTTTCTGTCTTGCTGATCTGCTGGTACAGATCAGAATTTCTGATTTTTCTGGTTTCCTGTTTTATTTTCTTATACGGATCTGAACTGATTCGTTTCGATTTATCCGGAAGTAACATCGTATGTGATCCCAAATCGCCTATCTACTGTAGGTGAACTATTACAGTAAGCAGAGGAGCTCCTCTCCTCCCTTTCGTCAAAGGTTCAGCAAATGCTTGGCAGGTTACACCATTCCCAATTATGCATGAAAACCACAACAGCTGTGTATTAAGCACTACCATTGCCTGTTGTTTTGTAACAGGGTGCTACTGGGGTAATCCTTGGCCTGCCTTACACAGATCCATATTGCATTTGATCCTGGGGCCAATTTCAATAGACATTTGAGATTAAGAGCCTTGTTCGTCAAATTTGAATCCTTCAACCCCAAGCCACCAAAACCCATTGATTTTGTGATCTTACAGTAAGCTCCCAAAATTAAACAAAAAGATCAGATTATCCCAGATCTGTATCAGTCTATTTAGACCCGTAGCAACAAACTTCCTGAACTGTACCAGCTGAAACATACAATCAGACCAGCTGAACCAAATTACAAATTAACACTGATTTGGTTTACGCCACAGAAATTCCACAGGACTCTTAAGGCAAGAATAGTCAAACACCACTTGGCCATGACTAAAGGAACAACCAAGATGGTAGATGGATACAATAAGAAAAGAGTCTCCACATTAACAGTAAGTGGCATAAATTTTCATCCAAGTAAAAGAAATAAATAGGAGAATCTAAACCATGAGAAGGCTAATACAATAAGAGAGAGGATTGGAGAAGGTTTCCGCTGTGACAAAACCCGACAATAACGGGCTATTAAATGGCTGGACAAATAACTGATGATTTGACACAGCAGAAAGCATAAAAGCCTCCTACTCTCTTTTCCCAGGTGCGTGAGTGAATGGAGAGAGCCGAAAGAGGTCAAGCAGGCTCTTTCATTTGACAGCAAATTTGGATATTAGAACTGATACCATTCTTCTCCTTCTCATTTTATTTAAGCCCATGTCAACCCGAATGTATTCAAGCCCAGTAGGCCTAATCCAGAATGAGTAAACCATCCTGGCTATGTTTTTTCTTTTTCCCTTGCACGTCTCGATGTTTCTGTGCACGTGGAAGATGACTTGGACCTAAGTCAATGTCAATGCAGGGACGCGGGGGGGGGGGGGGGGGGGGGGGGGGGGGGGGGGGGATGGAATGATTGATGTAACCATCCTGTGTACGTGTTTTTCTTTTTTCTGTTTTGTAGGATAGTAGCACGTCTCGATGCCTTTGAGCACACGGAAGATGACATGAACCTGAGTCGATGTCAATGCTGAGACATGTCATTATCATATCACTTTAAACAGTCCTTACAGGAACATAGACTCAGGTGAACTGAAACTAGATGATTAGATAAATACACCCCCTTGTAATTATATGGCAAGGGGAGAGTAACTTTGTGTCGATTTCAAAGACCAAAATCGTTTTATATCAAGCATTTTTTTTTTATCGTTTATGCTAAATCCAATCTCAACGGTTTCTTTAAAGGAGAAAAGAAAACAACGACAACAAAGAGAAGAAAAAAAGGATTTTGACTTCAATAGTTCCCCTTGAATAGGAAGTATTTTCGGTCTTTATTTTTTGTTCTACAAAGAAGGAACGGAAATATCAAATTAAAACTGTTAATTTAAGAGGGAGATGAAAGGGAGTGATTTAATTTCATGCATAATCGCTAACAAATTTAGCTACTAGTCCAAGTCAAGGTCAATGCTGGTGGGGACGGTCATCCCATGCTGCACCAATCGTCACGCAGGTGTTGCACATCATTTATCGCTACCTTTTTCCTCCTTATGTACGTTATACTATATATATATATATACATATGTATATATATATATACATATGTATATATATATATACATATGTATATATATATATATATATATAGCCGTGTTTTAGTATGTAAATTGTTTTCTTTAATTTACATACTAAAGATGGATCCGATGTATTTTTGTGACTCGGAGGAAGAGTCATATAGACTTCTTCTTCCAAAGTCTCTTGAAGAAATGCATTCTTTACATCCATTTGAAATAAATCTCACCATAAGTTGGTAGCCACTGATAGTAAAATTCTAACCGTGTTCATCTTTGCTACCGGTGCAAAAGTTTCTTGGTAGTCAATTCCATAAGTTTGGGTAAACCCTTTGGCTACTAACCTAGCTTTATGTCTTTCAACCATACCATTGCTATTGTATTTTATTTTGTATACCCATTTGCAACCTACGGGTTTTTGTTTCAAATTTTTTAGTAAATTAACAATATCCCATATGTTATTCTTTTCTAAGGCTTGAAGTTCCTCGTTCATAGCCTTACACCAAATTGGGTCTTTCTTGGCCTCCTCAAAGCTCGTTGGTTCTGTTCGGTTGGTTATTTGACTTAAAAAGGCTCGGTATTGATATGATACCTTATCATAAGAGATAAAGTTTTGAATTAGATACATTACCTTATGGGATACATAATCCCTTAACCTGATAGGAGGTCGAGTTTCTCGAGTGGATCTTCTCAAGGCAATTTCTTCTTGAGTTAATTCCTCACTCGATTCATTTTCCTTAACTTCTCCCCCTGAAGAGGTTGCACTTGAGTCACATATCTGTTCTTCCTCCACTTGTTGGACTTGTTCTTGATTTCTTTCTTCAGGAAAAACGAAGCTATTTGGAAGTAGCAAGATAGGTTATTCCGGTTTGTTCAATTGGTCTGTTTCTTGATTATTTGTTTGATAATATGGTTCAGTTTCCATAAATGACACATCCCTTGAGATATAAATTTTATGATTTTTTAGATCATAACATTTGTATCCATTTTTTTTGTGAAGAATAGTCCAAAAAAATAGCCTTAACCGAATTTTTATCTAATTTATCATTTCTTTTAATATATACAAATCAAGTACACCCAAAAACTCGAATATGATCTAAATCTATTTTTCCCCCTTTAAGTATTTCTAAAGGACTCATGTTTTGTAATTTTGCACTAGGTAATCTATTTATGAGATAAGTTGATGTTAGTACGGCATCCGACCAATAACTTTTTGAAACATTATTTTGAAAAAGAAGTGACCTAGTGACTTCAAGAATGTGCCTATTTTTCTTTCTGAAACTCCGTTTTGTTCTAGTGTATTAATGCATGTAGTTTGATGTAAAATTCCTTTTAGTTTGAAAATTTCTGAAAATTTTTTATTTACATATTCTGTACCATTGTCACATCTAAAAATCTTGATTTTGGCATTATATTGATTTTCAACAAAATTTAAAAATTCTTGAAAACATAAAAATACTTCACTTTTTGCTTTTAAAAGATAAATCCATGTAGTGCGAGATTTGTCAATAATAAAAGTAACAAAATATTTAAAATTGTTATAAGAGTCAATAGGGGCGGGTCCCCAAATATTAGAATGTATTAAGTCAAAATATTTTTCTGATACATCAGAAGACAAATAAAAAGGCAATCTAGTTTGCTTTGAAAGTTTACAAATATCACAATTACTCGAATTTAATTTATATCAAAAAAGCTTGTTTAAAACTTGGTCGGATGAATAACCAAATCTCCAATGCGGCAACTTGTCTCGGTCTACCGGACTTGATGACACAAAACACCTATTTGTAGGGTTCTCTAGGTAATATAGACCATTTTCTAATTTCCCTCACCAATCTTCTTCCCTGATTCTCGATCCTGAAATACTATTTTATTTGGTGAGAAAATTACATCACAATTTAAATCTCGGGTTATTTTACTTATAGATAATAAATTGGAGTTGAAGTCCGGTAAACACAAAATATTATCTACATCTTTTATAAAAAATTTGGTAGTACCAAGACCACAAATTGGGGCTTTATTTTTATTTGCAACAATCACATTTTGAGGTTCTTTGATTTGTGTAAAATTTTGTAATTTTGTTTGATCCCATGTCATATGATCAGTTGCACCAGAATCAATAATCCAATTACTTGTATATTAACATAAATTTGAAAATTTTGGTTTGTAATGTTTTGGGGAATTTAAAGGATGAATTTGAGAGAATACAAAACCTGATGTGCTATTCTGTTGTTGTTGTTGTTGTTGTTGTTGCATAAATGCATTAAATGCATTCCACTCATTGAACAGATGTGCGAGCTGTATAGATGGCGCCATAGCAGACGCCATAGAAGATCCAACTAAGTCGGAAACGGGTAGAATGGGTTGTTGATCAAACCCAACCCGCTACAAAGACTTCTCGAATCCACCCCCTTTCGCTGAATCGCTAGGGTTCTCCACCCCTTTACTCAATCCCCCGAATCACGAATTTTTTTCTCCTTCCCTCGCACACCCAGCTCCCGCGCCAGCGTCGCTCCTCCTTTCTCCCTTCGCACGATGCGGCCTCAGGTGAGGGTGGAGGTGCCAACAGCTGTCCCGGTTGTGACCTGATTTCTTGTAGTGGTGACACCTCTCGGTAGTTGGTGCTCCCCTCGTCTTCGCCGTTTCTTTGAAGTTGGAGTTAGGGTTTCGAGCGGCGCACACTCGGTTCTTCGTGGTGTCGAGGTTGATCGGAGTGTTCATAATGGCCCTCCATGTCTCTTCTAGCTGGATCGTGGCCATCACTGAGTCGATCGATGGCAGTTCGGGTGAGAGGAGGATTTGTGACTTGATGGATTCATAGCTCGAGTCAAGACCTCCCAGATAAGTGTATATTAAGTCTTGCTCTGCTCGTTTTTGGATTTCTGATGGATCTATTGTAGGTGGGAGATACAGTTGTAGTTCTTCCCACCTCGTCAGTATCTCAGTCCCGTATTCTGAGCTGGTTTTGTTTCCTTGCTTGACTTGTGTGAGTTGTTGTTTGAGATTGAATATGTGGACAAAGTTTCTTTGTTGGCCGTATAGGTTTTTCATTTTGTCCCACACTGCTTTTGAAGAATCAAGCAGCATGCATAGACGTGCGATGTGTGGCTCCATAGTGTTGATGAGCCACGACATGACCAGATGGTCTATCATTTATCACTCCTCTATTTTCTCATTTTCTTCTGTTGTTGGTGATTCGGGAGTGAATGATCTTGGTCTGGTTTTGGTACCAGTGACAATTCTCAGTTTTCCTCTGCCACTGAGAGCTATGGAAACAGATTTTGACCATTCGAAATAATTTTGGTTGCCCTTGAGGACTATATTGGTTAATTTTGAGTCGATTTGCTGAGACATGATTGGTTGTTTTACTGGTAAAGAGAATCTAAAGGCTTGTTGGTTTTACTGATAAAGAGAATCTATGGACAGAGGAGACCTCTGGCTCTTTGCGGCTCTGGGTTCTCTCTCTTTGTTGTTTTGTAGGCGTTACTGTAGGTTGAAGCTCCCTGCTCTGATACCATGTTGAATTTATGAGATTTTAAGGAAGAAGATGATGAACATGAAAATTTCTTATTGAAATGTTCTGATTTACAACAAGCACAGTGAATGCTTTTATATGGATTAATCTAACGGCTCTCTGTATCTACAGTAACATTACAGTTTTTTTAAAAAGAAAAAAAATTGAGTGACTATATATTTTTTTAATATAGATGCTCTCTTTCTTCCTATTTATTGGCCAATGATGAAAATACCCTTCATAGGTCTAAGGCCTATATCCCTAATTATTTTCCTAATTTATTCATTTCTCAACATTTTGACTTCAATAGTTCCCCTTGAATAGGAAGTATTTTCGGTCTTTATTTTTTGTTCTACAAAGAAGGAACTGAAATATCAAATTAAAACTGTTAATTTAAGAGGGAGATAAAAGGGAGTGATTTAATTTCATGCATAATCGCTAACAAATTAAGCTACTAGTCCAAGTCAAGGTCAATGCTGGTGGGGACGGTCATCCCATGCTGCACCAATCGTCACGCAGGTCTTGCACATCATTTATCACTACCTTTTTTCCTCCTTACGTACGTTATAGCCTTGACTGAACTAGCAAAACAAATTCATTAGACAGTACTGTAACCATTAGGATATCATAAAAACAAAAGAAACTCCTTGCATGCATTAGCTAGACAGTGTAATCAATGGCAATAATACTGCTCCAAATCCTGCTCCTTTTGCTGTCAAGAACAGCTGAATCTGCTGCGAACATCGCTCTGGCCGGGTGCCAAGACAGCTGTGGTGAAATTCCCATCCCTTATCCTTTTGGCATCAGTTCAGATTGCTCCATGGAGGGCTTCAAGCTCTTTTGCAAGAAAACTAATAATGGTACATCTACTCCTTACCTGGGTAATTTGAAGATTCTGAATATAAATATCTCCTATGGCCAGGCACGTATAAGCAGCCCTATATCTTCCCAGTGTTATAATAGCACAACAAATTCTACCCATTACATTGATTGGAGTTTACACTTCAATCACGAACGCTTCAGGTTCAACCATGACAAAAATAAGTATATGGTCATTGGTTGCGATACACTTGCTTATGTCAATTTTACAAGTTACCTTAAGTCGTACTTGGGAGGGTGGTACTGGGTTGCAGTAGCCCGGAGAGCCTCACTGATGGGTTATGCTCTGGAATTGGATGTTGCCAAACAGATATTCCCAAAGGAACAAACCGCATCAAAATTTGGTTTGATAGGAATTTCAACAACTCAGAGGTGTATAGATTTAGTCGTTGTAGCTATGCTGTGTTGACGGAGGATGAAGGGTTCATGTTTAGCACCAGTTACATTACCACGGAAAAGCTGTATGGCCAAAACAGAACAGTCATTCTTGATTGGGCCATAGGAAACACAACATGCGAGATTGCAAGGACTAACAAAACCTCCTATGCATGCAAAAGCAGTAATAGTTACTGTTTGAACTCGGGCAGTGGTCCCGGTTATCTCTGCAACTGCTCTCAAGGCTATCAAGGCAATCCTTACCTTGAAGATGGGTGCCAAGGTCTGTCTCTCTCTATCTCAGAAATTTGTTACTGTAATAATAGATATCTCAGACTAATTACCTTGCATGGGTGCTGTAGACATTGATGAATGTGCAAACCAAAATCCGTGCTCCAAGCGAGGAAAGTGTCACAATTTTCAAGGAGGATATCGATGCTCTTGCCCTTTCGGCTGGCGCAGTAGTCATGACAATACATGCAAACTCAACTTGGCACTAATTATAGGCAAGTAACATTTTCTACATCAGTAACTTTCTTGAAGTTTCTGATTTTATTAGAATCTTGAAATGTCATTAAGATGCAAGATCATTTTAACTTACCGCACTGATAATTGAGAGGCATTTCAGAAACAAGGATAACAAATTCTGAAACATTTTTTACACGAATATTGATACGGTGAGGGGATTGTTTTAAAAAGAATATTACTTTATTTGACCAAGAAGGACAATCTGCAAAAAAAATATTGAAGCATATATATTTTATATAATTAGAATATGTATTTGGACAAAAAACTTATTAATTTAGAACAAAACCTATGATAAGGACATATATACATATTGTTCAAATGAGGGAAATAATAATAAAGAATTAGAAAAACTAAGTTAGAGTCTATTATGAGGAAAAAAATTATACAAATTGTTGTCAAGTTTTTTTTGGCAAATCTACATAAGTTGGAGAATTTTTAATATGATATTTTACTTCAACCTCTCTTTTATTTCAAAAAAAAAAATATGTTGAGGATTAGTAATTTTACAGGACGTCCTCTTTATTAAACAACTAACTAGGAAAAAAATAATAGTAATAAGTAAGTCATGTAAAATCCTCAAAATATATAAGTAAACACACCATGATATAATACAGATGCACACATAAATGATTCCACAACAAATAGGAAAAAACATATAATTTAAGTTGTGCTTATTGTTCTAGTGTTGACTAAGAAAACAAATTTATACCAATTCTAGGACCTGGTGCTGGCGTTGTCATTCTATCATTTCTTGGGTTGAGCACATATGTAGCCCTCCAGAAAAGAGATCTTTCCAAAATTAAAGAAAAGTACTTTCAACAACACGGAGGATGGATTTTGTTGGAAAAAATTAAAGCAAGTCAGGGTTTTGGTTTTACAATCTTCACAAAGCAACAAGTAGAACAAGCAACGAACAATTTTGACACTGCAAATATAATTGGCCATGGAGGTCAGGGAACTGTCTACAAAGGAATTCTAAAAGATCAAATGGTTGCCATAAAAAAATGTAAGATAATCGATGAGAGCAAGAAGAAAGAATTTGGTAAAGAGATGTTAATTCTCTCCCAAATTAACCACAAGAATATTGTAAAACTCCTAGGCTGTTGTCTAGAAGTTGAGGTTCCGATGCTAGTATATGAGTTCATACCAAATGATACTCTATTTCAGTACATTCATTACAAACATCAAGGATTGCACATTTCTCTTGAAACCCGTCTAAGGATTGCTCAAGAATCAGCAGAAGCACTTGCCTACTTACACACTTCAGCATCTCCTCCAATTTTTCATGGAGATGTGAAGTCTGCAAATATTCTTTTGGACCAGAATTATACAGCCAGGGTATCCGATTTTGGAGCATCAATACTCGCTCCGACAGATGAAGCACAATTTGTCACGCTTGTGCAAGGAACGTGTGGATACCTTGACCCAGAATACATGCAATCTTGCCAACTAACAGACAAGAGTGATGTATACAGCTTCGGTGTCGTTCTTCTGGAGCTTTTAACCAGAAAGCCCGTAGTTGATTTTAATGCGCCAGAAGAGGAGAGAGGCCTTTCATCTCGCTTCCTCTCTGCTATGAAGGAGAACAAAATGCATGAGCTTCTTGATGATCAAATCAGAAGGGATGAAGATATGGAATTGATTGAAGAAGTGGCTATGCTGGCAAAGGAGTGTCTAAATATGAAGGGGGAAGAGCGACCTACCATGAAGGAAGTAGCTCAAGAACTTGAACGAATCGTGAAACTTAAGCAACATCCTTGGAGACAAAATCATCCAGAAGAAATCGAAACCTTGCTCGGTGAAGCATCACATGATATAGAGATTATTGAACATACATCCTACTTCAGTCTAGAGAAGAAGGCTGTGAAGGGAATGGCTGGTGGTCGTTAACATCATATTGCCAGTTAAATAAAAAAAAAGTAGTTGAAAAACATTATATATGCCTTTTAATTGCCAATACAACTGGCCCTTAGTTGTTTTGGCTTTTATGCTATCATTTTTATTTGGGACTTTTAGATAGTAGTTTTGTTCCTTCTTAGAAAGGTTTCCTCTTGGTGTTGTAATTAGTGGTACATATCATTTTCTTTTTGCTTCAGTTTGTATTGCAGCTTTTATATGGTTTGTGTTTATACTTAATTAATTAGTTGATTATTCTGTCTCTCTCTATATATATATATATGGAGTAAAACTAATGTGCTTTTAGGAGCATCCAATTCCTTGATACTCTTAACTCAAAATCCGTCAAATCAGATTCAAATAACAAATCCAAATTGGTCAATAAATTCTTCATATCAAAATCTTATAGGATACCAAAATTATCTATTTTTGGAGCTTTCTAGCTATTTTCTTTTCAGATTTTTAAATATGAATTTAAAATAATAATAAAATAATGAATTTTTGCATATAAGAATAGATAATTTTCAAAAATCTGAAAAAAAATAGTTAGAAAACTCTAAAAATAGAAAATCTTGATATCCTACAATATTTTGATATAAGAAAATTTTTGAGCAAATTGGATTTGTTATTTAAAGCTGATTCGTTGAATTTTGAGTTCAAAACACCGAAGAATCTGATATTCCTAAGAACACGCTAGTTTTACCCTATATATATATATATATATATATTGGTGCACATCACAAATGAAGCCCTTGGGGCCTAGCTACTATACAGCCTTGATATATAGTTGATATTTTGAACTTGTAATTGAACTCTAGATCGAATAATCTCCTGAAGTCGGCAAGATTAGTCACTTCTAGTGAAGGATAAAAGATGATTGGTTATTGGTTAATCCATCCCTGGCTTATGTGGGCCATATTTTGAGTGGCTCAAGAAATAGGAGTCAACGTCAACAATACCCAAACTAATAGATAGTGAATTTAATATGTGCATGCTGTACTGTGTCGTGTCAAAACACGATGTGCCGTGGCATGGCACGTTTTTTTTTATTTATTTCCCGCGTGCGTGCCGTGTCGTGTCAAAAATGGGCGGAGGGCAGCATGGCACAGTTAAGGCATGACGTGCTAAACGTGTCGTATCAATTTTCAACACGCCGTGCTAAATGTGACGTGTTTTAACCGTGCCGTGTCGAGTTGACACCGCATGCTACACACACTAAACGTGTTTGGTAGAAAAAATTCAAAAAAATCATAAATAATTATAAAAAATTGGGAAAAAAATCTTCATAAATAAAAAAATTCAAAAATTTTAAATTTATTTGCTGCTAAAGTAATTAAAAAAACAGTTGGAAAAAAAATAAGAAAAAATTTGTAAATTTTGAAAAAATTTAAAAAAATTCAAAAAAATCCGAAAATTATTTTAAAAATATTCAAAAATTAAAATATTTTATTTTTCAAATTTTCCCCTCCTTTTCTCTGGCTTAGGACTGGTTATGTTAACAACATAGGCGGAGTTGAAAATTTAAAAATATGTTAGTATAATTTAAGAAAATTAAAATCTAAATATTTATCTTAAAATTGAAAGTTATACATTATTCCTTACTAACACTGAATTGTGCGCTAGCCATATCTAACTAAGTTCGGTTTGCTTTCATATCTTGGGAAATAAATTTAAAGGGATTCAATTAAAAAAATTTCTAAGAAAATTATTTTTTGGGGACATCAAATATTAGTTATGCACATATGCCAATAAAAAAAATTGAAATATTCAGAAAATCGCCAAAAAAAACCACAACATTAAAAAAAATTACAAATCTATTTTTCTCATGTTCATTCAGTTTAGGGAAAGCCACAAAAAAAATGTCACCAATTTTGGAGTTGTACATCTATTTTTAACCATTTAACTTTAGATTTGGATAAAAATTACCAAAAAAAGGTACAATATAAAAAAAATTACAATTCTATTTTTTGTATGTTCATTTGGGTTAGAGGAAACCATAGAAAAATTTTCACTTATTTTGGAGTTATGCATCTATTTTTAGTCTGATCAGACCCACAGCAACAAACTCGCTGAACCGTACCAGATGAACCATACAATTGGACCAGCCGAACTGAATTACAAATTAACATTGATTTGGTTTACACAACAGAAATTCCACAGGACTCTTAAATAGAAAGTGTTATGTGTGTCTCTCATCTCATCATCTAATTACAGCAGACTTAATTTGTCAGGCTATCATGGTATAGCAGGCTCCGATTTGACACACTATGTTAAGGGAGAAGATTTATCGTATTTGGTATGTAGGGTATTTTAAGAAGATTTATTTATTTCAATTTCTCTTTTTAGAGATTTTATTTTAATATAAATAAGACTATTTGTACTCTATGTAATAATGAAGTCAAGCAATACAATCAATCTTCCTCATAAAATTTGTCTCTTGTTATTCTCTTTAGTTTTGCCTCTCTCCCAAAATCCTAACAGAAAGAATAGTTGAACACCTATCGGCCATGACTAAAGAAACAACCAAGATGGTAGATGGATACACTAAGAAAATGTCGCTGCATCAACAGTAATTGGCATAAATTACAGTAACAGAGAGGATTGAAGAAGGTTTTCGTTGCAACAAAACCCGACAACAACGGGCTATCAGATGGCGGGATAAACAATTGATAATCCTATAAAACAGAATCTATAAAAGCCTCCTAGTAGCTACTAGCTAGCTGCCCGAGAACTGTTTGACTACAAATTAATTTGGATATTAGAACTGATACAATTTCTCTAATTCTCTCCTTCTCATATTATTTAAGCCCATGTCAGCCCAGTGACCGACCATATGAGCCCAGTAAGGACAAATCCACAAGGGGTTCAAACTTAGGCAGGTCACAATTATTAAACAACGAGGTCTTCTGATTTAACTTTGAGAACGTGGAAGATGACTTGGACTCGAGTCAATGTCAATGCTCAATTGTGTCAAGTTATTATCGTATCACTTTAAACAGCCGACGAAATCATCTTGGCTATGTGTTTTCTTTTTTCTTAGTGCGTCTGGATGCTTTTGAGCACCTGGAATATTTTTTTTCTTTTTGAATAAAAGTGATTGAATACCCCCGATTTTATTAAAAATGAAACAAAGAGCACGTGGAGTATGACTTGCACCTTAATTATTAGTCAATGTCGAATTGTCAATGCTCAGTTATGCCATATCATTAATGTTCTGGCGTCGTTCCGTGTCTACATATATATATCAAGCACCCACGTGGGCAGCTAGGTATGCGGTGCCATGTAAGTATATATATATATATATGTGTAAAAGTGAACACGCTTTGTTGTATTGTTTTTTTTTTTTTAAAAAAGTGTTAAAAACAACATCTGTAATGACACGATATGTATTAGCATGCCGGATTTTAATTATTTTTTAAAATATTTAAATTTAAATTGTTAATAACATTAAAAGTTCAAAAAAATCATAAAAAATCAGAAAAAATCAAATCCTCAACGTCACAAGATGGGAGGGAATAATGAATGAAAGTAAGACCGCTAGTTCTTCTCATCATGGAGCCATCTATGATCGAGAAGAACAAAAGGCTGGAAAAAGAAAGAAACCAACAACAACATAAGCAATGCACGTGATGTGCATGCCTATCAAATAAGCCATGCACAACATGCCATAGCTCTTTATTAGACATTAATTAAAATCTTGGCATTGGTGTTGCTTAATTTCAACTTTTTTTTTGTTTTTGTTTTTTAAAGACATTGTAATTCAATAATGATCGATATGTTACACACACGACTGTATTGAAAAGATAGTAAAACTTTAAAGGTTTTGTAATCCAATAATGCAGCTGCCTTCTACTTTTTGTCTCCATTCACATGTACAAACCAAACACAAAACAAATAAGATCTCATGTAGTACGTCCGGAAAGCAAGAACAAAAACAAAAAGATAAAAATTACCTTGTCGACTCTTTTTTGTGTTTGACGATGACGCACTTTAATTTTTCTTCACTTTCCTCCTATTTTCCCAAAATATTGCAAACATTTAAATGTATAATTTTCAATTACTAAATTAAAGGAAATTTTGTGTGGATTACGTATAATTCACAATTGTATTTGGGTATATGAAAAATGACTTGGACCTCATGAGTCAATGTTAATGCTCAGTCATCAAATCAATTGTGACATCCTGCTTATAATTAACAAAAATAATTCGGCAAAAAAATAAAGAAAAATATCAAACATCCACCTTCTTCCTATTCATTCATCTATCCAACTCTTTATTTATTAACTATAATTATATATTTATTAATTAAGAACATATCATTGTTAACTAACAAAGTTAACAGTGATGAAATCTTTCACTATCCTCCTCTTTATAAAATTTATGAAGTAACAAATTAAACTCCCCTCCCCTCCCCTCCCGTACTCTCCTCTTCACCTCTTGTGGAGCACATCCTTAGTATCGGACAATATTTTTATTTGATTTATTTTTTTATAATGAAACCCATAGTTTCAAATATTTTTGAATTGCCACCGGCAATTTTAAAAGTAAAGAATTGCAATTATAACTTAAACAATTATGTTTGAGCTCCCCATTTCTTGCCGCATGAAAAACAATAATTATCATTCGTCCTTTCATGTGGAAAACCGAGTCCTTTCACTTTCACTGGATTATCCTCTCCAATGAACAAAATGAGCGGGCCATTATATCCTTCTGAGAAGTTTACATTTCGAGTTCACATAAAAATCTTTAGTCTTTGACAAAAGTATATATTATTTTACAGGAAGTACAACCCATCCATCCTTTTATTCCTTCCGAGAAGTTTACATTTTGCTTGACATTCAATGCTCCTTTAGGGTGTGTTTGATAAGTATAGCAAAGGTGAAGTAAGTGTTTTAAAACCCTTTAATGCATTAAAACGAAAGTGATTTAAAGTAGAGTAAGTTAAAGCATCTATATAAATGGAGTAAAATTAAATCATCAAATTTCATAGTTTTAAATACATTTTACTCTCATCATTTCATCTACTTCACTACTATCAAACATTAATGTCTTAGAATGATTTAATCCTTACTCCGATTTGATTTTACTTCACTTACCAAACGAAGGGTTAATTTCAGTGTTGATTCTAAATCTCTATTCAGCATCTTGGAAATCTTAATAATTATCAGAAAAATTGTAAGCGAACAACCACACGAGTAGGGGTGTGCAACGGGTGGATTAATGAATTTTTGTCAAAATTTGAACCCAAGCCGATTATACCGGGTTGAAATTTTTTTCAAGTCAACCCATCCAACCCAACTATCTTTTTATGTGCGGGTTTTACGGATTATATACGGGTTAAATGGGTTGTAATTTTGATTGAACTTTCTATGGTAAATTTTTAATAATTTTAATTTTGTATTTAACAAATTAATAATGTTATAACTTTTGAAAAAGATAAACAATAAATTAAACAATATAAAGATAATTGGGTTTTAATAAATGGATCAGAAAT
Source organism: Bolboschoenus planiculmis (assembly GCA_031770325.1). NCBI lineage: Eukaryota > Viridiplantae > Streptophyta > Magnoliopsida > Poales > Cyperaceae > Bolboschoenus > Bolboschoenus planiculmis. Next base: position 3,573,640 of record CM062778.1, on the reverse strand, counting down.
AATTAATTAATTAATTTATTTAATTGGCTTAAGGTAGCGTATTTTTTATTTAACTTAGCATTAAAGAATAAATAACCATTGATAGCTTTTATAAAGCAATCGAAACACGTTAATTTGATATCAGAGACTAAAATACAAAGTTCAACTTCTATTAGTTTTAAGAATACATAGTTCCAATAATTTATATCATTCATAAAAAAATATAGAATGTTGTTTAATGGAAAGAATCTTAGAAAGATAATATATTTGTTATTGATTAACTTTTATTTATGAATAATTCATATTATTTTTAATAAAGATAGAACATTTAAGAATTTACATATAATATTCAAAACGGATGGGTTGGATTTAGACAGATTTTTGAAGCAAAGTTTACAACCGAACCCAAAATAGCGGGTTAATCAAAATTTGAACTCATACCCAACCCGATGACATCATAACCTAATAAAAGGCGGGTTGGGTTGGTAGATTGGGTTGGGCAGGTTGGGCAGGTTGGTATTTTTCTTGTACAGCCGTACATGAGAGTACCCACTCCAATCTCCTGTGAACAAAGAGCACTAATATTTGAATGAGATCCTTTCCTTGATAACTTTGATAACATAATTTTTACTATAAACTAAAGTAGAATGCAAAACAGCAATTTAGTGAAGCCACGTCATCTATTTCAATGAGAGCCATCAGATTATTTTTCGATGGTAAAGATTTATTTCGGAGGAGATGCTTTTTTGCGGCGTATATAAGTTAAAAAAAGAAAAAAAAAATTCCTCCACCTATGCGTTCCCTCGTCTTCCCAAAATTGATCTCCTAAAAATCCTTTATTGTAGCGCAAGAGATTATGCCTTTTCAGTTCTTTCTTCTAGGTTTTAGCGCCTCTTCGGTGTCTCTCTATTTCTCTTGATTTTGCGTCTCTACAGATTTCGTTATCGATTTTCTGTCCTCTCACTTCGCCTCCTCTTTTCCTATAGCCTCCCCTCTCTCTTTTTCTTTTTTGAAGCCACTGTCAAAGTGACACCTTCCCTCTCTCTATTGCTTTGAAGCGCCAAGCACTAAGAAGAGAAACAGAGACGCTACAATATAATAAAATAAAGGTGATGTGAGAGGTCCGTGGCTCTTTTTCTCATCTTTTATTGTCACTAATCTTTCTTATTTTCATTATTTCACAAGATAATTCTTGAACTTTTAAAAAAAACAGAAAAAAAGGATAATCAAAATCCTCCTACGGGGCTCCTCATCTAGCCAAAAAGATTGTTATTTTTTTATTAAAGATATAATTATGTCATTCATTTTCTTTCCTTTTCTATTCCACACCAACGGATTTGGTTTTTCTTATCTTCTACTTTTTTTGTATGGGAGAAAAATAAAGTGATTTATTCTCTTCATAATTGTCACTTCATAAAAGTGAATAAGAAATAAAGTTCCTAAAGTTCTTAGCCACTCAAATCTGTTCTTTTTTTTTTATTTCTAATTAAGTTAACTTTTATTTTTGTTTCAAAAATATCTTTACAAGAGTGATTTCAGCTTTATTAGATTCTAATTAAATTTCGAATTCTGTGAACCACCACTAAAGTAAACTAATTTGATTATATTAATTTGCAATTTATAAATAATGCTTGATATTTGCAAGTTACCAATTGTGCTCACAATTTAGAAAAACAAATTCGTTTTGCTGTGTATTTAGGAGGATGATCTGAGCCTGGCATTTGATTCTGCTAATTTTGACTAAGGGAATTGATACATAGATTTGTACTTGTCTTTCTTCAAATTGTAAATGTTCTTACTCACAGTAATTGAAATTCTGATTGGCAGTGGTCTCATTTGGACTTCTTTCTGTTAGATTTTAGAAAGAAAAAAAAATCGTAAAGCCACAAGGGGCAAAAGATTAGGTGATAAATAACTACAAGAAGCTACAGGTGCACACTACACCAGCTTTGAGTTCTCCGATTAAGATGTGTGTTGGATACAATATTCTCACTTCATTTCATAAAGTAGCGGTTCACTATGAAGGATATAAACTTCTAATACTTCGGGCACTCATTAATAAAAAAATGGAGTGTCCATCTTACTATTATTTTTGTACCGGGTTTAATCCTCTTCATCCCTGTCAGCTTTGTCAAACATACTTCATCTTTCTTCTTGTCCCGATTTCCCATCTAATCTCATGCCAATTGCGGACCTGACCATAGCTACTGAACTAACAAGGAATCTGAACCGACAAATACTAGCTCCAACTATTTGTGTAAAAGCATCCGCTATTTCTATTTGTGCTCAAACTGCCCAGTAGAGTTTCAATTTTCAATAAAAACTTAGCAGGAAGTCAACAACATATCCCCTTTATTTGAAAAATAAAACATAAAACGTAAACACAACTACTCTAAATATAAAACATAAAAACAAATCAGTACGACATTGATCAAAAGTGAAGATGAAAAAATATAGAATTACTAGAGCAACTTTTACGAACTTTTGTACTGGCAATTAAATCAAGTTTGTATCATTGTAGGATGTTGTGTTGGCATTATCACTCTATCATTTCTGGGGTTTGCAATATATGTCGTCCATGAAAGAAGAAATCTTTCTAAAGTAAGACAAAAGTACTTTCAACAACACGGAGGATGGATTCTCTTGGAGAAAATTAAATCAACCCAGGGGTTCGGTTTTACAATCTTCACGAAGCAACAAATAATTTTGACAGTACAAATATTATTGGCCGTGGAGGTAATGGCACTGTTTATAGAGGAACTTTAAGAGATAAAATGGTTGCCATAAAAAAGTGTAAAATAGTTGATGAGAGCAAGAAGAAAGAATTTGGAAAAGAGATGCTTATTCTCTCCCAAATTAACCACAAGAACATTGTAAAAATTTTAGGTTGTTGTTTAGAAGTCGAAGTTCCAATGTTAGTATATGAATTCATCCCTAATGGTACTCTCTTTCACTGTATCCATCACAACAAGCAAGGATCAAGCATTTCTCTCACAACCCGTCTTAGGATTGCTATTGAATCTGCAGAAGCACTTGCGTACTTGCACACTTCAGCATCTCCTCCAATTTTTCACGCAGATGTGAAGTCTGCAAATATTCTTTTGGATCAAAATTACACTGCAAAGGTGTCTGATTTTGGAGCATCAATACTAGCTCCAACAGATGAGGCTCAGTTAGTCACGTTTGTGCAAGGAACATTGGGTTACCTCGACCCAGAATACATGCAAACCTCCCGATTATCAGACAAGAGTGATGTGTATAGCTTTGGCATAGTTCTTCTTGAGCTGCTGACGAGTAAGCCTGTAATTAATTATGATGCACCAGAAGAAGAGAGGAGCCTTTCATCTCACTTTCTCTCTGCTATGAGAGAGAACAAAATGCAAGAACTTCTAGATGATGAAATTAAACATGAAGATGATATGGAACTAATCAGGGAAGTTGCTGAGCTGGCTAGGGAATGTCTTAATATTAAGGGAGAAGAGCGGCCTATGATGACGCGAGTAGCAGAAGAGCTTCATCGAATCAACAAACTTAAGCAGCACCGATGGGAACAAGAATATAGTCCAGAAGAAACAAGGACTTTGCTCAGTGACGGATATTGCCATGACACAGAGTTTATGTATACTGGCTATCATTTCAATGTAGATAAGGAAGCTGAGGAAAGCATTGCTCTCGGTCGTTAATTTACAATCCATCCTTCAAAAGTTTTCTCACCTTGATGTAGAAATATATCATGCTATTTATCTTTTTATAATCTATTTTCTTTTGGGTTCCTGTATTGTATTATGTTTTTAATTAAGAATGTTCCAATATATCTTGATATTCTTGATTTTCTTACTTTCTGGTGTAGTAGTGGTAATGTATCATTTTTCTCTTGCTTCACTTTGTATAATCCTGTTAGCTTCCTTCTACGAGTATAATTTTCTCAGAAATTGTACTTACTAGCAGATGAATTTTCTCTTGCTGCTCTTGCACCGAATTATCCTTGCACACAACAAGATCAGATCAAGTTATATAGGTGATTTGTTCAAGTCTGTCAGGGCTTTCAGCAGATTACACAAATGGTTGGACAAGTTATATAGTGCATGCTTGCTATTTTGGCTTCTAAACTATATCCCTTTTATCCTCTGTAAAAACAAAAATAACAACTATAGCTATAAAACCTGATTAAATTCAGTTCTATTAGATGGGGCATCAAATCTTTTCAGCTACTTGAAGAGAGCAAAGTTTCCGTAAAACCTGACAATGCACAGACAAGGCACCACCAGAGAGGACTGATTGATCCGTAGACTCAACCGCAAGTGTACAGAGAATCTGAATCTCTGTACCAACCAGAAACGATTAGCAGGACCTACCTCTGATCCAGCAGCTTCTTGAATGCCATATTGTCCACTTCATGTTGTGTTGAGGTTTGTATTTCTCAATCATGTTGTGTTGAGGTTTGTATTTCTCAATTTTGTGCAATAGACAGCAGCAACTCAGAGACATCAATTGAAATATCCTGTCTATAGTACCGTCCGTGCATCTTTTGCTATTGTATTATTTCAATGTTTAGATGATGAGAAAGTTAGTAAATTAACGGAAAAAGAAAATATAGGGGATCTCACTTCAAATACAGAGAAGAGTAGTAGTGAACTGAGAAGTCTCAATGGTGCATTGTTGGAAACGTGCCTAAGCTATTCTCTTCTCTTTTTCTTTCTATTTCAAGTTCCAAAGGTGGCCTAAGAACCCCAAATGCAGCCCATGACAGCCCAAAGCAGCTCAAGGCTAAATCTGGCCTCAACATAATAAACACACAAAATAATTTATATAACTCTATATCATTGGAATACCTAGAGGTAACAGGTTTAATTCTTTTCTCTCTTTTTTTTTTCTGACCACTGAAGTTATAACCCTATTTGTATAATTTGTCTTGGGAACATGCATAAAAAAAACTATTTTATATACTACTTAATTATCATAACAATTTTTAATATTTCAGAAATCTCAAAATTTAGAATGTATAAATAGAGGATATTTATGTGACAAATATTTAACATCAAATATAAATTCATTGTGACTAAGAATCGAATTTTTTTGTAGTGGAATGAAAATTATATGTGATGATCATGTGGTGGCTCTTTTTGATCAAGTCATATATTATATTAGGATAATGCAGATAGTTCATATAGAAACCTGTACCCTGCGATTAATTACTTCCTGTGCCACCAAATTTAGAGCCGCTGCCTCCATTTGAATCCGAATAATATGATGCCTGCATTACAAGCTCCCTTTTTCGTTAAAACCAACCTGTCCCCTATTCCTTCTGCATTGTATGACCCAACTCGCACTGCATGTGGAGACATTGAGGTGGATTTGCCAGCAATATTCACTTTAACCAGTAGTGCTCTCAAGCAAAATATCCAAAAAAAAAAAAAATAAATTGCTGACCCTAGAATGATGCATTGTAAGTGCCATATTGTTAATTTTGAGAATTAAAGAAGGAAGAAAAATGATGAAATATAACTTATTGCATTTTTGATGTTTACAAAGTGTACAGTGGCAAGGGCAGACCCATGTTGGGGCAAGCTCAGGCCAATGTCTACCTTTAATTTTCAAAATCAATAATAATTATATATTTTTTCTTTTAGAATTGAATAGATTAAGTATAAAATATTAAATATGCCTAAGCTTAAATAACTAATATTAAAAGAAAATTCTCATTATTAGATTTGTGTCTAGGATTGTCACACCATTCTTAATTATGCATGAAAACCGCAGCAGCAGATCTTCTCTAATTTGTATTAGCCGACTGCCCTGTATCGAGCACATCCATTGCATGTCTTACACAGATCCATATTGCATTTGATCCTGGGGCCAATGTCAATAGACATCTGAGATTAAGAGCCTTGTTCATCAAATTTGAATCCCTCAACCACAAGCCACCGAAACCCACCGATTGCGTGATCCTATAGTATGGTTCCAAAATTAAACAAAAAGTCAGATTATCCACCGAAACCCACCAATCTGTATCAGTATGATCAGACCCCTAGCAACAACTCGCTGAACCATACAATCAGACCAGCTGAACCAAAGTACAAATGTCGTATTTAAGGCATACCTGAACACATACATGTTGTGCCTTGCACATATGTCATATGCTTTTTGTTAATATACTACATGTTATTATCATATCACTTTAAACAATCCTTACGGGAACATAGACAACTTTTTTTATAAAGAACTAAAACTAGATGTTAAATAGATAACCGGAGGAATCACTTAAGATTGGTTATTTTGATAATTTTAACAATGAGATTTCAAATAAATTTGAAAAAAATATTTAAAAACATAAATAAATTTATAAACACATTGTTGTACTTATAGATTTATTGTGTTTCAAATTTCATACAATTTAAATATTATTTAATAGTGCATCAAAGACAATAAAAATTTATGTAATTTGTAACCATATGTTTTGATTTAATGGTCTGCGATAGACTATGAATTCAAACTTAAATTATATGAAATTTGAAATGCAATTAATATATAAATTCAAAAATATGTTTATACCAAGCATTTCTTTTTTTACATTTATGCTAAATCCTATCTCCACGTTTTCTTTAAAGGACAAAAAAAAATCGACAACAAAAGAAAATGAACTTTAAAAAAAAAGGAATTTGACATCGATCACTCACCTTAAAAAGGAAGTATTTTGGTCTTTATATTTTGTTCTAGGAAGTAGGGATGGAAATATTAAATGGAAAGTGTTAATTTGAGAGCTGGGAGATAAAAAGAAACTGATTTATTTTCATGCATAATAGTTAATAAGCGACTAGTCCCAATCAAGATCAAGGTCAAGGTGAAGGTCAATGCTGGTGTGAACGGTCATCTCATCTCATTTATGAGCATGTTTAATTCGTGTAGAATGACTAATTCATGTAGAATGACTTGCAACTGGATGATGGCAAGTCAATGCGAGCACATCCATAAGCTTAAAATCACATTTGTGAGCATGTTTAATTCACAAAAATAGAAATTTTATTTCATTTTTTTGTTGTTGACATCTATCAAAATTGCCAAATTTAAGATATTATCAAAATATACAGTCTATGAAGTGTAGATAGATAATATCATGGATACTATGAAAATCTGAAAATACAGAATTTAATCACTGTATATATATGGCCACACAGGCGCTAACACTGAAAATGAAAAACAAATCTAGTAGTTTATTTTTGTCTGTAACAAGTTAACAACTAACAAGAGTCAACCAAGTCAATTCTGAAAACTATTTTATTTCTGAAATAAGGATTTCATCGATCATCAGTATTTATATATATATATATATATATATATTCATGTATGCTAAAAATTAGCTGAAATTATTTAAGTATTTGTAATATATATGAATTCTTATTCATATCCATGTACAACATTGAACAACTAAAACAATAGCACATATGGGATTTAGTTATTTCTCTTGGAACTTTTGTTTCTCTTCATAGTGACTGATGAATCTGCCCTCGATCAAAAGAGAGGATTTTCAAAAAGACAAAAGAGAGAGAGAGAGAGAGATTTGTTTGGGAAGAGAATGGGAGGGGGGGGGGGGGGGGGGGGGGGCGTAAGAAAAAATAATTGGATTTGAAATTTTAAATGACTGATGAATTGGGTTTGAAATGAAGAAATAGGCATAGTTCTGATTTTATTTATTTAAATATTTTGTTAATCAAGATGGATTTTAAACAGATTATTATTGGATACGACAGAATGTGCCATATCGGACAACTTTGGGTCCAATGCCCATCAGTCATCAGACCTTCCCCCCTGCTTCCCCAAAAAAATAAATTTTTTATAATAATACATCACGATGAAAGCGTGGAAGATAGCTTAGTCTTATCATATCATATCAAATCAGATAAAGTGTCCTACGAAGAAATAATAAGATAAAGACGAATGTACGTAGACCACTTGTTTTTGGTGATCTTGTAAAAAGATCAATTGAAAAAATATTCCATGTAGTCTATATAAGGCAGGTACTCCGTAACTGCTAAATTATTTGAGAAACTTTATGCTGCACCACCCGTTACGTTTGATCTAGCTAGTACATATAAATTGTTAAGATAACTATGGTTAAGTGGTCCATCCTCCTTATCTATAGAGAATAGACTCAACTACCAATTAAAGGAATTGATTAAGGCTATCATGAAACACGAACCAAACTTTCTACATGTAGGAGATAGTATTTTATGAATTGGGCTAAAATCTCTCTAGTAATTTATGAATTGGGCTAAAACTGGCCCCTTTGGCCCACAATTTTGTCCTCCTTTCCTTAACGGACTAACCATTCCAATTTGCAATTCTCAACTATTCATTTTACATTGCAGCCTTCTTCTTTAACTCTCGAATGTTGATTTTTTGCTGTGCCCCACTGCATTGCACGACGAAACAATGGATGGATTATAGGATTTTTTTTTGAGATTTTCTTTGCACAATTCTTAATACGATTAAAGGATAACATGATGCGCTGCACTGATATGAACTCCTGTCTCTCTCATTCAATTTAGCGATTTCCAAAAAAATTGCTTAATTCCAATGCACATCCTTCTTCTCTGCTAAAACTGACCCCCCCTATTTTTTTGTTAAAGCTCCGCTACTTATCGACAACTCTTTTTATAAAGAACTGAAACTAGATGATTAAATAGATAACGGGAGGAATCACTTCAGAATGACTATTTTGACAATCTTAATAATGAGATTTCAAATAAATTTAAATTTTTTTTAAAAATATAAATAAATTTATAAACACATTGTTGCAGTTACATATTGATTGTGTTTCGAATTTCATATAATTTAAATGTTATTTAATAGCGCATCAAAGATTATTAAAATTATGTAATTTACAATGGTACGTTTTGATTTATTGTTCTTTGATGAACTATAAAATGAAATTTAAATGATATAAAATTTAGAACACAATCAATATACTTCCACCAATCCTAAAACGGCCAGCAGGAAGACCTCGAAAGAATCGGATAAGGCCTTCAGATGAGCCAAAGAAGAGATTACATAAGTGTAGGCGGTGCGTTGCCACGAAATATTTGGAATGGGCGGCGTTTTGTGCCCTTAAATTCAGAAATATATTTATACCAAGCATTTTTTTTAACTTTTATGCTAAATCCAATCTCCACGTTTTCTTTGAAGGACAAAAAAAAACTATGACAACAAAGAAATTAACATTAAAAAAAAAAGGAATTTGGCATCGATCGTTCCCCCTAAAAAGGAAGTATTAAATATTTTCGGTCTTTATATTTTGTTCTAGAATGTAGGGATGAAAATATTAATTGGAACTGTTAAATTGAGAGGGAGATAAAAGAAACTGATTTATTTTCATGAATAATAGTTAACAAGCAACTAGTCCAACTCAAGTCAATGCTGATGGGAACGGTCATCTCATGCTGCACCACTTGTCAAAAAGGTCTAGTACATCATTTCTCACTATTTTTTCTTTTTGCTTCTATATATATAGTTTTGATTAACTAGCAAGACAAATTCATGAATTAGGCTGTCATAAACCACAAAAGGAAATCCTTGAATTAATTAGAGAGTGTAGTTAATGGCAATAATACTGCTCCAAATCTTGCTCATCCTGTTGTCCAAAACTGTTGAATCAGCTGCAGACATGTCTTTGCCTGGGTGCCAAGACAGCTGCGGTGGAATTCCCATCCCTTACCCTTTCGGCATTGGCACCAATTGCTCCATGTCTGAAGACTTCAATGTCACCTGCGATGCAAGTTATATAGGTAAACCTACTCCTTACCTGTATGGGGAATACATGGAGATTGTGAATATAAGCGTCCCCTCGGGTCAGGCACGTTTTAACTTACCCACAGTTTCCCAGTGCTACAACACCACCACAAAGAAAGATGATTCTGCTATATGGTTGTTCGACATTTCTGACAGTGGACCATTCTGGCTCAACAACGAGAAAAACAAATTAATAGTCACTGGGTGTAATACATTTGCCCATCTCACCCTTGACTATGGTACCGGTTATTCAGTAGGGTGTCTTTCTACATGTGATACCGCAGACAGCCTGAAAAAGTATGGAGCATCCTGCTCTGGAATTGGCTGTTGCCGGACAGCTCTCCCCAAAGACACAAAAACATCCTTTGCTGACTTTGATGATAGTTACAACCACTCCCGGGTGCATAACTTCAGTCCTTGTAGCTATGCTATGGTGGTCGAGTATGCTGGCTTCGTGTTCAACACCACTTCAATCACCACTTACGACCTGGTTGGCCAAACTATGCCGGCCGTGTTTGATTGGGCCATAGGAAACACAACGTGCAAAGACGCAGAGACTAACAAATCCGCCTATGCTTGCAAAAGCGATCACAGTGTTTGTTCAAACTCAGTCGTCACTGGTCAGGGTTATATTTGCAACTGCTCAGATGGTTATCAAGGCAATCCTTACCTCCAAGGAGGCTGCCAAGGTCTCTCTCTCATAATTTAAATTTGTTATTGTAGTAGACATCTTAGATTAATCATCTGACATATATATTTTTGTAGATATTGACGAATGTGCCATCCAAAATCCATGCTCCAAACCGGGGAAATGCCACAATCTCCCAGGAGGATATCGCTGCTCTTGTCCTTTCGGTTGGCGCACCACACAAAACAATATCCAAAATCCATGCGAACTCAACTTGGCTCTAGTCATAGGTACATTATTTTTCTGGGATCTATTAGTAACTTTCTTGAAATTTTTATTTTGTATAATTCCAAGCATGGAAACAGAGAAAAGGTTGCTTTTAGCTAGCTAGGTTACAATTAATGTGAGATGGAGAAGAAATATTTGCAACACGGTAAGAAAATAACCTCGTCTGAAATTCGTTTCCTCTTTGCTTCTTTTTCCCTTTCCAAGAATTATGCCAGCGAAGATTATGATTAAAATAAATACAGCTTGTTCAAATTATATTTTTTGTTGGAGATGACAAAAATCTGATCGCATCCAATACGATCTGACCAACATAAAACCCAATACCTAGAATTATGACAATGAAAATTATGATTAAAAAAGAAAAAAAAATATATAGCATGTTTAAACTAATGTTTCATTGGAGATGACCAAATCTGATCACACCCGATACCATCTGACCCACTCAAAACCCAATTATATGATATCTATTCAAATTTCTTTGAAAGTAAATCACCTAAAGTTTTGCTGAAAGTTAGAATGAAAAATAATCTGGACATCAAAATAGAAATCCAAATCATAATAGGCTGGCTTAGTAAGAATCAACTGACTTGCATTGGATTTTAAAAATAAAAAAGAAAACCTTGTATTTGAGTTAAAAATAAAGAAAAATTTATAAAATAGTTTTGCTGAAAGTTATACTAAAAATACTTTGTATGTAAAATCTGACGAGTATTTTGAAAACTATATTATGACATATAATTAAGAAAAATCCAATTAAAGCTAGCCTGCTCCTAGAAGCGCTGGACTCCTCACTATTTCCAACTCAAAATTTATTAAATTGATTTCAAACAATAAATTCAAATTACTTAATAAATTATTTATATTAAAATCTTGTAAAATACTAAAATTTTCTATCTTTCAGATTTTAACTATTTTGTTTCAAAATTTTGAAAATAGTCTATCTTTATATGCAAAAATTCATTGTTTTATTATTATTATTAATATTATTATTAGAGTTATTTTAAAAAATCTTAAAAAAAAGTTAAAAAATCTTAAAAAAAGAAAAATTTTGTATCTTACAAAATTTTGATATAATAAATTTATTAACCAATGTGAATTTTTCATTTCAAATCGACTTTATAAGTCTTTTAGTTAAAAACACAAAGGAGCTCCGTACTCTTAGAAGCATGATAGCTTTATTTTAAAAGTCCTACTATACAAATCATATAAAAATCAAATAGAAAGGTTGATAGAGAGAAAAATCAAATAGAACAAAATATTACATATCGTTAATAAAAGTAAACAATTAGATTAAATGCGGCGCATTCTTTTTGAAAACAAGCTAGATCGCAAAAGAATATAAAACTATACCGCGTATCTTTTATTGCTAGAAATGCATTAATTAATTGCTGCTTTTGTCATCTAGACTGTCTTCTATGTATTTTTTGAAATACTACGAAATTATATTATATATACAGAATAAATAATTAATGTCGATAAAACTACTCGATTAATGTATTTTAAATAAAGATAAGAAGCTATCTGAACCACGGGTACATCTTTTAGAATTCAGAACCATACAGCAACATAACCATAACATCTGTTAAAAGTATTTATGGTGCACTATGAACAAGTAGATTAATAATTTGCCACTAACTAAAATTATATGCCGTGCCTATTGTAATTTTCTACCAAACTTAATTTGCTAATCCCTGCTGACCTTGTCAAACATGCTCTGTGTTTCTTCTTCTTCCGGTTCCCCACAGCAGAAGCCTTCATCACCAAAATTCACTAGTACAGATCAATCAATCAGTGTCGAACTTAAAATGCCATCAATGTCAGATTAGCATCCGACACTGACAGGACTGACACTAAAAGTATTGAGAATTAGTGCCAGATTTATATCCGACACTAGTTGTTGAATAATTGTAGAACAATCAGTATCGGATATTTAGAAAATCCGACACTAATTGGTGACTAATATTTTTTTTTAAAACACAATCAACTTTATATCCGACCTAAGTTCATGCATAGGTTGACCTAAGTATTTACTTTTTTAATAAAAGAAAATGAAGTAAAATTACTTTCTTGATATTTTCTCAAACACGCTTTATTTATGTATGCAGGCACAACAATCGCGCTGGGGTTTATTACTAGTATTATCGTTCTTTTGTTTTATTTTGCTATAGCCAAACATATCAAATTGTTTGAAAAGAGAAAACAAGAAAAGTTAAAACAACAGTTCTTCATTCAAAATCGAGGATTACTTCTACAACAACTCATAACTTCCCATGAAGATACCACACAACAAATGAGAATTTTTAGATTAGATGAGCTGGAGAAAGCAACAAATAAATTTGATAATGCACTCATTCTTGGTAAGGGAGGTCATGGAGAAGTTTACAAAGGTATTTTGTCAGATCAACGTGTTGTGGCTGTCAAAAGGTCCAAAATCATTGATCAGGGTGAAATAGATCAGTTCATTAATGAGGTGGTCATTCTCTCACAAGTCAACCATCGGAATGTTGTAAAACTCTTTGGTTGTTGCCTAGAGACCGAAGTGCCATTGCTCGTTTATGAGTTCATATCAAATGGAACACTTTATAATCATCTCCATGGAGAAGAACATTGTTCCTTAACATGGAAGCAACGGTTAAGAATTGCCCTTGAAGCTGCAGGAGCAATTTCCTATCTTCACTCATCCGCCTCTATATCAGTTTTTCACAGAGATATAAAATCATCAAACATTCTGTTGGATGATTATTTCACTGCAAAAGTGTCTAATTTTGGGGCCTCAAGATCTGTCCAAATAGATCAAACGGGCATAACCACGGCTATCCAAGGGACATACGGATATTTGGACCCTGAGTATTATTACACTGGCCGATTAACCCAAAAAAGTGATGTCTATAGCTTTGGTGTTATTCTCGCTGAATTGTTAACAGGAGAAAAACCATTATTTTCCTCTAGCATTTTTGAAGGGAGTAGTCTCATTCCATATTTTGGTTCTGCAATGAAAGAAAATCGTCTCTTTGAGATTGTTGATCCCCAAGTTGTGAACGAGGGGGACAGAACAGAGCTCGAAGTGGTTGCCAAGCTTGCAGAAATGTGCATAAGAATGAAAGGGGAAGAAAGGCCAACAATGAAGGAAGTGGAGGTCCGGTTAGAGGTCTTGTGGCGTTCCAACGAACAGCACAATGTATTATTCTTAAATCTTGATGCTTTGTCTTTTTGTAATGCTACTGGTGTACTTATTTAGCTGATGTAATTTGATTGTGTAGATTGAAAAAATAAGGCCTAGTAGACACAATTCAGTTCCAAATGCCCGAAATAACCATGACATACTATGGATTGTCAGTTCAAAGGAAGAAACGAATAAGTACTGGTTAACTAACATTTCAATAATCTAGACTGACCAAATTATGATTTTTTATGCAAAACACCTCTCCGGATCCTTATCTGAAGCGTCACCGTTCTGACTTGTGTTGACCAGAGAGTGTACAAGCTAGATGTACCAAGAGGGAAGGAGTATAGGGAAAGGATAGGGGTGCACAAAAATGCAGCCCCAGTATTCATGCCAGTTAGCCGAGAGGTTAGAGAAGGATAAGGGGTGTTCTTTAATGTTTCAAGCAATCAAGCAGTGGCTCGAAAAGAGCGACAGCTTTAGCGAGAATATATATTTCTTGATGGCCGGCAACGGGCCATGAGAGAGCCGGTATAGCGAATAGTTGAGGCCACTAGAACAGTTGGAGCTAGCCAGTTTTTACAACTCACTCGACGTGTTCTTAAATCCCACACTTCAGGCTCAAGGATTAGATCATATGACCATTGAGGCAACGATGTCTGGTGTCGCTGGGGCTGCCATGAGATTTGCCAGTATAACTGGTTTACTGATTATGGGCCCGAAGCAGATTACATGTTTTTAAGAACAAATTTATAGTGTTTAGAAATAGAATTAACGGTTTTTGTATTACTGCACATACTAGCATTCTCTCGGTGTGTTGTTTGATTTTGATCAATAATCACAGAGCCTGACATAACAATGATCAGGAATTTTCAGCACCAATACTTGTCATAAATGTGCATCCATTACCAGCAATAATGTTTTACCAATATGAAATAGGCCTTCCTGGTCAGATTTGGTATGTGACAAACCCTTTTTATCTGTTGATATGCAATGTGCATTAATCCAATTCTGGGCAGCCTCATTAAATGAACTTTTCATTGATTAGTTTTTCAATTTTATTTTAAATTTATAGAATGCTTCAAAAGAAAATGAAATGGACCCTATGGGGAGTGTCTTACTCATACCCAACTAGTTAGTTAGCCTCATTAAATGAACTCGTACTGCTCCTTTTACAATATTAACCCTGAGGTTTTGTTTTAAGTCCCAGTACAAGCAACCAAATCAGACCTGCAGTAGAGAAACTGATGACCCCTGGTTTTGAGCCAACAAAAAACACCACAAGATACGTACTATTTGGGGAATTTTATCAAACGGTTGGTGGGCACAAAGAAAACAGTCAATGCATGCAACTAGAGACAAATTAGATAACTTCTGCATCAAACCCAGAAGACAAATAATTTCATCAGAGTCAAACCTTAGAATTAACACTATATTAGAAGAAAATATGGTGAATCTCGCCTCAAGTAAACATCCAAGAGGAGAAGTAGCGAACTCATGAGAAGCCTTAATTGCGACTAGAGCAGATTTCCACTGAAGATTGAATTTTGGCATTTCGTTTGCTCTCTAATTGCGACTAGAGTTGTTGGAAATAAAGAGCGCTCTCTCCGTAAAGCGTCTTGCTCTTAACTGCAAAACGGGCCGAAGCTGTTCCTTTCTTTTTTTTCTCGTTCTATTAAATTGGAAACTGGTGGCTTAAGAACCTGAATGCAGCCCATGACAGGCCGAAGCAGCCCAAAGGCTAAATCTGGCCTCAACACATAAAAGAGGAGAGGAGGGATACCCAACAAGTTTCATGTTTTAGTCATTTCAAAAATTATTAGAGAGATATCTGTACTATTATGTAAAGCATCTAAGGAATGGAGGGACATAAAACAGTGGTGGGGACTAATGTCATAGAAAGAAAATGGTAAGAATATTTTTAGTATAATTTACTTGATTCTCCATTCACCATTGAAACTTTATATGTCAAACCCATTCTTTTATGAAGGAGTATAGCCTCAAAACCTATTCTTTCACAAAAGGACGAAACACAAAGAAGTGAATTGTTATATTGTGTGAGAAAAAAATTTCAGGTCAAAGAGATTGAAACTTCATATGACAAAAGTCAAGAGTGACTTGCAGACATTTTTACCAAAGCATTGGATAATATGCACATGAAAATCATTGTTGACAATTAAGTTGGGCTCAATCAATCTATTTGAACCCAACGTGAGAAAGGAGTGTTAACACAATCAAATAAAATAAAAAATGTATATGCCTTGGAAACGATCAGGAGCAATTACTAGCCGTTAGAATTAGACCTTTATCCAATTAACAAAATTATCATATTCCGTATCTTGTATAATAGGAAATATCCAACGGCTAGTTGAAAAGAATTTTCCCAATTATTCTTAAAAATTCATCATACTCCTTTCCTTTTTCAATCGTTATGTTTCCATGGGAAGATTTATTGATTATTCTATAATTTATATGCAGCTATGGCGACAATAAAAAAATAATCTTGCGGAAGAACTTGACCGAATTCGGAAAGTTAACCAGCATACTTGGAGACGAGAACACCATCACCAAGGTACAGAAACTTTGCTTGGTGAACCATCTCATGAGATAGAATTTCATACTGGTTCGATTCTTTCAGTCTAAACAAGAAAGCTAAGAAGAGCATTGCTGGTCGTTGACAACACTTCAAGTATTGCTTAACAGTAATTTCTATATATCTTGTCCTACTTATGCCTGTCTTATATTATTTTGCATTTTCATTTTTATTTGGGGTTTTAATGTGGTAGATGTGATGGTAGATGTGCTGCTAAGAAGGTTATCTCTTGGTGTCCTTAGTTGCAATACCATTTGTAGCTTGTTTGAGCTTGTATTGAAATCTATATATGTTTGGTGTGCATGATCAATTGCTTATCCTTTGTTTCGGAGTGATTCTATCAGCTTTTGCTAAGAATATCTGATTCTACGAGGAATATAAATTGTTTTCTAGAAAGTCATTATTTGATTCTAAGCTTCTTCTTTACAAATAATATCCAACCTTATTTAGGTTGTAATTGTACGCTAATAAAATGTTTTAATGTGGGCATTTCACTTAATTCTCTGACTCGGACACCAACTGATTGGGAACAAAGCTGACCAAGTTCATGTTCTCTCTCAATATATTAATTATCACCGCATGATAAGTTATAACCATTCTAATTCATCAGGATTCATACTTAAATGCTTTTCAGAGCTGGGGGCAGGTAATGGAATTATCAACACCTGAGAGAATGCGGAGTAAGGCTGCCCAAGAACACTTCTCAGCGTCTCTTTCCTTTTCTCCTCTTGATCTCCTATTAGAGGTCAGGCGGGCTCTTTTATTTGATTACAATTTTGATATTAGAACTGATTTCGTTCCTCTCATTCTCATTTTATTTAATCCCACGTCGGCCCAACTATCCAGTGCCCAGCCATATGAGCCCAACAGGCCCAAATCCACAAGCGATTAAAAGCTTGGCCAAGGAGAGGGACAATAACTTAATGAAGTGTGCTGAGGTATAGCACGACTAAACCACATGCTATTCACTGGAGATGTCAATTTCATTCTGAAAATTAATAATTGAAGTTTTGGAACTTTGTATAATGAATTAATGACTAAATATTCATGTTTTGCTATCATTTTTCATGCTTATGGCTAATAATTAATCTATCAGGTTCAAGTAATTAGTATAGCCAATTAAATCTTCTGCCATCACGACATACCACAAGCCTTTAACAACACTGCTGGCT
The DNA here is from genome assembly GCA_031770325.1 of Bolboschoenus planiculmis. Classification (NCBI taxonomy): domain Eukaryota; kingdom Viridiplantae; phylum Streptophyta; class Magnoliopsida; order Poales; family Cyperaceae; genus Bolboschoenus; species Bolboschoenus planiculmis. Next base: position 3,556,031 of record CM062778.1, on the reverse strand, counting down.
CTGGTTCTTAATTGCAGAGGGTGGGGAGGGGGGCCGGTACTGATTGACGGAAACATCCTGTGTCTGTATTTTCTTTCTTCCTTTTGTATGATGTAGCGTGTCTCGATGACCTTGAGCATGGGAGGATGAATTGGACATGAGGTGATGTCAATACCCAGTCATGCCATTATCATATTACTTTGAAAGAGTCCTTATGGTATCGTAGATGATTAAGTTGATGCATTCCCCTTTGTAATTATATAGCAAGTTGAGAGTGACTTTGGCTCGATTTCGAGGACCGAGAACTGTATTATACCAAGTACTTTTTTAACTTTTCTGCCAAGTCCATGTTGAATATGTTGCATTGTTAGTAGAAGTTTTCAAAAGCTGGGCGTGTCAGCAGTTTTTTTCAGATATGCATCAGCAGGGGTATTTTAGTTAACAGAGGTTAATCAAGGCAACAGAGGTTAATTTTAGACAGCAGTTATGTCAGAAAACGTGTGGTAATGTTTAGGCTAAGTTTAATTTACTTGGAGTCCAAGTTTAGTGTAATTATGGGTGGTTGTCTGTAGGTTGTCTGAGTAGTAAAAATAGGTCTTTTATTTTCTGGTTTTGGGTGTAGTGTGTATGAGAGAGATACAGAAAAGAGAGAGTTGTAACAGAGAGTCTTTGCTGTAATTGAGATTTTAATAGAGAGATTAATAAAAGAGCTGGTTAGAGAAATTGTTTGTTGATCAAAATACTGATTTTCTGTGTACCAGTATTCCCATTTGCTTTTAGTTCTAACAAGTGGTATCAGAGCCATTCGGGCGTATCAAAAAGCACAACCAGATGACCTCCGCAATAGCACAATTCGGAGCGCCGACGCTCTCTGGTGATAACTATCAGATATGGCGTGTAAAGATGGAGACTCTACTGGTGTCGCAGGGCCTCTGGGATGTTGTCTCAGACGGCTACGCTACATTCCCTAAAGGCCATGAGTTAACTCATGTCCAGAAGAATCAATTGAAGGATGACAAGATGCGTGACGCAAAAGCTTTGTTCATGATCCAACAAGGCGTGGAAGAAAGCATCTTCTCTCGAATCATCACAGCCAAGAAATCGAAGGAGGCTTGGGATCTGTTGGAACAAGCGTTTCAGGGATCGTCTAAGGTACATGCAGTTAAATTGCTGAACCTGCGCAGACAGTTTCAGAATGTTAGAATGTTAGAGTCACAGAGGGTAAGGGAGTATTACAATCAAATTGTTGAGTTGATGAATCAAATGAGAGCTCTTGGTGAGGCAGAACTGACAGAACAGAAGACAGTTGAGAAGATTCTGATCAGCCTGCCAGAACCCTTTGATTCAATAGTCACAACAATAGAAGAGTCTAAAGATCTTACTACCCTTCCAGTTCAGCAGCTTATAAGTTCTTTAGAGGCCCATGAAGAGAGGAAGTTGCTGAGAAATCAGGTGAGTGAAACAGCCTTTAAAGCTAGTGCAGGAAAGAATCGAGTTTACTCTCCAAGATCCAGCAAAGCAGAAAGATGGTGTGAAATCTGTAAAAGAAACAATCATGATACCAGTTTTTGTTGGACAACAAAGGTGTATAATAAGTGCAAAAAGAAGGGACATGTAGCCAAGCATTGCAGAGAAGAAACAATTGGAGAAAATCAACTTGGTGTAGCCCAGTCTGGTACACCCCAACCAGCCCATCCCGGCACATTCCTCCCTGGCGCACTTCAACCAACCAGAGAAGATCAACCAGACCATGGCAACTTCACAGAAGGATCGTTAACTGTAGAACATCTTTTCTTTGCAAACCACTCATCCAACAAGGAGAAGGATGACACATGGTACTTGGACAGCGGGTGTACACATCATATGACAGGAAACCAACAGAATTTCACAAGCTTTGATACAGCCTATGAAACCAAAGTGAGAATGGGTAATGGTGCATTGGTTTCAGCAAAGGGAAAAGGAGATGTCAAGGTGAAAACAGCACAAGGAAACAAGATAATACGTGATGTATTACTTGTTTCAGATCTACAACAAAATCTTCTTAGTGTTGGCCAATTGGTATGCAGTGGATTTTTTGTGCATTTTGAGAGACATGGCTACAAGATTCTTGATGCTGAAAGAAAGGTTGTAGCAGAGGTTACCATGGCTGAAAACCGAAACTTTACCCTTAATTTGTAGCATGTGTCACACCAAGCACTGTAGATGTCAACCGAGAATGTGAGTACACTTTGGCACAAGAGGTTTGGCCATTTAAACTTCAAATCCTTGATTCAGCTTCAATCCAAAGAACTAGTGTCAGGCCTTCCAAAGATCATTCCTTCAACTCGCATATGTGAAGGGTGTGTTCTAGGCAAGCAACATAGGCACTCATTCCCTCGACAAGGAGCATGGAGAGCCTCTGCTCAATTAGAATTAATACACACTGACATTTGTGGAAAAATGCAAACTCAGTCAGAAGGGCAAAACTGGTATTTTCTGACTTTTATTGATGATTTTACTAGAATGACATGGGTGTATTTTTTGAAAGAGAAGTCTCAAGCTTTTGGTGTGTTTCAAAAGTTCAAAGCAATGGTTGAGAATCAAACAGAGAAGAGAATTAAGATTCTGCGCGGTGATAGAGGGGGCGAATTCACATCAAACCAGTTTAATAAATACTGTGAAGATGCTGGAATCAGGAGACAACTCACCACAGCCTACACCCCACAAGAAAATGGTGTGGCAGAGAGGAAGAATCGTACCTTGGTGGAAATGGCGAGAGCAATGATGAAAGATAAGGCTGTTCCACTGAAATTCTGGGCTGAAGCTGTCACTTTGGCAGTCCACATTCAAAACCGATGTCCAACAGTTGCAGTTTCAGAAAAAACACCAATTGAAGCCTGGAGTGGTGTGAAACCTGATGTATCTCACCTCAGAGTGTTTGGGACTGTATGTTATGCACACATACCAAAGGAGAAAAGGCAGAAGTTGAATGACAAGAGTGAGAAATGCATTATGATGGGTTTTCCTGATGGAACCAAAGGGTATCGGTTATACAGTTTGGAGCAAAAAAAGATTATAGTGAGCAAAGATGTTATCTTTGATGAAGATGCAGTTTATGATTGGGAGAAACCTCAAGGCACAACAGACCAGCAGAGTGTAATAAATATTTCAGTGAATAGTGATACTCTGGGAGGTTTCAGCCCCACAGTTACAGCAAACGCTGAGGGCACTTCCAGTTAAGGAAGTTCTGATAGTTTAGCAGATGGTGCGATTTCAGCCAGGGAAGCCTCTACAGATGCTAATACTGATGACTCAGGCCACAGAATAGAAGTACAACAACAGCAAGGGGTAGAAGAGGAATTGCAACAACTATCAGATGATGAACAGCTGTTAGAAGAAGGGATAATTGTGCCAGATTCTGAAGATGAGAGTTCTGACAGTCCAACACCACCTAGAGGAACAAGATCATTAGCTGACATTTATGCTAGAGCAGAAGAATGCAACCTTGCTGCTGTCGAACCAACATCTTTTCAGGAAGCAGAGAAGCATTCGCATTGGAGAGAGCCTATGCTACAAGAGCTGAAAATGATTGAGAAGAATAACACCTGGGAATTGGTTGACAAACTGCGGAACAGAAATATAATTGGTGTTAAATGACTCTACAAGACGAAGTTGAATGCAGATGGATCAGTTCAGAAACACAAAGCCAGACTTGTTGTGAAAGGGTACCGACAAGAGTATGGTGTAGACTATTTCGATACGTATGCACTTGTTGCACGATTGGAGACTATCCGAACCATCATTGCGCTTGCTGCCCAACACAAATGGAGACTGTATCAACTTGATGTCAAGTCAGCATTCCTTAATGGCGAGCTCAAAGAAGAGATCTATGTTGAATAGCCTGAAGGTTTTTTCGTGCAAGGGGGAGCTAACAAAGTGTATAAGCTGAAGAAAGCTCTATACGGCCTCAAGCAAGCGCCAAGAACATGGTATAGTCAACTTGATCACTATTTTGTTACTGCACAATTTGAGAGAAGCAAATCTGAGCCTACTCTTTATGTGAAGAAATCAGAAAATCAAATTCTGATAGTTGCTGTATATGTAGATGATTTAATTTATACCAGCAACAGTGAGGAATTGATGGTACAGTTTAAAACGGCCATGATGAATACTTATGAGATGAGTGATCTTGGTGAAATGAAGTATTTCTTAGGGATTGAAGTGAAACAATCTGATGAAGGGATATTTATCTCACAAAAGAAGTATGCAGAAAGTATAATTGAGAAGAATGGAATGAAGAGTTGTAAGATTGTTTCCACACCACTGGTACTAAATGAAAAGTTCATAAGAGATGATGGGTCTGACAAGGTTGATGCCACCAAATATCGAAGTCTTATAGGGAGTTTATTGTATCTAACAACAACAAGGCCAGATGTGATGTTCAGTGCAAGTTTATTGTCTCGATACATGGACAAACCAACCCAGCAACATAATACAGCTGCAAAGCGAGTACTCCGATATATTTCTGGTACAATTGCGCATGGTATTTGGTACAAACCAGTGAAGAACTCCAAACTGATCGGCTACACAGACAGTGACTGGGCAGGTTGTCAAGATGATATGAAAAGCACATCAGGGTATGTTTTCTCACTTGGTTCAGGGGTAGTTTCATGGTCAACGAAGAAACAATCGATAGTTGCTCTATCATCAGCAGAGGCAGAATATGTGGCTGCAGCAAGGGCAGCAGCCCAAGCAATATGGCTCAGGCGCATGCTCAGAGACATTTACACAGATTGTGAAGAACCAATTGGGTTGTACAGTGACAGCAAAGCTACAATTGCAATTAGTGAGAACTCAATCAGCCATAATCGAACTAAGCACATTGCCATCAAGTATCATTACACAAGAGAAGCAGTGGACAAGAAGGAAATTCAGCTAATCTATTGTTCTTCAGAGGATCAGAAAGCAGACATGTTTACAAAGATTCTGACTAGAACGAAGTATGAGAAGAACAGACAAGCAATTGGAGTTGTTGAGAACTCTCTTCGCAGCTGAGGGGGAGTATTGAAAATGTTGCATTGTTAGTAGAAGTTTTCAAAAGCTGGGCGTGTCAGCAGTTCTTTTCAGATATGCATCAGCAGGGGTATTTTAGTTAACAGAGGTTAATCAAGGCAACAGAGGTTAATTTTAGACAGCAGTTATGTCAGAAAATGTGTGGTAATGTTTAGGCTAAGTTTAGTTTACTTGGAGTCTAAGTTTAGTGTAATTATAGGTGGTTATCTGTAGGTTGTCTGAGTAGTAAAAATAGGTCTTTTATTTTCTGGTTTTGGGTGTAGTGTGTATGAGAGAGATACAGAAAAGAGAGAGTTGTAACAGAGAGTCTTTGCTGTAATTGAGATTTTAATAGAGAGATTAATAAAAGAGCTGGTTAGAGAAATTGTTTGTTGATCAAAATACTGGTTTTCTATGTACCAGTATTCCCATTTGCTTTTAGTTCTAACAGTCCAATGTCTATGTTTTTTTTTCTAATAAAAGAAATTCCTCATTGTTTTCCCTTGAAAAGGAAGGATTTTTGGTCTTTATATTTTGTTTCTAGAAAGTAGGACTGGAAATATTGAATTAAACCTATTAATTAATATGAGAGGGAGATAAAAAGAGGGTGATTTAATTTCATGTATAATTGCTAACAAGCTACGGTCCAAGTCAAGGTTGTTTGGGACGGTCATCTCATGCTGCACCACTCGTCATGCTGGTCTAGTAGATCATTTATCACCACTTCTTTTTTCTGTTTTTGTATATTATCCTATATATATGGCGTGTACTCAGGTACCAAAACAAATTCATTATGCTATCAATAAACACAAAAGTAACTCCTTGCATGCAGTAAACAGTACTGTAATTAATGGCAATAATAATACTGCTCCTGATCCTGCTCCTCTTGGCATCAAAAACTGCTGAATCTGCTACTAACATCTCTCTGCCGGGGTGCCAAGAGAGCTGCGGTGGAATTCCCATCCCTTACCCGTTCGGCATCGGCACCAATTGCTCTATGTCTTATCAATTCGAGCTCAGTTGCAACACTATCAATAATGGTAAACCTACTCCTTACCTGTGGGGGGAGTCTTCTTTTGAGATTCTGAATATAAACATCCCCTTGGGCCAGGCACGTATTAATAGCCCCATATCTTACCAGTGCTACAATCCTGCCACTATGGGAGAGTATTATCTTACTTGGACGACAACCTTTTATGTTCCATCAATCAGGCTTAACAAGGAGGCGAACAAATTAATAATAACTGGGTGTAATACATTTGCCTATCTCCACCTTGACAATTATACTGGTTATTCAGTAGGGTGTCTATCAACGTGTGACAGCGTAGATAGCCTAAATATGTATGGATCATCCCAAAGACACGGATTATTTCTCTTTTGAATTTGATGAGAGATACAACCACTCCCTGGTGCATAACTTCAGTCCTTGCAGCTACGCTATGGTTGTGGAGGAATCTAGCTTCGTGTTCAACACGACTTCAATTACCACTGACGACCCAATTAACAAAACACTGCCAGTTGTTTTTGATTGGGTCATAATAGACAGCAATATTACTACGTGTGAAGATGCACAGACTAACAAATCCACCTATGCTTGCAAAAGCAATTACAGTGTTTGTTTAAATGTAGTTAATGGTCAGGGTTATATCTGCAACTGCTCTGATGGTTACGAAGGCAATCCTTACATCCAAGGAGGCTGTCAAGGTCTATGTTTCTCTTTATCTCGTATATAAATTAAATTATTTGACATATTTTTATAGACATTGATGAATGTGCCACCCAAAATCCCTGCTCCAAACAGGGCAAGTGCCACAATCTCCCAGGAAAATATCGGTGCTCTTGTCCTTTCGGTTGGCGCAGTACGCATAACAATACCCAAAATCCATGCGAACTAAACTTGGCTCTAGTCATAGGTATGTTATTTTTTCGGTATCAGTTAGTAACTTTCGTGAAATTTTTTATTTGTATAGTAACAAGTATGGAAATAGAGAGAAAGGTTGCTTTTAGGTTATTTTGCAACACTGAAAGAAAATAACCTTGATCATCTGAAATTTGTTCCCTCGCCATTTCTTCTTTTTTTCCCTTTCAAAGAATTATGTCAGCTAAAATTATGATTAAAATAAATACGGCGTGTTCAAACTAAATTGTTGTTGGAGAAGGCAAAAATCTGATTGCACCCAATATCATCTGATCCACTGAAAACCCAATTATATGATATCTGTCTGATTTCTTTAAAAAGTAAATTACCTAAAGTCCAAACATATTGAACTGGATTAATCCATCCATTGAACTCTTCAATTCAAACACTTCCTCACTAAAATTCTCCAGGAATAACCGATCAAAATCCATTCAAACATCGGCCGAAGAAATGGAATATAAGTCGTCTCACCTCAGGCCAATTCTGGAACTAACCTGAGCTGCTGAACTGACTGGAAATCTGAGCTGACAAAGACTAGCTCCAATTATTTGTATAGAAACTTCTACTACGGTTTAGATAAAAGTTTAGCAGCAGGAGTTCTATTACATGTCTTCTTTATTTGAAAAATAGAAAAATACAACATAAAACATAAACACAACTCAAAAAATAAAACATAAATACGTCTTAGTATAACATTGATCAGAAATGATGAAGATGTAAAAATATAGAAGTTCTAGAGCAACATTCACAAACTTTTGTACTGGCAATTTCAGCAAACTTTTACTAATTAATGCATGCAGGAAGTTGTGTGGCTATCGTCGTTCTATTATTTCTGGGGTTTGCAATATACGTCGCTGTGGAAAGAAGAAAGTTTTCTAAAGTAAAACAGAAGTACTTTCAACAACATGGTGGATGGATTCTGTTGGAGAAAATTAAATCAACACAAGGATTCAGTTTTACAATCTTCATGAAACAACAATTAGAACAGGCAACAAACAATTTTGACAGTGCAAGTATTATTGGCCATGGAGGTCAGGGCACTGTATATAAAGGAATTTTAAAAGATCAAATTGTTGCTATAAAAAAGTGTAAGATGGTTGATGAGAGCAAGAAGAAAGAATTCGGAAAAGAGATGCTTATTCTCTCGCAAATTAATCACAAGAATATTGTCTAACTCCTAGGCTGTTGCCTTGAAGTTGATGTACTGATGCTAGTATATGAGTTTGTACCAAATGGTACACTATTCCACTACATCCATTACAAACATCAAGGGTCACAAATTTCTTTTGAAACTCGTCTAAGGATTGCTCAAGAGTGTGCAGAAGCACTAGCCTACTTGCACACTTCAGCATCTCCTCCAATTTTCCACAGAGATGTGAAGTCTGCAAATATTCTTTTGGACCAAAATTACACAGCCAAGATATCCGATTTTGGAGCCTCAATACTCGCTCCGCAGATGAAGCGCAATTCGTCACGCTTGTGCAAGGAACATGTGGATACCTTGACCCAGAATACATGCAATCTTGCCAACTAACAGACAAGAGTGATGTATACAGCTTCGGTGTCGTTCTTCTGGAGCTTTTAACTAGAAAGCCCGTAATTGATTTTAATGCACCAGAAGAAGAGAGAGGCCTTTCATCTCGGTTCCTTTCTTCTATCAAGGAGAACAAAATGCATGAGCTTCTAGATGATCAAATCAGAAGGGAGAAGATGTGGAATTGATCGAAGAAGTGGCTATGCTGGCAAAGGAGTGTATAAATATGAGAGGGGAAGAGCGACCTACCATGAAAGAAGTAGCTGATGAACTTGAACGAATCGTGAAACTTAAGCAACATCCTTGGAGGCAAAATCATCCAGAAGAATTCGAGACCTTGCTCGGTGAAGCATCACATGATATAGAGATTATTGAACATACATCCTACTTCAGTCTAGAAAAGAAGGCTGTGAAAGGCATGGCAGGTGGTCGTTAACATTGAATTGCCCGTTAAATTAAAAAAAGTAGTTTAAAACCATCATATATGCCTGTTAATTGCCAATAAAACTGGCCCTTGGTTGTTTTGGCTTTTATGCAACCCTTTTTATTTGGGACTTTTAGATAGTTTTGTTCCTTGTTAGAAAGGTTTCCTCTTGGTGTTATAATTAGTGGTACAGAATCATTTTCTTTTTGCTTCAGTTTGTATTGCAGCTTTTATATGGTTTGTGTTTATACTTAATTAATTAGTTGATTATATATATATATATATATGTGTATGGAGTAAAACTAATATACTCCTAATAGCACCTTATTCTCTGGTGTTTTTAACTCAAAATCTGTCAAATTGGATTCAAATGATAAATCCAAATTAGTTAAAAAATTCTTCATATCAAAATCTTGTATGATACCAAAATTTTCTATTTTTAGAGTTTTCTAATTATTTTTTTCAGATTTTTAAATATGAATTTAAAATAATAATAAAATAATGAATTTTTGCATATAAGAATAGATAATTTTCAAAAACATGAAAAAAACAGTTAGAAAACTCTAAAAATAGAAAATTTTGATATCCTACAAGATTTTGATATAAGGAATTTATTTGAGCAACTTAGATTTGATATTTAAAGCTGATTATACTCTTAAAAGAACGCTAGTTTTACTTTATATATATGTATTGGTGCACATCACAAATGAAGCCCCTGAGGCCTAGCTACTATACAACCTTGATATATAGTTGATATTTTGAACTTGTAATTGAATTCTAGATAGAATAATCTCCTGAAGTCGGCAAGATTAGTCACTTGTAGAGAAGGATAAAAGATGATTGGTTATTGGTTAATTGGTTAATCCATCTCTGGCTTATGTGGGCCAATAATTGTCATAAATGCGCATCCATTACCAGAAATAATGTTTTACCAATATGAAATAGGCCTTCCTTTTCAGATTAGATATGTGACAAACTCTATTTATCTGTTGATAAGCAATGTGCATTAATCCAATTCTGGGTAGCCTCATTAAATGAACTTTTCAATGATTAATTTTTCTTTTTATTTTATTAATTTATAGACCCACTACAAAAGACAATGAAATGGACCCTATGGGGAGTGTCTTACTCATACCCAACTAGTTAGTTAGCCTCATTAAATGAACATGTACTGCTCCTTTTACAATATTGGAAAGAGTACAAAGCTGCAACACCTGGTTTTGAACCAACCAAAAACACCACAAGATACTCTTTGTGGAATTTTATCGAACAATTTGTGGGCACAAGCAAAACAGTCAATGAATGCAACTAAAGACGAATTAGATAACTTCTGCATCAAACCCAGAAGACACAAAAGAAATTTAATTCCAAACAAGAGGCAACAAACACAAATCTTATAATCCAAATTAATCTAATTCTCAGAAATTTAGCAGATTAACACTGTAGTAGAAGAAAATATGAAGAATCTCACCCCAAATAAACATCCAAGAGAAGAGAAGTAGCAAACTGAGAAGTCCTTGGATGCGACCAAAACGGACTTCCACCGGGGAACAGTAGCGGGATTGAATTTTGGCATTTCGATTTCTCTCCAATTTACGATCTTCCTTTCAAGTTTCAATGGTGCATTGTTGGAAACAAAAGAGCAATCTCTCTCATTGTCTCCGTAAAGTGTCTTGTTTAGTTATATTAAATTGGAAACTGGTGGCTCATGTCCTAATCTGGCCTCAACACATAAACAGTAGAGGAGGGACACCCAACAGGTTTATTGTTTCAGAGATTTTGCATAGAAAAATATTAAAGAGACATTGATATTGACTTTATTATTTTGATTGAATGAATTGTTATTCAAGTTAATAATTTTATTGTGTGATTTATATTGGCCGGTACTTTATTATTCACTTTGAATACCATCGATCTTAATAATATATAACTCATTTAAGTTGAGTAATAACGTATTATACAAAATTATTTGAATAATAAAGATATTAACCTTAATAATTTTTTAATTTAAATAATAAAATTGATATTGATAACCATATCAATGCAATCATGCAAATATTTGTATATCAACTTCCACGAAAGGAAACGTTAGTGAATTATTGAGGGGGTATTGTTGTTTATATGATTTTTAGCTTAATTGCATCTAATTTTTAAAATTACTCATGTTAAATAGGATAATTGTAAAAATATATTATAAAAGTTAGATGTAGGTTTTAATTAACAAATAACAAATATAAATTATAAATATAGTTGTTAATTATTTAGATAGAATTAACTCAAATTCTGCTGATTTCAAAATGGCAATTTATACCCCTTTAAGGAGGGGAAGAATTCATGGAAGCAGTATATACTGTCATTTTGTTTCTCCTCCACGGTTAATTCCGTCCGTTTTTCCCCCGCTGTTGCGCTTTTTGTGTTCCAAGTGTTTTTCCTTTTATCCATCTTAATTTCATTCTTTCATGTTCCAATCTTCCTTCAGCTTCAGACTTGATAACAATTTAACTTTCTCAGATCCCCTCTTGAAAACTCCAAGGATAGAGAGCTAGCGTTTGTTCAGATCTAGGTAATTTGTTCATGCTGACGCAGCTTAAATATTGTTCGTTCTGACTCTACGCCTGTTTGATCACCTTTCCTATCACAATTAATTCCCCAGGAAATAAACATGTTCATGTGATTTATTTATTTTTTATTTTTGATGACTGGTCTGAGACATGAGTCTTTTAATTAATCGAGAAAATAACTTAACTTTGGAAACCTTAACTGGTTTTTTAATTACAAAGTTCAAAAATTCAATGGAAGCCGTTTAATTAATTAACATCAGATGGTCCCTAGCTTCTGATCATGAGTATACACCAAAGCACAACCAACAATTAGAAGAAATCACTATTTCATGTGACAGTAGCGCTTATTCCGTGCTGTTTCTGTCTTGCTGATCTGCTGGTACAGATCAGAATTTCAGATTTTCTGGTTTCCTGTTTTATTTTCTTATACGGATCTGAACTGATTCGTTTCGATTTATCCGGAAGTAACATCGTATGTGATCCCAAATCGCCTATCTACTGTAGGTGAACTATTACAGTAAGCAGAGGAGCTCCTCTCCTCCCTTTCGTCAAAGGTTCAGCAAATGCTTGGCAGGTTGCACCATTCCCAATTATGCATGAAAACCACAACAGCTGTGTATTAAGCACTACCATTGCCTGTTGTTTTGTAACAGGGTGCTACTGGGGTAATCCTGGGCCTGCCTTACACAGATCCATATTGCATTTGATCCTGGGGCCAATTTCAATAGACATTTGAGATTAAGAGCCTTGTTCATCAAATTTGAATCCTTCAACCCCAAGCCACCAAACCCCATTGATTGTGTGATCTGACAGTAAGCTCCCAAAATTAAACAAAAAGATCAGATTATCCCAGATCTGTATCAGTCTGATCAGACCCGTAGCAACAAACTCACTGAACTGTACCAGCTGAACCGAATTACAAATTAACACTGATTTGGTTTACACAACAGAAATTCCACAAGACTCTTAATTACAAAGAAAAGTCGAACACCTCTCAGCCACGACTAAAGGAACAATCAAGATGGTAGATGGATACAATAAGAAAATAGTTGCCACACCAACAGTAAGTGGCATAAATTTTCATCCAAGTAAAAGGAGAATCTAAACCATGAGAAGGCTAATACAATAAGAGAGAGGATTGGAGAAGGTTTCCGCTGTGACAAAACCCGACAATAACGGGCTATTAGATGGCTGGACAAATAACTGATGATTTGACACAGCAGAAACCATAAAAGCCTTCTACTCTCTTTTCCCAGGTGCGTGAGTGAATGGAGAGAGCCGAAAGAGGTCAAGCAGGCTCTTTCATTTGACAGCAAATTTGGATATTAGAACTGATACCATTCCTCTCCTTCTCATTTTATTTAAGCCCATGTCAACCCGAATGTATTCAAGCCCAGTAGGCCTAATCCAGAATGAGTAAACCATCCTGGCTATGTTTTTTCTTTTTCCCTTGCACGTCTCGATGTTTCTGTGCACGTGGAAGATGACTTGGACCTAAGTCAATGTCAATGCAGGGACGGGGGGGATGGAATGATTGATGTAACCATCCTGTGTACGTGTTTTTCTTTTTTCTGTTTTGTAGGATAGTAGCACGTCTCGATGACTTTGAGCACAGGGAAGATGACGTGAACCTGAGTCGATGTCAATGCTGAGACGTCATTATCATATCACTTTAAACAGTCCTTACAGGAACGTAGACTCAGGTGAACTGAAACTAGATGAGTAAATAGATACACCCCCTTGTAATTATATGACAAGGGGAGAGTAGCTTTGTGTCGATTTCAAAGACCAAAATTGTTTTATACCAAGCATTTTTTTTTATCGTTTATGCTAAATTTGTTGGATTGATGGAAGAACAAACAGTTACAAAGACTCAATTCTATTTTCTGTAAACAACAACTTAATTGATTACAAACTTGAATATGGATGTTCAGAATTTAAAGCCTTACAATAGCTAAATTTGGAACCCACTAATCCTACTACAACCACTAGTTACTACCCGACTAATTATGGAATCAACTTAACCCACTACCTCCAATACATGCTTAAAAACAGAATTCTAAATATAGAAATCTAATTTTGCATCACATTTTCAACACTCCCCCTTGATGCAAAATTGACTACACCAAGCTTCTTCCTCATGTTCTCAAACTTGCCTAGCGATAGTGCCTTCGTCAGTACATCGGCTTTCTGATTTTCTGAACCAATAAATTTCAGTTCGACGATCTTCTCTGCAACTAGATCTCTGATGAAATGTAGGCGAATGTCGATGTGCTTTGATCTTCCGTGAAATACAGGATTCTTCGACATTGCTATGGCTGATTGATTGTCACAATAAATCACCGTTGGCTGCTGCTGCACGTGTCCAACATCTTCTAGAATTCCTCTAAGCCATACCGCTTGACATGCTGCTGAATTGATTGCACTGTATTCAGCTTCTGAGGATGACAACGCCACTGTTGCTTGTTTCTTCGAGCTCCAACTTATTGCACTTGATCCTAGTGAGAAGACATAGCCCGAAGTACTTCTCCTATCTTCTACACATCCAGCCCAATTACTGTCACCGAAACCAATTAACTCAAAAGCTCTTGTGTTACCATACCACAATCCGAAATCTGTTGTACCTGAAATGTACTTCAGTACCCTTTTTGCTGCTCCAAAATGATGCTTTGTCGGGTTGTGCATGTACCTAGATATCACTCCAACTGCGTAGGTTATATCTGGTCTTGTGTGGGTTAAATAAATCAACCCTCCAACTAAGCTTCTGAACTTTGTTTCATCACATAATCCGGTACCATCATTTTTAATCAACTTCTCATTGTTATTCATGTGTGTAGTTGCTGCCTTGCAACTATGCATATCGAATTTCTGTAGTAAGTCTCTTGCATACTTCCTTTGAGAAACAAAAATACTGCCATCCTCTTGCTCCACTTCTAAACCGAGAAAATAGTGTAACAATCCAAAATCTGTCATTTCAAATTTTCTTTTCATGCTAACCCGAAATTCATTCAACAATCTTTCACTTGTTCCCATATAGATCATATCATCTACATACAAACACACAATCAACAACTCTTCTTTTTCACCCCTTTTAACATACAGATTGGGCTCACTCTTGCTTCTTTCAAAACCAGAATTTGTGAGATAAGAATCAATTTTGCTGTACCAAGCACGTGGCGCTTGTTTCAAACCATACAGGGCCTTTGCCAATTTGTACACATAGCTCTCCTTCCCTTTCACTTCAAAACCTCTTGGCTGCTCAACATAGACCTCCTCTAACAACTCACCATTAAGAAATGCAGATTTCACATCAAACTGGTATAGGACTATTTTCAATTGAGCTGCCAATGCTAACAACAACCTCACTATTTCAAACCGTGCAACCGGTGAAAATGTTTCTTCATAATCTATGCCATATTCTTGTGCATAACCCTTTGCTACAAGTCTAGCTTTTAATTTCTGAATGCTTCCATCTGGATCAAATTTTGTTTTGAAAACCCATTTTAAACCAATTACATTTTTACCTTCAGGAAGCTTCACTAGCTGTCACGTTTTGTTCTTCTCAATTGTTTGTATCTCTTCTTGCATCGCCTTACACCACTCCTCTTTTTCTATTGCCTCTTCATAGCTTGTCGGATCTGCAACAAGAAGAACTTGTGTGGTTTCGTACAGCTCTTGTATGGATCTGAATTTTCGTGCTGGACTGTCAGGTGTATTTTCTATACTTGCGCCAACAGAACTGTTGGTTGCTGGTTGCTCATGTGCAGCAGGTACCTCTTCATCTTCTTCTATTATTTCTTCAAGTTGTGGTTGATATAAAATATTTTTCCACTGCCATCTTGCTTCTTCATCAAACAACACATTTCTACTCACCAAAACCTTGCCACTTTCTGGATTGTACAACCGGTACCCCTTGGATTGAGTACAATACCCGATAAAAATACACTTTTCAGATTTTCCATCAAGTTTGGTTCTCTTTTGTGGATTAATAAAAGCATAGGCTATACAACCAAATACTCTTAAATGACTTACACCAGGTTTTCTGTTGAACCATGCCTCGAATGGAGTCTTATTCATCACAGCTTTTGTTGGTGAAATGTTCAAAACATACACCGCAGTTGCAACTGCTTCAGCCCAGAATTTATTCGGTAAGTTCTTGCATTTGAGCATGCTTCTGCCCATCTCAACAATTGTTCTATTTTTCCTCTCTGCCACCCCGTTTTGTTCGGGTGTGTAAGGTGTTGTTAACTCACGGTGTATCCTTTCTTCTTCACAGAAATTAATGAAATCTTTTGAAAGAAACTCACCGCCTCGGTCTGTTCTTAACACCTTAATCTTCTTCTCAGTTTGTTTCTCCACAAAAGCTTTAAAAACCTTGAAGCTGTCAAATGCATCTCCTTTGCTTTGCAAGAAATATACCCAACTCATTCTACTATAATCATCCATGAAAAGAAGAAAGTATTTGCTGCCTCCAAGAGATTCGGTTTGCATTGGACCGCACAAATCAGCATGAACTATCTCAAGCACCTGCGCTGCTCTCTTAGCTTGGCCTTTAGGGAATGAAAACTTAGCTTGTTTACCAAATATACACCCTTCACAGATACCGATTTCATTGATTTCCGGTAGGCCATAAACCATTTCTTTTCGATTCAATAATTTCAATCCATTGATGTTCAAATGACCATATCTATGATACCATATTTCAAATTGGTTCAACTCTTTTGCAACCATTGCCCTTTCTTTTACACTTGAAACCTCTAAAGGAAACAATTTATTGGCTGCCATATTCACCTCTACCAGTATTTGATTTTCAGATTTTATTAAACAAGTTTTCCTTTGAAAAATAATTGTGTAACCGCAAGCCATCAATTGCCCTATGCTCAGTAGATTTTGAGACAGATTCGGGATGTAATACACATTATGCAAGAATTTCATACCGTTTTCTTTGGTGTGCACTGAGACCGTGCCCTTGCCTTCTACTTGAATTAGCTTGTCATCACCAAGTTTAACTTTCAGCTTGCATTGTTCATCCAAATCTACAAATAATTCTTTGAATCCCAACATGTGATTTGAGCACCCGCTATCGAGAAACCAGATGGTTCTTGCATCGACTTCATCAACTGCACTGCTGGCCATGAAAAGAGTTGGTTGCGCATTTTTCTCTTCCGAATAATTTGCTTGACTTTCTTCTCTTTGTTTCTTATAGCAATCTGCTTGGTAGTGCCCGTACTTGTTGCAATAATAACACTGAACATCTCTCCTGAAATTGTTGTTTGAATCTGCTTGATTGTTTCTGCCTCGACCTCTACCTCCTCTGCTGGTATTAGCCCTCCTCTGCTGGAATTGTATCCACCCCGGCTGAAACTGTTTCTTCCTCTACCTCGGCCTCTTAGGTTGCCATTAGATCTCCCTTTTGATGACTCCCCCTGCATGTAAAACGGTTTGTCGTCATCTTTATCCTCTGATCTGGACAGCCTAGCTTCATGGGTCTGCAGCGACCCCATCAATTCATCAAAGGTGTAGGTTGCGAGGTCCTTTGATTCCTCAATTGCTGCCACCACGTGATCAAATTTAGGGGTTAGACTTCTCAGCACTTTTGCCACTACAGTCTTCTCTTCCATGGTGTCTCCAAATGCTCTGATTTGATTGACCACCTCTTGTACTCTTGACAGGAATATCTGCACAGATTCTTCCTTCTTCATCTGCAAAGTTTCAAAGTCCCTGCGTAGGCCTTGAAGTTTGATTGTTGTGACACGAGTGCTCCCATGAAATGCTGTTTTCAGGGTTGTCCATGCCTCCATTGCGCTGGTGGCTGCTGAAATCTTTGAAAAGACGGTGTCATGTACTGCTTGTTGAATGAAACATAACGCCCTTGCATCTTTTTTCTGAGTTTCCTGCTGATTAGGATCTGGATTTGGTGTGCCTTTTTCAACCAAATCCCATAGGCCGTGAGACTTGAACAACGTCATCATCTTGATGCTCCAAAAGGCATAGTTTTCTCCTTTGAACAGCGGTATTGCTGGTTGTGTAACGTTCACCGTGCTGCTGCCGGTTTCAGCCATCTCTTCTCCCAATTAGATCACCTCTGCTCTGATACCAATTTGTTGGATTGATGGAACAACAAACAGTTGCAAAGACTCAATTTTATTTTCTGCAAACAACAACTTAATTGATTACAAACTTGAATATGGATGTTCAGAATTTAAAGCCTTACAATAGCTAAATTTGGAACCCACTAATCCTACTACAACCACTAGTTACTACCCGACTAATTATGGAATCAACTTAACCCACTACCTCCAATACATGCTTAAAAACAGAATTCTAAATATAGAAATCTAATTTTGCATCACATTTTCAACAAAATCCAATCTCAACGGTTTCTTTAAAGGAGAAAAAGAAACAACGACAACAAAGAGAAGAAAAAAAGGATTTTGACTTTAATAGTTCCCCTTGAATAGGAAGTATTTTCGGTCTTTATTTTTTGTTCTACAAAGAAGGAACGGAAATATCAAATTAAAACTGTCAATTTAAGAGGGAGATAAAAGGGAGTGATTTAATTTCATGCATAATCGCTAACAAATTAAGCTACTAGTCCAAGTCAAGGTCAATGCTGGTGGGGACGGTCATCCCATGCTGCACCAATCGTCACGCAGGTCTTGCACATCATTTATCACTAGCAAAACAAATTCATTAGACAGTACTGTAACCATTAGGATATCATAAAAGCAAAAGAAACTCCTTGCATGCATTAGCTAGACAGTGTAATCAATGGCAATAATACTGCTCCAAATCCTGCTCCTTTTGCTGTCGAGAACGGTTGAATCTGCTGCGAACATCGCTCTGGCCGGGTGCCAAGACAGCTGTGGTGAAATTCCCATTCCTTATCCTTTTGGCATCAGTTCAGATTGCTCCATGGAGGACTTCAAGCTCTTTTGCAATAAAACTAATAATGGTACATCTACTCCTTACCTGGGTAATTTGGAGATTCTGAATATAAATATCTCCTATGGCCAGGCACGTATAAGCAGCCCTATATCTTCCCAGTGTTATAATAGCACAACAAATTCTACCCATTACATGGATTGGAGTTTACACTTCAATCACGAACGCTTCAGGTTCAACCATGACAAGAATAAGTATATGGTCATTGGTTGCGATACACTTGCTTATGTCAATTTTACAAGTTACCTTAAGTCGTACTTGGAAGGGTGTGTACTGGGTTGCAGTAGCCCGGAGAGCCTCACTGATCGGTTATGCTCTGGAATTGGATGTTGCCAAACATGTTGAATGTAATTCAAATCATGAACCAGGTCAGCAAGGTGCATAGGTGCTGCAGTTTTTCAGAAGTTACGATTTTAAGTATAGGTCTATTTTTAGTTAAGAGCTAGGTGTAAACTGTGTTCTGTTTTAGACATGTGCAGAGATAGTTATAGCTGTCATGTAATGGTTAGGTTATAGCTGTCATGGGCTAAATATGGCAGCTTTGGTTAGTGGGTGCTAAATTAGAATTATGTTATGTGTTAAATACTATGTATCTTGTATCAATTATTGAATAAGTTGAGTTAGAAAAATCCAGATTTTGTATTTTCTGTTTTTCTATTTTCCAAAACTTCCAACAAAACAGATATTCCCAAAGGAACAAACCGCATCAAAATTTGGTTTGATAGGAATTTCAACAACTCAGAGGTGTATAGCTTTAGTCGTTGTAGCTATGCTGTGTTGATGGACGATGAAGGATTCGTGTTTAACACCAGTTACATTACCACAGAGAAGCTGTATGGCCAAAACAGAACAGCCGTGCTTGATTGGGCCATAGGAAACACAACATGCGAGATTGCAAGGACTAACAATACCTCCTATGCATGCAAAAGCAGTAATAGTTACTGTTTGAACTCGGGCAGCGGTCCCGGTTATCTCTGCAACTGCTCTCAAGGCTATCAAGGCAATCCTTACCTTGAAGATGGGTGCCAAGGTCTCTCTCTCTCTATCTCAGAAATTTGTTACTGTAATAATAGATATCTGAGACTAATTACCTTGCATGGGTGCTGTAGACATTGATGAATGTGCAAACCAAAATCCGTGCTCCAAGCGAGGAAAGTGTCACAATTTTCAAGGAGGATATCGATGCTCTTGCCCTTTCGGCTGGCGCAGTAGTCATGACAATACATGCAACCTCAACTTGGCACTAATTATAGGTATGTAACATTTTCTACATCAGTAACTTTCTTGAAGTTTCTGATTTTATTAGAATCTTGAAATGTAATTAAGATGCAAGATCATTTTAACTTCCGCACTGATAATTGAGATACATTTCAGAAACAAGGATAACAAATTCTGAAACATTTTTTACACGAATATTGATACGGTGAGGGGATTGTTTTAAAAAGAAAATTACTTTATTTGACTAAGAAGGACAATCTGCAAAAAAGAATATTGAAGCATATATATTTTATATAATTAGAATATGTATTTGGACAAAAAACTTATTAATTTCGAACAAAACCTATGATAAGGACATATATACATATTGTTCAAATGAGGGAAATAATACATAAAGAATTAGAAAAACTAAGTTACAATTAATGTGAGATGGAGAAGAAATATTTGCAACACGGTAAGAAAATAACCTCGCCTGAAATTCGATTCCTCTTTGCTTCTCTTTCCCTTTCCAAGAATTATGCCAGCGAAGATTATGATTAAAATAAATACAGCTTGTTCAAACTATATTTTTTGTTGGAGATGACAAAAATCTGATCGCACCCAATACGATCTGACCAACATAAAACCCAATACCTAGAATTACGACAATGAAAATTATGATTAAAAAAGAAAAAAAATATATAGCATGTTTAAACTAATGTTTTATTGGAGATGACCAAATCTGATCACACCCGATACCGTCTGACCCACTCAAAACCCAATTATATGATATCTATTCAAATTTCTTTGAAAGTAAATCACCTAAAGTTTTGCTGAATGTTAGAATGAAAAATAATCTGGACATCAAAATAGTAAGAATCAACTGACTTGCATCGGATTTTCAAAATAAAAAAGAAAACCTTGTATTTGAGTTAAAAATAAAGAAAAATATAAAATAGTTTTGCTAAAAGTTATACTAAAAATACTTTTGTATGTAAAATCTTACGAGTATTTTGAAAACTATATTATGACATATAATTAAGAAAAGTCTAATTAAAGCTAGCGTGCTTCTAGAAGCACTGGACTCCTCACTGTTTTCAACTCAAAATTTGTCAAATTGATTTCAAATAATAAATTCAAGTTGCTCAATAAATTATTTATATTAAAATCTTATAGAATACTAAAATTTTCTATATTTAGAGATTTTAACTATTTTGTTTCATATTTTTGAAAATAGTCTATCTTTATATACAAAAATTCATTATTTTATTATTATTATTATTAGAGTTATCTTAAAAAATCTTAAAAAAAGAAAATTTTCGTATCCTATAAAATTTTGATATAAAAAATTTATTAACCAACTTGAATTTTTCATTTCAAATCAACTTTATAAGTCTTTTAGTTAAAAACACAAATGAGCTCCGTGCTCCTAGAAGCATTGTAGCTTTATTTTAAAAGTCCTACTATACAAATCATATACAAATCAAGTAGAAAGTTTGATAGAGAGAAAAATCAAATAGAACAAAATATTACATATCGTTAATAAAAGTAAACAATTAGATTAAATGCGGCGCATTCTTTTTGAAAACTAGCTAGATCGCAAAAGAATATAAAACTATACCGCATATCTTTTATTGCTAGAAATGCATTAATTAATTGCTGCTTTTGTCATCTAGACTGTCTTCTATGTATTTTTTGAAATACTACGAAATTATATTATATATACAGAATAAATAATTAATGTCGATAAAACTACTCGATTAATGTATTTTAAATAAAGATAAGAAGCTATCCGAACCTCGGGTACATCTTTCAGAATTCAGAACCATACAACAACATAACCATAACATTTGTTAAAACTATTTATGGTGCACTATGAACAAGTAGATTAATAATTTGCCACTAACTAAAATTATATGCCGTGCCTATTGTACTTTTCTACCAAGCTTAATTTGCTAATCCCTGCTAACATTGTCAAACATGCTCTGTGTTTCTTCTTCTTCCGGTTCCCCACAGCAGAAGCCTTCCTCACCAAAATTCACTAGTACAGATCAATCAATTAGTGTCGAACTTAAAATGTCATCAATGTCAGATTAGCATCCAACACTAATTGGACTGACACTAAAAGTATTGAGAATTAGTGTCAGATTTATATCCGACACTGGTTGTTGAATAATTGTAGAACAGTCAGTATCGGATATTTAGAAAATCCGACACTAATTAGTGACTAATATTTTTTTTAAAACACAATCAACTTTATATCCGACCTAAGTTCATGCATAGGTTGACCTAAGTATTTACTTCTTTAATAAAAGAAAATGAAGTAAAATTACTTTCTTGACATTTTCTCTAACACGCTTTATTTATGTATGCAGGCACAACAATCGCGCTGGGGTTTATTACTAGTATTATCGTTCTTTTGTTATATTGTGCTATAGCCAAACATATCAAATTGTTTGAAAAGAGAAAACAAGAAAAGTTAAAACAACAGTTCTTCATTCAAAATCGAGGATTACTTACAACAACTAATAACTTCCCATGAAGATACCACACAAAAAATGAGAATTTTTAGATTAGATGAGCTGGAGAAAGCAACAAATAAATTTGATAATGCACTCAATCTTGGTAAGAGAGGTCATGGAGAAGTTTACAAAGGTATTTTGTCAGATCAACGTGTTGTGGCTGTCAAAAGGTCCAAAATCATTGATCGGGGTGAAATAGATCAATTCATTAATGAGGTGGTCATTCTCTCACAAGTCAACCATCGGAATGTTGTAAAACTCTTTGGTTGTTGCCTAGAGACCGAAGTGCCATTGCTCGTTTATGAGTTCATATCAAATGGAACACTTTATAATCAGCTCCATGGAGAAGAACATTGTTCCTTAACATGGAAGCAACGGTTAAGAATTGCTCTTGAAGCTGCAGGAGCAATTTCCTATCTTCACTCATCCGCCTCTATATCAGTTTTTCACAGAGACATAAAATCATCAAACATTCTGTTGGATGATTATTTCACTGCAAAAGTGTCTGATTTTGGGGCCTCAAGATCTGTCCAAATAGATCAAACGGGCATAACCACGGCTATCCAAGGGACATACGGATATTTGGACCCTGAGTATTATTACACTGGCCGATTAACCCAAAAAAGTGATGTCTATAGCTTTGGTGTTATTCTCGCTGAATTGTTAACAAGAGAAAAACCATTATTTTCCTCTAGGATTTTTGAAGGGAGTAGTCTCATTGCATATTTTGGTTCTGCTATGAAAGAAAATAGTCTCTTTGAGATTCTTGATCCCCAAGTTGTGAACGAGGGGAACAGAGCAGAGCTCGAAGCAGTTGCCAAGCTTGCAGAAATGTGCCTAAGAATGAAAGGGGAAGAAAGGCCAACAATGAAGGAAGTGGAGGTACGGCTAGAGGTCTTGTGGCGTTCCAACGAACAGCACAATCATCCATGGACGTCTCAAAGTTTGGAGGAGAAAGAGCTTGTGCTATTTGACTACACCAAAGGAATTGATATTACCCAACAATACAGTTTTCAACAAGAGCTACAGTCATCATCTAATTTCCCTCGATAATAAAATTGTTTCCAATATAAAAATGGAGACAATATCAAATTATAGTTGTAATGTGAGCAGATCATTTGCTTAATTAGTAATTGTGGTTCTTTATCTTTTCTTATGTTCCTCAATAAACTATGTATTATTCTTAAATCTTGATGCTTTGTCTTTTTGTAATGCTACTGGTGTACTTATTTAGCTGATGTAATTTGATTGTGTAGATTGAAAAATAAGGCCTAGTAGACACAATTCAGTTCCAAATGCACGAAATAACCATGACATACTATGGATTGTCAATTCAGAGGAAGAAATGAATAAGTACTGGTTAACTAACATTTCAATAATCTAGACTGACCAAATTATGATTTTTAATGCAAAACACCTCTCCGGATCCTTATCTGAAGCGTCACCGTTCTGACTTGTGTTGACCAGAGAGTGTACAAGCTAGATGTACCAGCAGGGAAGGAGTATAGGGAAAGGATAGGGGTGCACCAAAATGCAGCACTAGTATTCATGCCCGTTAGCCGAGAGGTTAGAGAAGGATAAGGGGTGTTCTTTAATGTTTCAAGCAATCAAGCAGTGGCTCGAAAAGAGCGACAGCTTTAGCGAGAATATATATTTCTTGATGGCCGGCAACGGGCCATGAGAGAACCGGTATTGCGAATTGGGGCCCAATGTGGTCGTGTTGAGGCCACTAGCACAGTTGGAGCTAGCCAGTTTTTACAACTCACTCGACGTGTTCTTAAATCCCACACTTCGGGCTCAAGGATTAGATCATATGACCATTGAGGCAATGATGTCTGGTGTCGCTGGGGCTGCCATGAGATTTGCCAGTATAACTGGTTTACTGATTATGGGCCCGAAGCAGATTACATGTTTTTAAGAACAAATTTATAGTGTTTAGAAATAGAATTAACGGTTTTTGTATTACTGCACATACTAGCATTCTCTCGTTGTTTTGTTTGATTTTGATCAATAATCACAGAGCCTGACATAACAATGATCAGGAATTTTCAGCACCAATACTTGTCATAAATGTGCATCCATTACCAGCATAATGTTTTACCAATATGAAATAGGCCTTCCTGGTCAGATTTGGTATGTGACAAACCCTTTTTATCTGTTGATATGCAATGTGCATTAATCCAATTCTGGGCAGCCTCATTAAATGAACTTTTCATTGATTAGTTTTTCAATTTTATTTTATTAATTTATAGAATGCTACAAAAGAAAATGAAATGGACCCTATGGGGAGTGTCTTACTCATACCCAACTAGTTAGTTAGCCTCATTAAATGAACTTGTACTGCTCCTTTTACAATATTAGCCCTGAGGTTTTGTTTTAAGTCCCAGTGCAAGCAACCAAATCAGACCTGCAGTAGAGAAACAGATGACCCCTGGTTTTGAGCCAACAAAAAACACCACAAGATACGTACTATTTGGGGAGTTTTATCAAACGGTTGGTAGGCACCAAGAAAACAGTCAATGCATGCAACTAGAGACAAATTAGATAACTTCTGCATCAAACCCAGAAGACAAATAATTTCGTCAGAGTCAAACCTTAGAATTAATACTATATTAGAAGAAAATATGGTGAATCTCGCCTCAAGTAAACATCCAAGAGAAGAGAAGTAGCGAACTCATGAGAAGCCTTAATTGCGACTAGAGCAGACTTCCACTGAAGATTGAATTTTGGCATTTCGTTTGCTCTCTAATTCACCATCGTCCTTTCAAGTTTTAACGGTGCATTGTTGGAAATAAAGAGCACTCTCTCCGTAAAGCGTTTTGCTCTTAACTGCAGAACGGGCCAATGCTGTTCCTTTCTTTTTTTTCTCGTTCTATTAAATTGGAAACTGGTGGTTTAAGAACCGGAATGCAGCCCATCACAGGCCGAAGCAGCCCAAAGGCTAAATCTGGCCCCAACACATAAAAGAGGAGAGGAGGGATACCCAACAAGTTTCATGGTTTAGTCATTTCAAAAATTATTAGAGAGATATCTATATTATTATGTAAAGCATCTAAGGAATGGAATTCTCTATTTTTATCATTTTCAAACTTTATTTATATCTAAAATACCATTTATCCAATAGTTGTGATTAAGTTGATATCAATTGAATGGCTATGATACTTTACATAATCTTCTTCATTTCGTCTCTCCAAAATTACCAAATAAATTTGTTTTTCACCTATCATTACTTGCCAAAAAAAAATGCATTGTTGAAAATAATAGAAAGTTTATTCTCCAAATATTTGCCAAAAGCTTTTATACCCCTCTCTGCAATATTCTTTCCTTTTCAAATTAGATTTTTCTTATAAATTTTTGTTTCGAATTATGTCTTAAAAGATATATAATTAAGACCAAAAAAGAAGAATAATTAAAAAACATTTATTTTATAGATCAATAATTGACGATTGGCATACATATCTTTGATATAGTATTAAAAGTTCATCTCAACAGTTGCATTTCTCTTTAATTTATGCTTCAGATGTTTATTCTTTTTATTATCTATAGGACAATCTTTTTTTAAAATATCATCATAAAATATATGATATTCCCTTTATTTTATGTCATAAGCAAAAAAAAGTCGCATAAAATATTCTAATTTTTTTGCTAACACCATAATTAAAGCGTGATATTTCTGATTCTATATAAATTTTATGTATTTTTTTTAGTTTTTATTTCTTTTTCAAGCAAACCTGAATTAAATATAGGTCTATAGCATTATTTATAAAAAATTTCATTTTATTTTTTCTATAATCATCTATAGACATTCAGATATAAATAAATTATCTATTTAGTATAAATATTTTTAGTGTGCAGATAAGTGACGCAAAAATATGAGATATAAGGATAATTTCTCAATAAAAAATATGCGCTGCATCGCGCGGGTATTATGCTAGTTATCATTAGTATATGAAAAAGAAGCTGTAGAGAAGTAAGAAAAAAGGACCAATAGCAACTGAGCTGAGAGGTGAGGAAGTGAGAGAAGTACAAAAATAGCAATAAGGCAAGCTTTCTTTGACGGGAGTCTGAAAAATTTTGGAGGGAAATAAAACAGTGGTGGGGACTAATGTCATACAAAGAAAATGGTAAGAATATTTTTAGTATAATTTACTTGATTCTCCATTCACCGTTGAAACTTTATATGTCAAACCCATTCTTTTATGAAGGAGTATAGCCTCAAAACCTATTCTTTCACAAAAGGACGAAACACAAAGAAGTGAATTGTTATATTGTGTGAGAAAAAAATTTCAGGTCAAAGAGATTGAAACTTCATATGACAAAAGTCAAGAGTGACTTGCAGACATTTTAACCAAAGCATTGGATAATATGCACATGAAAATCATTGTTGACAATTAAGTTGGGCTCAATCAATCTATTTGAACCCAACGTGAGAAAGGAGTGTTACACAATCAAATAAAATAAAAAATGTATATGCCTTGGAAACGATCAGGACCGATTACTAGCCGTTAGAATTAGACCATTATCCAAGTAACAAAATTATCATATTCCGTATCTTGTATAATAGGAAATATCCAACGGCTAGTTGAAAAGAATTTTCTCAATTATTCTTAAAAATTCATCATACTCCTTTACTTTTTCAATCGTTATGTTTCCATGGGAAGATTTATTGATTATTCTATTCATTTATATGCAGCTATGGCGACAATAAAAAAATAATCTGTACGTAGCGGAGCGACGTACACCATTGTGCCATTATTAGCAAATTGATTATTAAGTTTATGAACTTTTCTATTAACAATTTATCTTCTTTATCTTCATTTCTAATTAAATGTTTTTGGCAACTCAATTTGATATTTTTTTAGTACACTGGTTAATTGATTTATATCCTTATTCCATGGTATTATTAAGAACCAGGATTCAAAATGCGTCAGCTAGTAAGGTTGAAAATTATAATTAACCAGTCATTACAATTATTTAGAAATAAATTATTAATAGGGAGAAATTTAAAACTTGGTAATTGATTTTCCGCCATATATCTACATAAGAATCAGAAGCAATATACCAGTCTATTCCATCTGAACAGATCTAGTTCACAATATCAATATTTTATTGTTAACTACTTTTCTTAATCAGATAAAAAAAATTAAAGTAGACATATGACCTACTTAATTTAGAAACAAAAAAAGTTAAAAAATCTGTGTTCTAACTCAACGGAGAATTAGCGACATAGACCTGTTACACCTGTAATATTTATAACTTCTTTAAAACCAGGGGAGGAGGCAGGAATTTTGAGAATGGGGGTCAAGTTATAATAATAATAATGAAGATAATAATAATAATTTTTATTGATTGATACCGTTTACAACGCTACAGTATTTAAAACAAAATAGAAACTCAAAGTAGAACCCACTACTTCTGCTAACTCCTATAAATGACATAACTGAAAATAGAAAAAAAACTAACTCTACTAATGCTGTTACTAAAAGTGACAGACCTATAATAGCATATTCTAAACATAGAAATCTAATTTTACATCACATTTTCAACACTCCCCCTTGATGCAAAATTGACTATACCAAGTTTCTTACTCATGTTCTCAAACTTGCCCAGTGATAGTGCCTTCGTCAGTACATCGGCTTTCTGATTTTCTGAACCAATAAATTTCAGTTCGATGATCTTCTCTGCAACTAGATCTTTGATAAAATGTAGGCGAATTTCGATGTGCTTTGATCTTCCGTGAAATATAGGATTCTTCGATATTGCTATGGCTGATTGATTGTCACAATAAATCACCGTTGGCTGCTGCTGCACGTGTCCAACATCTTCTAAAATTTGTCTAAGCCATACCGCTTGACATGTTGCTGAATTGATCGCACTGTATTCAGCTTCTGAGGATGATAACGCCATTGTTGTTTGTTTCTTCGAGCTCCAACTTATTGCACTTGATCCTAGTGAGAAGACATAGCCCGAAGGGCTTCTCTTATCTTCTCCAACCCAATCACTGTCACTGAAACCAATTAACTCAAAAGCTCCTGTGTTACCATACCACAGTCCGAAATCTGCTGTACCTGAAATATACTTCAGTACATGACATAATGGAGGTATGAGTATGTACATTCATCTGTTGTTTACTGCTTTATTGGTCATTGATTCCGGAAACTTCTAAAGGAAATAATTTATTGGCTGCCATGTTCACCTCCCAGTATTTGATTTTCAGATTTTATTACACAAGTTTTCCCTTGAAAAATAATTGTGTAACCGCAAGCCATCAATTGCCCTATGCTCAGCAGATTTTGAGACAGATTCGGGATGTAATACACGTTATGCAAGAATTTCATACCGTTTTCCTTGGTGTGCACTGAGACCGTGCCGTTGCCTTCTATTTGAATTAGCTTGTCATCACCAAGTTTAACTTTCAGCTTACATTTTTCATCCAAATCTTCAAACAATTCCTTGAACCCCGACATGTGATTTGAGCACCCGCTATCGAGAAACCAGATGTTTCTTGCATTGACTTCATCAACTGCACTGTTGGCCATGAAAAGAGTTGGTTGCACATCTTTCTCTTCCGAATAATTTGCTTGACTTTCTTCTCTTTGTTTCTTATAGCAATCTGCTTGGTAGTGCCCGTACTTGTTGTAATAATAACACCGAAAATCCCTCCTGGAATTGTTGTTTGAATCTGCTTGATTGTTTCTGTCTCGGCCTCTACCTCCTCTGCTGGTATTAGCCCTTCCTTTGCTGAAATTGTATTCACCTTAGCTGAAACTGTTTCTTCCTCTACCTCGGCCTCTTGGGTTGCCATTAGATCTCTCTCTTGATGACTCCCCCTGCATGTAAAACGCCTTGTCGTGGCCTTTATCCTCTGATCTGGACAGCCTAGCTTCATGGGTCTGTAGTGACCACATCAATTCATCAAAGGTGTAGGTTGCGAGGTCCTTTGATTCCTCAATTGCTGCCACCACGTGATCAAATTTAGGGCTAAACTTCTTAGCACTTTTGCCACTACTGTCTTCTGTTCCATGGTGTCTTCAAATACTCTGATTTGATTGACCACCTCTTGTACTCGTGACAGGAAAATCTGCATAGATTCTTCCTTCTTCATCTGCAAGGTTTTAAAAGTCTCTGTGTAAGCTTTGAAGTTTGATTATTGTGACATGAGTGCTCCCATGAAATGTTGTTTTTAGGGTTGTCCATGCCTCCATTGCGCTAGTGGCTGCTGAAATCTTGGAGAAGACGGTGTCATATATTGCTTGTTGAATGAAACATAACGCCCTTGCATCTTTTTTCTGAATTTTCTGCTGATTAGGATCTGGATTTGGTGCGCCTTTTTCAACCAAATGTCATAGGGCGTGAGACTTGAATAAGGTCATCATCTTGATGCTCCAAAAGACATAATTTTCTCCTTTGAACAGCGGTATTGCTGGCTGTGTAACGTTCACTGTGCTGCTGTCGGTTTCAGCCATCTCTTCTCCCAATTAGATTACCTCTGCTCTGATACCAATTTGTTGGATTGATGGAAGAACAAACAGTTGCAAAGACTCAATTCTATTCTCTGTAAACAACAACTTTATTGATTGATACTGTTTACAACGCTACAGTATTTAAAGCAAAACAGAAACTCAAAAATAGAACCCACTACTTCTGCTAACTCCTGCTAATGACATAACTGAAAATACAAAAAACTAACTCTACTAATACTGTTACTAAAAGTGACAGACCTATAACAGAATATTTTAAACATAAAAATTTAATTTTGCATCACATTTTCAACAAGTTGATGAGAATAAGAAAAAGGAATTTAAAAAATATGCTTATTCTCTCACAAATTAACCACAAGAATATTGTAAAGATTCTAGGCTGTTGTTTAGAGGTTGAGGTTCCTATGCTTGTATATGAGTTCATTCCAAATGATACTCTATTTCATTTCATCCATTACAAAAAGCATGGAACACCCATCTCCCTTGAAACCCGACTAAGAATTGCTCAAGAATCAGCAGAAACACTTGCCTACTTGCACTCTTCAGCATCTCCTCCGATTTTCCTTGGAGATGTGAAGTCCACAAATATCCTTCTGGACCAAAATCACACAGCAAAGGTGTCTGATTTTGGTGCTTCAGTACTAGCTCCAAGAGATGAATCTCAATTTGTCATGCTTTTTCAAGGAACATGTGGGTACCTCCACCCCGAAAGTTTGCAATCTAGATAACCAAATTCTAGTAATGGAATAAGCTGCATGAGCTTCTAGATAACCAAATTATATGTGAAGATGATATGCAATTGATCACAGAAATTGCCGAAGAACTTGAAGGGGGATGATCGACCTGCAATGAAAGAAGTAGCGGAAGAACTTGACCGAATTCGCAAAGTTAACCAGCATACTTGGAGACAAGAACACCATCACCAAGGTACAGAAATTTCGCTTGGTGAACCATCTCATGAGATAGAATTTCATACTGGTTTAATTCTTTCAGTCTAACAAGAAAGCTAAGAAGAGCATTGCTGGTCGTTGACAACACTTCAAGTATTGCTTAACAGTAATTTCTATATACCTTGTCCTACTTATGCCTGTCTTATATTATTTTGCATTTTCATTTTTATTTGGGGTTTTAATGTGGTAGATGTGATGGTAGATGTGCTGCTAAGAAGGTTATCTCTTGGTGTTCTTAGTTGCAATACCATTTGTATCTTGTTTGAGCTTGTATTGCAAGCTATATATGTTTGGTGTGCATGATCAATTGCTTATCCTTTGTTTCAGAGTGATTCTATGAGCTTTTTCTAAGAATATCTGATTCTACGAGGAATATATATTGTTTTCTAGAAAGTCATTATTTGATTCTAAGCTTCTTCTTTACAAATAATATCCAACCTTATTTAGGTTGTAATTGTATGCTAATAAAATGTTTTCATGTGGGCATTTCACTTAATTCTCTGACTTGGACACCAACTGATTGAGAACAAAGCTGACCAAGTTCATGTTCTCTCTCAATATCTTAATTATCACCGCATGATAAGTTATAACCATTCTAATTCATCAGGATTCATACTTAAATGCTTTTCAGATCTGGGGGCAGGTAATGGAATTATGAAAACCTGAGAGAATGCTGAGTAAGGCTGCCCAAGAACACTTCTCAGTGTCTCTTTCCTTTTCTCCTCTTGATCTCCTATTAGAGGTCAAGCGGGCTCTTTTATTTGATTACAATTTGGATATTAGAACTGATTTCATTCCTCTCATTCTCATTTTATTTAATCCCACGTCGGCCCAACTATCCAGTGCCCAGCCATATGAGCCCAACAGGCCCAAATCCACAAGCGATTAAAAGCTTGACCAAGGAGAGGGACAATAACTTAATGAAGTGTGCTGAGGTATAGCACGACTAAACCACATGTATTCACTGGAGATGTGAATTTCATTCTGAAAATTAATAATTGAAGTTTTGGAACTTTGTATAATGAATTAATGACTACATATTCATGTTTTGCTATCATTTTTCATGCTTATGGCTAATAATTAATCTATCAGGTTCAAGTAATTAGTATAGCCAATTAAATCTTCTGCCATCACGACGTAGCACAAGCCTTTAACAACACTGCTGACTCTGGTTCTTAATTGCAGAGGGTGGGGAGGGGGGCCGGTACTGATTGACGGAAACATCCTGTGTCTGTATTTTCCTTTCTTCCTTTTGTATGATGTAGCGTGTTTCGATGACCTTGAGCATGGGAGGATGAATTGGACATGAGGTGATGTCAATACCCAGTCATGCCATTATCATATTACTTTGAAGATTCCTCAGAGCAACATAGACCACTGTTTTTATAAAGAACTGAAAAGATATTTTCTATATAAGAAGATTAAGTAGAAGCATCCTTCTTTGTAATTATATAGCAAGGGGAGAGTGACTTTGGGTCGATTTCGAAGACCGAAAACTGTTTTATTTTATACTGAGTATTCTTTCTAACTTTTCTGGGAGGTCCAATGTCTATGTTTTTTTTTCATAAAAGAAATTTCACATTGTGTTCCCCTTGAAAAGGAAGGATTTTCAGTCTTTGAATTTTGTTTCTAGAAAGTAGGAATAGAAAAAAAAAGCTGAAAAAAAAAGCGGATTCATCTAATACTTTTAAAAACACGCTAATTTTACCCTATATATATGTATTAGTGCACATCACAAATGAAGCCCCTGGAACCTAGCTACTATACAACCTTGATATATAGTTGATATTTTGAACTTGTAATTGAACTCTAGATAGAATAATCTCCTGAAGTCGGCAAGATTAGTCACTTCTAGAGAAGGATACAGACGATTGGTTATTGGTTAATCCATCCTTGGCTTATGTGGGCCATGTTTTGAGTGGCTGAAGAAATAGGAGGAGTCAACATCAACAATACCCAAGCTAATAGGTTCCTCCTTAGAGTTTCCAGGATGCCGATTGGTTTGAAGAATCGATGATTGTGACTCTACCTTTACTCTTATTATTTAAGTTAAATATTTTATTATGTAATTTGAATTGTACAGTATTTTATTATTCAATTTGAAATACTATCAATCTAATTAATAATTCATTTAAGTTGAATAATAAAATATTATACAAAATAATTTGAACAATAAAGTCATTAATCTTAATAATTTATTTAATTTACATAATAAAATTGATATCGATAACGATATCAATGCAATCATGCAAGTATTTGTATATCAACTCCCACGAAGGGTAATGTTAGTGAAGATATTGCGCGGGGGGGGGGGGGGGGGGGGGGGGGGAGGTATTGTTGTTTTTGTGATTTTGAGCTTACATCTAATTTTTATAATATATTTCTAAAATTACTCTTGCTAAATAGGATAATTTTTAAAATATATCATAAAAATTAAATATAGATTTTAAGTTAACAAATAACAACTATGAATTATAAATATAGTTCTTAATTATCTGGATAAAGTTTGCTCAAATTCTTCTGATTTCATCAAAGCACAACCAACAATTAGTAGAAATCACTATTCGTTGAGAACTGTAGCTGATAATTATAATTTGCTAACAACAACAATGTTAAAGATCTCTTTGTACATATTTAAAGTTGAAAGACTTTATTTTGATTTTCTTTTTAAGAAATTAATATTCTTGGCATTTTGCTTATTATATATGATATGCAGTACGTATAGGTGGAAGTTGTGAATTGCTAGGCATGCATGC
Source organism: Bolboschoenus planiculmis (assembly GCA_031770325.1). NCBI lineage: Eukaryota > Viridiplantae > Streptophyta > Magnoliopsida > Poales > Cyperaceae > Bolboschoenus > Bolboschoenus planiculmis. The sequence goes on along the minus strand of CM062778.1, from coordinate 3,522,733 downwards.
CGTGCTTGTCACATGTTGGCACGAGCGTGTCCGAACACGTGCCAGTACGGCAAGTTACATGCTGATGGTGTTACACGTGTTGTGCGTGACATATCTGAATAGTATAGATCATCCAACACGCACATATAAAAGCACATTATGTATTAACAAGGCGTGCTACACGTGTTCGGACACGTGGTGTTAGAACGTGTTAACACTTATAAAATTTGAAAAAAAAATTGTTTAAAAATCAGAAAAATTCAAATTCAAAATTTCAAATTTCATTGACCTCTACCTCTCTCCACCCTCTAGCTATCCAATCATTTATCCATCTCTTTATTTATTAACTATAATTATATATTTATTAATTAAGAACATATCATTATTAACTAGTACAGACCTACATGAGCGTACCCACCCCAATCCCCTGTGAACAAAGAGCACTAATATTTGAGGGGCATTCCCACAACTTTTTCCTTGATAACTTTGATAACATATTTTTAAATAATTAAAAAAAACTTAAAAGTAAAAAAAAATTTATAGATATATTTTTAAATTTATAAATCGATCGTATTTTATATATCATACAATTTAAATGTCATTTAATATCTTATTAAAGATAATCAAAATCTCATGATATTTATAACAGTTCATATTTAATAATCTTTAATAAAATATCAAATGACACTTAACTTGAATAATATTTTAAAATAACATAACGTAACGTAATTCAAAGCATGCATTTTCCTTAGACGAAGAGCATAAGCCTTGATTAGATGGCCATAATGATGAATCTAATTAATAAAGTGAGAGATTAAATAGAACTTTGTTATGTTCAACAAAGAGATGAGGATTAGGATTGGAAGAATTTGTACGAATGCTAAAGAATATAAATAAATTAATTAAAGTGGATTATTTTTTTTATTTGAGTTTCGTAAGCTTGTAGGAAAAAAAACTTCAAATTAAATTAGAAGATAGGAGAGAATAATAATAAAAGCCAAGACCACTCAGTTCTTCTCATAATGGACCTATCTATGATCAAGAAGAACAAAAGGCTGGAAAAAAAATCAACAATAACAACATAAGCAATGCACGAGAGTGCCTATCAAGCCACGCACAACATGCTGTCACTCTTTATTAAATATTTATGTTCGGCTGCTTAGATTAAAGTATTAAACTCTTGACATTGGTGTTGCTTAATTCCAACTTTTTTTCTTTTCTATAAAGGCATTCTTGTCATCCAATAATGCTCGATCCATTACACACGACTGTATCAAAAAGGTGATCAAACTTTAACGGTTTATTAATCCAATAAAAGTTTTGTGATCCAATAATGCGGCTGCCATTTACTTAATTTTTCTCTCCGTTAACATGCACAAATCAAACGCAAAATAAATAAGATCTCGGTCGTCTGGAAAGCCAAAAGAATGTTTCTTGTTTCGCGTTTGACGATGATGTGTAATTTTAAAGTGTAATTTTTCCAAAATATTGCAAATACTAATACTTTTCCGAAATATTGCAAATACTTTAAAGTGTAATTTTTAATTATTAAATTAAAAGAAAGTTCGGGTGGGTTAGGTAAAATTCACAATAGCATTTGGGCACGTGGAAGATCATGAAGAGAGGTGGAGTCTTTATAATTGATAAATTTCTAATTTATTTGAATGACACAAATTGAATCAGTTATGTTATATAAATTGATATCTATAGGGACTAATCTTAAATAAGTCTTTTTAATTATTATTAAGGGGACATGTAAGAAATTTATGGATTTTGATCAAGAGGCAAATATGAAATTTTTTTATTTTATATATTAAGTTATGTTTTGATCTGCATGCAACGTAGTTATACTTTTCGGTTCTTTGTTTATATAAACTATGACGATAAAATTAAGAACATCATTATCGAATGAAAAACTACAGTGTTTTGATTGAAGAAAAGAGAAAAGAATAAAAAATAAAAAATATCTGCCGCATAACGCGGGTATTTTGCTAATAGTGGGAAAAAATCAAAACATAGCTGTCTGGAGAAAATCAATACAGAGCTAAAAAAATTAGAATCTTCCTCCATGATAGATACATTAATTGAGTAATGTCTACCTGTGTCGTCCCGAAAGAAAATAAATACTAATAATAATAATAATTAGCGTGTCGACACGTTTTCGTGTTTGACAATGCTACGCCTTAATTCTTTTTTACTTTTCTCCTATTTTTATCGAAATATTTTAAATACTTAAACATGTAATTCTCAATTATTAAATGAAAAAAAAGTTCGGATGGGTTGTGTATAATTCATAATTGCATTTGGGCAGGTGGAAAATGACTTGGACCACATGAGTCAACGTCAATGCTCAGTCATCAAATCAATTGTAGCATCTTGTTTATAATTAACAGAAATAATTTGACAGAAAAATAAAGAAAAAAAATTAAGCATCCACTTGTTTGCCATCCATCCATCTAGTCACCCTTTTATAATAAGATTGACCGCGTGGCTGGGACTAATGACAAATTGATCCACCTCCTCCAGTCCATGGAGCAGACCATTTTTGGGGGGTGATTATCAAGTGGTCCCTAGCTCCTTGTATATATAGCATAAAGTAGAGAATAGATCACTCAACTAGCAAAATAATTGATTAAGGTTATATATCATGAAACACAAAAGAAACTCCGTGTATGTAGTAGAGAGTGTGATGGCAATAATAATACTGCTGCAGATCCTGCTCCTCTTGTCGACAAAAATTGTTGAATCTGCTGGGAACATCGCTCTTCCAGGGTGTCAAGATAGGTGCGGTGAAATTCTCATCCCTTACCCTTTCGGCATTGGCCCAAATTGCTTCATGTCTAATGAATTCAATGTCAGTTGCAACATAAGTGATGATGGTAGGCCTACTCCTCACCTATTCGACCGAGACTTTATTGAGATTCTGAACATAAGCCTCCCTTTGTCCCAGGCACGCATTTACAACCCTATAACTTCCTGGTGCTACAACACCACCACAAACCAAAGCGATTATAATAATTATTGGTTTGGGTTCTTTAGTAGCACACCATTCTCACTCAACGTCAAGAAAAACAAATTTACAGCCATTGGTTGTAATACGCTTGCCTATCTCCATCTTGGCCTTAGTAATTACACAGTAGGTTGCCTTTCTACGTGTGATAGCCTAGATTCCCTGGATACTTATGGATCATCCTGCTCTGGAGTTGGTTGTTGTCAGACAGCCATCCCCACAGGAGGAGACTATTTACTAGCTGAATTTGATGAGAGATACAACAACTCAGAGGTGTATAACCTCAGTCGTTGCAGCCATGCTATGGTGATGGAGGATGCTGGGTTCATGTTCAACACCACTTACATTACCACTGACATGCTGCTCGGCAAACAAATGCCAATGGTGGTTGATTGGGCCATAGGAAAAAATTTAACATGCAAAATCGCACAGATTAACAAATCCTCCTATGCTTGTAAAAGCAATCATAGTGTTTGTTTGAACAGCACTGGGGGTTATATCTGCAACTGTACCGATGGTTATCAAGGCAATCCTTACCTTGAAGGAGGCTGCCAAGGTCTATCTCTCTCATAAATTAAATATCTTATTGTAATAGACATCTTAGAGTAATTATCTGACATAAATATTTGTGTAGACATTGATGAATGTGCCACCCAAAATCCATGCTCCAAACCAGGCAAGTGCCATAATCTTCCAGGAAGATATCGGTGCTCTTGTCCTTTTGGCTGGCGTCGGAACGTTGATGATATTTGCGAACTCAACTTGGCTGTAGTCATAGGTATGTTACTTTTCCGTGATCAATTAGTAACTTCAAAAATTTCATTTGTATAGTACAAGTATGGGAAAAGAAAGTAAGGTTGCTTTTAGGTTAGGATTAAGGTGAGATAGAGAAGAAACATTTGCAACACCGAAAGAGAAGAACCTTGTCTGAAATTTGTTTCCTCGCTGTTCCTTTTTTTTCCCTTCCCAAGAATAATGTATGGCAGCGAAAATTATGATTAAGATAAATACAGCCTATTCGAACTAAATTATTCAATACCATCTGACCCACTCAAAACCCAATTACATGAGCAGGCCATTAAACCCACAATTTGGACCGTTCGATTGGGAACAAATGGTTCAGATCTCAGTGAAGAGTTCAACTGAATCAGTACATACATTAATTGCAGACTTTAACCGTATGTCCGTCCTCTTGGCTTTTAATTTTTTTTTCTTTAAAACAAATATGATGTGGTAATGCACATTATGAACATGGAGTATTAATACTTTGGGCACTTAATAAAACTATATGCCGTGACCATTTTACTCTTCTATCAAATTTAATCCTCTTCATCACTGCCGGCCTTATCAAACTGTTAAATCTCTCTTTCTTCTCCTGATTTCTAATAACAACACTTCCTCACCAAAATTCTTGCGCAACCAAAGCTGTAAATAGCGGATAGCGGATCCATATATAGCAGTGGACATTTTCTGTAGGGGATAGCAAAAATTTAGCGGATGATATTGATTTAATAGAGGATGAAAATTTTCAAACAATAATTTCTGATTTATATGATATATATAAATATTTAGAAAAAACAACATATTATTTTCTTCTTGATTCTAATTGGTCTATTGCCTTTGATATTTTTTCTTGATTCTAATAGTATATAATTATTATCTATAACATGCAAGAAATTCATAAATTAATTGATAAATAACAAACAACATATTATTTCCTTACAAACTAGCACCTAATAAAGGTGGGTTACTAGTTTACATAGTTAGTTTATGATTTTGTTCTTTGTTTTTAAGTTGTTGGTACCATTATACATTGATTATGGAATATAGATGAACCAAAATAAAGAAAGTGAACTCAAATTTCGACAATAAAAATCACCAAGTAAGAACATTACAAAAGGAAAAAAATAAAAAGAGGAAGGTCTGATAAAAACCTCACAAAGCCGCTATATATATATATCCAATAAGGCACTGCTATCTGCTATTTACCCACTATTTACCTGTTATTTTTCCACTATTTCTCTGCTATCTAGCTATATTGGCCGCTATGGTAAAATCCACTAAATTGCTCAATTTTATTTTGCACAATAGTTCATGACAAATCTCCCCGCTATTACGGCCGCTATGGCCACTATTTGAATCACTGTGAGCAACCGATCAAAATTGTTTCAAACATCGGCTGAAGAAATCGAATATAAGGTGTCCGACCTCATGCCAATTCCAGAACTAACGTGAACTGCAGAACTGATGACCGGAAACTTCTACTGAACCGACTATATAGCTCATGTTATAGAACTCCTGCTGAACCGACTATATTGCTCCAATTATTTGTACAAAACTTCTACTATAGTTAAGATAAAAATTTAGCAGCAGGAGTTCTACAAGATGTCCCCTTTATTTGAAAAATAGAAAATAAAACATAAAACATAAACGCAACTCAAAAAATAAAATAAATATGTCTTAGTATAACATTGATCACATTTAAGATATAAAAAAATAGAAGTAACCTCTTACTAATTAATGCATGCAGGAAGTTGCGCTGTTATTTGCGTTCTATCATTTATGGGGTTTGCAATATATGTCGCGGTGGAAAGAAGAAATTTGTCTAAAATAAAACAGAATTACTTTCAACAACATGGTGGATGGATTCTGTTGGAGAAAATTAAATCAATGCAAGGATTCGGTTTTACAATCTTCATGAAACAACAATTAGAGCAGGCAACAAATAATTTTGACAATGCAAATATTATTGGCCATGGAGGTCAAGGCACTGTTTATAAAGGAATTTCAAGAAATCAAATTATTGCCATAAAAAAGTGTAAGATAGTTGATGAGAGCAAGAAGAAAGAATTCGGAAAAGAGATTCTGATTCTCTCCCAGATTAATCACAAGAATATTGTCAAACTCCTAGGTTGTTGCCTTGAAGTTGATGTTCCGATGCTAGTGTACGAGTTTGTACCAAATGGCACACTATTTCACTACATCCATTACAAACATCAAGGGTCACAAATTTCTCTTGAAACTCGTCTAAGGATTGCTCAAGAGTCAGCAGAAGCACTTGCCTACTTGCACACTTCAGCATCTCCTCCAATTTTCCATGGAGATGTCAAGTCTGCAAATATTCTTTTGGACCAAAATTATACAGCCAAGGTGTCCGATTTTGGAACTTCAATACTAGCTCCGACAGATGAAGCACAAATTGTCACGCTTGTGCAAGGAACATGCGGGTACCTCGATCCAGAGTACATGCAATCTTGCCAATTGACAGACAAGAGTGATGTGTATAGTTTCGGTGTGGTTCTTCTAGAGCTTCTAACCAGCAAGCCTGTAATCGATTTTAATGTGCCAGAAGATAAGAGGAGTCTATCATCTCGCTTTCTCTTAGCTATGAAAGAAAATAAAATGCAGGAGCTTCTAGATGATGAAATTAAACATGAAGATGATATGAAATTAATCAACAAAGTTGCTGACCTGGCTATGGAGTGCCTATGTATGAAGGGAGAAGAGCGACCTACGATGAAAGAAGTTGCTGAAGAGCTTCATCAAATCAGCGAACTAAAGCAGCATCCATGGAGACCAGAATACAATACTGAAGAAACAAGGACTTTGCTCAGTGAAGGATTCCGCCATGATATAGAGATGAGTATTATTTGAATGTTGATAAGGAGGCTATGGAGAACATCACTTTTGGTCGTTAATTAATCAATTCTTCAAATATTTCCTCACAATGATGTATACATATTTCTTCCTATTTATTTTGGTTGTATTTTCTTATTAGTTTCTAGTACTTTTACATTTCTCTTTTTGCAGTCCTTTTTTTATTTTGGGTTCATTCATAGTATTGTAATTATTTAAAAATCAGTTATTAAGGTTGTCAAAGGATTCTCACCTTTAATATTTTGAATTCACATCCCTTGCAGTACTTCACAAGATGTTGAATTCACAATTAGCAGGACCTATCTCTGATCCAGCTTCTTGAATGCGATATTGATCATGTGGTGTTGAGGTTTGTATTTCTCAACATTGTGTAATAGACAGCAACGACGTAGAGACATCCATTGAAATATCCTCCATGCATCTATTGCTATTGTATTGTTTGAATGTTTTGAAGAGAATGTTAGTAAATTAGTCGAAAAAGAAAATATAGAAGATCTCGCTACAAATACACAGAAGGAAATTAGTGAACTGAGAAGTCTCAATGGTGCATTGTTGGAAAGGGGCCTAAGCTGTTCTCTTTTCTTTTCCGTTCCATTTCAAGCTTCAATGGTGGCTTAAGAACCCGAATGCAGTCCATGACAGCCCAAAGCAGCAGCTCAAGTCTGAATCTGGCCTCAACACATAAACACAATTTATTTATATAACTCTAAACCATTGGGATACCCAACAGGCAACATGTTTCTTTTCCCTCTATTTTTTTTTCTTTCGGCCACTGAAGTTATAAGATTATTTGTATAATTTGTCTTGGGAAACATGAATAAATAACTATTTTATATACTACTTAATTAGTATATTTCAGAAATCTCAAAATTTAGAATGTATAAATAGAGGATATTTATCTGACAAATATTTAACATCAAATATAAATTTGTTGCGACTAAGACGTGCAAAGTTGTAAAAAGCGGAATGCGTAAATGTTATTTGCTGTTATGTAACAATCATCATCAATAAATCCTACGAAGTTTAATTTAATGGTGGAATTCTCATCCCTTACCCTTTCGGCGTTGGCCCAAGATGCTCCATATCTGAAGAATTCTGTGTCAATTGTACTGTTGATGGTGTTCCTTACCTGTCTGATATGGAGATTCTGAATATAAATCTCTCCTTGGGCCAGACACGTTTAAACAGCCCAATATCATACCACTGCTACAACGCCACCGCAAAGGAAGTGTACTCTACAGCATGGGCTGTTTTATTTGATGACGCACCATTCTGGCTGAATACTGAGAAAAACAAATTTATAGTCACTGGGTTTAATACACTTGCCCATCTCCAGCTTGATGGGCTTAAAGAATTGCAATTATAACTTAAATAATTATGTTTGAATTCCCCATTTCCTGCCTCAAGAAAACAATTAATTGTCATCCATCTTTCCATGTGCAGAGCCCAGTAATTAATCCTTAATTTCACTTTCATTCGATTATTCTCTCCAGTGAACAAAATGAGCGGGCCATTAAATAAATCCACGATCTGAACCGTTCGTTGTAGTTAATATGGTGTTTTCATCAAATTAATTAGTTCATTGAAGACTTTAATTACCCATCCGTCCTCCTGGCTTTTTAAATGTGTTTCATGAAATTAAAGAAATATGGTGTGGTCACGGTCCATCTTATGTAAATATGTTTCTAGCTACCAGGCTTAATCCTCTTCATCCCTGTCGGCTTTGTCAAACATACTTCTTCCTCAACAAAATTCTTCGACGCTGAAGGATACTCTGAAACGCAAGCCCCCTCTATGGATGAGAGAAGCAACGACAATCAAACACGGGTAACTGAACTCCAAAATGGTGATGAAAAAGAAAAAGCTCAAGAAGGAGGTTTCATGTTGAGCTGAGGTCCAATTTGATGAAAACAGGGAATCTGAACCGACAAACACTAGCTCCAATTTGAAAGATAAAAAATAAAACAAAAAACATAAACACAACTCTAAATATAAAACATAAATACAAATCAATTCAACATTGATCAGAAATGAAGATGCAAAAATAAAATACTGGAGCAACATTTACAAACTTTCGTACTAGCAATTAAATCAATTAAGTTTGTGTTATTGTAGGAAGTTGTGCTGCTATTGTCGCTCTATCATTTATAGGGTTTGTAATATATGTCATCATGGAAAGAAGAAATCTTTCTAAAATAAAAACGAGATTCTTTCAACAACATGGAGGATGGATTCTTTTGGAGACGATTAAATCAAACCACAGATTCGGTTTTACAATCTTCACAAAGCAACAAATAGAACAAGCAACAAACAATTTTGACAATGCAAATATTATTAGTCACGGAGGTTATGGCATGTTTATAAAGGAATTTTAAGAGGCCAAATGGTTGCCATAAAAAAATGTAAGATAGTCGATGAGAGCAAGAAGAAATAATTCGGAAAAGATATGCTTATTATCTCCCAAATTAGCCATAAGAACATTGTGAAACTCCTAGGTTGTTGTCTAGAAGTCGAGGTTCCAATGTTAGTATACGAGTTCATCCCAAATGGTACTCTATTTCACTACATCCATTATAAAAACCCAGGATCACACATTCCTCTCACAACCCAGCTAATGATTACTCATGAATCGGCAGAAGCACTTGCCTACTTGCACACATCAGCATCTCCTCCAATTTTATACGGAGATATGAAATCTGCAAATATTCTTTTGGACCAAAATTACATAGCAAAGGTGTTTGATTTTGGAGCATCAATACTAGCTCCAAAAGATGAAGTGCAATTTGTCACTATTGTGCAAAGAACATACGGTTACCTCGATCCAGAGTACATGCAATCTTGCCAACTCACAGACAAGAGTGATGTATATAGTTTTGGTGTGGTTCTTTTAGAGCTTTTAACTAGTAAGTCCGTAATTGGTTTTGATGCACCAGAAGAAGAGAGGGGTCTATCGTCTCTCTTTCTCTCAGCTATGAAGGAAAACAAAATGGAGGAGCTTCTAGATGATGAAATTAAACATGAAGATGATATAGAGATTGAGCATAGTGAGTATTATTTCAATGTAGATAAGGAAGCTATGGAAAGCATTGCTATCGGTCGTTAATTAACAATTAATCCTTCAAGTGTTTCCTCACAACCTCATCCTATTTATGTCGATTGTATATTATTTTGCTTGTTAGTTTCTCAGCACTATTACCTTCATCTTTTTGTTGTCCTTTTTTTCTTTGAGGTTCTTGTAATATATTATGTTGTTGAAGATACTCTCTTGATATTCTTACTTTTAAGTGATTATGCATCGGCCTTTTCTTGCTCCAGTTTGTAACTTTGTATAATGATGTCAGTTTCCTTCTACAAGTATAATTTTCTCAAAAATCATACTTAATCATAAGATATTTATGTAGACGTATTCAATGGTAATATTGCGTAATGTTGTTGTGTCCCTTGCACTGCATTATTTTTTAGCATGGCAATATCAGATCTCAAGATTTTCGAGTTGACTCTTTTCTTATTCAATCATTTTTGGCGAACTATTGAAAAATTGGAAGGATAGAAAGGAGCATAAAAGTTTGTTTTCGAGTAGCAGCAGAAATTGCAAGACTCTAGCATGCAGGGAGGGGGGTGGGGGGGTCCCAGTCAGAGAACACAAAAACTAGTGGTTTCATGAATTTGACCTCTTTATTCCCTCTACTCAATTTGCAAACCTGTTTCATAAAAAATCTGTCCATATTTTTATTTGGGTCTTAATCTGGAACAGGCTTAAATTTTACATAATCCAGTCAAGACATGTAACATATCATAATTATCATGTCCATCTCTTAGACAAGTCCTGAATTGAAATGGACCAGGTAATTAATAGAGAAACTCACCTAAACTGCCACCCTGATTGATCCAATAATTTGAATGGACTTCATACTTCTCCAGCCCTATAACTCTTTCTTGGTCCATGATGGGTTTTGGGTTTCTTACAATGTGCCTTGCAACTGTTTCAGAGGCTATATTTTAGTGTTCCTGCTCCCTTAAATTCTATACAGTGTCCTCATTTATTCTCAGTCAATAAAAAAAAGATAGAGTAACTGAAGTCTTGTACCCCAATTAGAATCAAGGAGAAAAGATCAGGCACAGCATAAAGCTCCCATGGGAAACCAACACAACAGAGGAAGAAGACCTGTACCTGTTAACACCATAAATTCTTCTGATTTCAAAATGATTAATATTTATATTTAAGTAATTTGACTGTATGAGAAAATGCAACACATGCCAAAAGTAGGGGAAATGCTCAGCAAAAGACGCCCGATGCAAGAGCTAATTAAACCTGGTTCAATGTGATGTATTATCCTTGAGATGAAAACAAAATGATTCAATACCAATTAATTAATTAAATCATTAATTGCTTCCATTACTACATCAGTCTAAAGTCAAGGTCAATATCCCGATTCCAATGCAACACGAATAGACCCAATCCAAGACGTCGAAATGCTACCAGAACCGAAAGCTGCTTTTACCTCACACGATACCGAAATGGCTCTTAGCCAATGACGAATTAATGTAGAATGACTTACAACTGGATGATGGCAAGTCAATGCAAGCACATCCATAAGCTTAAATTCTCATTTATGAGCATGTTCAATTAACAAAACAGAAATTTTATTTCATTTTTATTTTGATATCGACCTATCAAAATTGCCTGATTTAAGATATTAATGTAGATAATATCTTGAATACTATGAAAAACTGAAAATACGGATGCATGTAAAATGTTGATAAAGAATTTTATTACTGTATATATATGACCACACAAACGACAACACTGAAAATGTTATAAACATCTATAGGTTCATTTTTGTCTGTAACAACTAACAAGAGTCAACCAAGTCAATCTATGTTTGAAAATAATTAGATGAGCCATAAATACAGACGGTGGGATGTATCCCAATTGCAATTGCTTTAATTGCCAGGTCTTAATTAGTACTTTAAATGAATGGAGAATGGGGATCGATGTAACTTTGCCAATTTTGATAATCTTCTCCACATATGATGATATATAAAAAGAATAATTCTAATATATATCTAATTTTTATTGTATATATTTTTGAGAAATATTAGTCAAATAAAAAAATTAAAATTATAGACGTGCTGCTATTTAGTTAGATAGATTATATATTAAATTGAGAAAATTCACCTTTTGGTTCTTGAATTTTCTTAAAAAAATCAAGTAGTATCTTTCTTATTCCTTTTTTAAATTAAAAGTTTTCTTTTAACTGCTATAATAGAAAATAGGTCATCACCTGAAATTTGTCTAGTTTCTCAGTACTTAGTATTACACCAATATTTAGCACATAACAAAACATATATATGTCCAAGATATATTGGACAACAAAAGCAATAGCACAACAGGGCAAAAAAGTTCAATTTACTTAGTTAATGGTAGATAGTAACATTAGAGTATTAGACCAAAAGAATTACAGAATTAGAAGGATTGGGACAAGAAATTTAAAGATAGATAGTAATATGATAAAAGCGTGATATAGACAATCGAAGAAAAGTTTAGTTTGACTATATTTGGTTCGGATTACATCGAACTAACCGATTGCACATTCCTATCTAGAATTAACATGTTTTGTGGACACCCCTAGCTACAATTACTGTAGACAAGAAAAATAATGAACATATTATTCTATAGATGGACCACTAATGAAGCCTTTCAATTACAAACAAATCTGACCTGTCTAATTATCACCTCTAGAGATGTGTCACATCGGAGAAAGATTAGTCCGATGCCTATCAAGACCCTTTCCTGCCTAATTAAATCAGGACGTATGAAAGCGTGGAAGATGACTTAGTCTTAAGTCAATTGTCCATGCTCTCATATCAAAATCACTTCAAGCGTCCTAATTAAGAGCCTATTTCGCAAACAAAAAATAATAAAATAAAAAGGAGGAACATAGACCTCTCGTTTGAGAAATTATATATATATTTCACCACCCATTACGCACGCAGATCTAGCTAGCTAGTACAGCATTGATCAACACTGTTGATTCCAATCAATTCTCAAGTGGTCCCTGCTGGCCTTTGTATATAGCGCAAGCACTTGAGAATACACTGAACTAACAAAAGATTTCATTAAGTCTATATATCATGAAACATAAAAAAAACTCTGTGATGGCAATAATAATACTGCTGCAGATCCTCCTCCTTTTTCTGTCAAAAACCACTGAATCTACTGCAAACATCGCTCTGTCCGGGTGTCAAGATATCTGTGGTGGCATTCCCATCCATTACCATTTCGGCATCGTTTAGGTGAAAGTAGTGAATTGCTAGGCATGCGTGTCACGTGCTGGCATGAGCGTGTCCGAACACGTGCTAGCACGGCAAATCACGTGCTAATGGTCTTACACGTATCGTACGTGGCATATCTAAATAGTGTAGATCATCCAACACGTATATAAAAAAACACATAATGTATTAATAAGACGTTCTAGACGTGTTAGGACATGGGGTGTTAGTACGTTTCAACACTTGTAAAATTAAAAAAAATTATTTAAAAATCAAGAAAAATAAGAAAAATTCAAATTTGAGTTCAAATTCAAATTTTCAAATTTCATTGGCCTCTACCTCTCTCTCGAGTCCTAAATCCTGCTCAAACGCTCACACCCCAAATTCAAAATTTCAAAGCTGCATGTTCCCAATCCATTCTTGCCCAGCATGCTCCCCGTGCGTGCTACTTGTGCATGCTCGTATCGTACGTGGCGTGTCATTCTCCGTACCATGTGTGACCTATCCGAAATAGTGCGGAGTCTTGGACACTCATGCTCGTACCGTGCCTGGCGTATCTGGCACGTTTCAATAATTCATTAGATGGAAGGCATCAAATTCTGAACCATGGAAGGCGTCACATTCAGCCAAGCATGGTTTGACACTTTCCCTTAATTAATTTGAAATAAATACGTTGAACTTTCAGCCATTTCCAGAGGATAGATGGATGACACTTTCTTAGCATGCATACGTCACTATCTTATTTAGTATATCGCTTAATTAAATTTCAAAATTAAAGGTGTCGCTTTCTCAATATGTAAATTCATTCTAAACTCATTATTTGTAACCATGCTGAACTTTATTTGATTCTTTAGTATTTCGGTCTATTTAATTTGTCTTGTTAGCCTCTATTATACTCCAATTTGCAATTAATAAAATGTAGATAAAAGAAGATTGAATAAGCAACCTCCATTAATCTTAATTTCTTATTAAATATCCAACCAAACAAATCATGGGATTTTCTTTGCCTCCCCTTCCCTTCTAATTTACTCCCCATCCAAACAAGATGTAAAGGAAGAATTACTTAAACACTCCAAAACAAAGATATTATTTTCAGAAGAAATGTCTCAATTTTGATAAAATAAATTTGTTTAATAAAAAATCAATACTTTTCTGAAATTTTAGAAACTAGTAATCCATTTATCAAATTTTCTGGAATTCTAGAACATGTAAAAAATTGTGAAGGCTGAAATACTTGCTACTCATTAACATATTATGTTCATTCAATAATTCAATAAATTACATAACAAGACCATTTCATACAAATGGCGTGCATTTATTTTGGTGTCAAGACCATCAATTCATTGATTGGCACGCCAACAACACTTGAATATTCAAAGAGATATTTACTTAATTGTCATGTAAATTAATTTACTTCGTGTATGATTGAAAGAAAAACACAAGAAATGTTTTAGTCCATAGAAATTAAATACTGAACTCTATACAATTAAAAATATTAAACGATAAAAGCCCGTGAAATAGTAAACTTTAATGATTTAAATAGGGACAAGATTAGTGATCATAAGCAGAGGCTGCAGAGCAATGTACCTACCACCAATAGTAAGAAAATCAAAGCATCGCTGTCAGTAGAAATGTAAGCTTGCAATCCTTCTAATTAATTGTCCATAATGAGAAAGTCAAACCATGCATGCCTTCCAAACAGCTCATAGTGTACCTTGTTTCACTACTAGAATTTTATTTATTTATAAAAATAACTAAAGTTATTTACATGATAAGATGAGAGTCTATGAAAATAATAATTGTTTCTCATACCTGTAACTTATTTTCATGGACATACCCTTATTTATGTTGATCCATGAAATTTTATACTGCACCCATGAAAAAGTCTCCTATATACCCATGGAAATAAATTTTTTTTCCAGGCCCCCATGCGCCGAACAGGCAAGATATTATTCTGTCTCATAAGAAAGATTATTTTCATGACGGAATCCATGTAAGTGTTTGTCTGAAGTGTATATTATTTCCATGGGCATACTCATGAAATTATTTCAACATATTTCATTAACCTCTTCGATTTATATTAGTCATTTTATTTCTAGTCTCTCTCCAATTTCCAAAATCTCCGCCTAAACCCTTCGTCCAAGCCTCTTCGACCTACTGCCACCGAATCGATTGCCACCGATCTATATCAAGACTATGATAGACGACACCCATAACTGCAAATGAGGTATGAATTATAACCTAGTTAGCTGAATTTGTGTAAAACCCATTTAGTCCAAATTACGGCTAAATCGATTATCTAAAACCTATCTAATTGAATTTACATTTTTCATCCAATAATTTGAGAAAATGAAAAGATATGTTGTCCTTCAAATCTAGAAACTTAACATTTTTTTTCCAAACTTAGTGGCTATCAGATGAAGAAATAGAAAAATCTTTTCCAAACCATAATATTATTTTCAACAAAAGAACAAACCCTGATATTATTTATTATCTTCAGAGTCTGTTTGGATTTCTTCTTTTTTTAACCTTGTCTTTCTAGCTGTCCAAATAAAAAGAATACAATAAATCTGACAAAAAGAAGATCCAAAACCATCAGTTCACAAAATAATACTTCTAGCACCTATTAATCTTAATTTCTTGACAAATATGACGTAGATTTATTTAATTTTGTTTCTTGATAGGTAGTTGACTGTCTACAAGGTACAAAAGCACAAAGGTAATCTCAAAATTGCTTGTTGTCTATATTGACACTTATATAATGTACATAGTATTTACTCAAACTTACTTGCTGCCTATATGACAATTGTATATTATATTTTAATTATTAAAAGATAGTAAAACTTGCCTAAGGACCGTCTATTGAATATTTTTCATATTTCTCTTCAGTTCCATACAACATACCCAATATTAATTTTATGTGATGTCTTAAAAAATGTCATCTGTACTGTACCATAGTGACCTTTATATGAAACTTTTTTACAGAAAATGGCTCCTCCAACATCGGTTATAAAAAGAGTAAAAACTACAAAATATACTAAGAGAAAGCGAACAACAAACGAAGAGGACCGAGACCTTCAACTAGGTGAGGGTTCAATTGCTTGCTGAAGGTGAAATACAACCACCAAAGCGCAAGGACGAGGCCCAGGGAAAATTCGTGCCTCGACGCCCAATGAGATAGAGTGACCAGAGGTTTGGCCAGTTGGTAAACATGAGTTCACTTGCGAAACAAAATCAAGGGAGATAACTGTAGCAATCACTAGGCTTGCCCTTAACAACATGCCTGGACCATTAGGAAGTTTCTATAGCTTTGATGACAAAACAAAGAAAGTGGTTGAGTTGCAATTTTTGGTAATATTCATTTCAGTTTACAATACATCACATTTCTGATTTTCGTACTCTAAAATTAATTTTTCATTACAGCGAATTTAGTTTTAGGTATAGATCAGGTTATGCTATTTTATGGCTCAATTAAAATACAATTTATTTGATAAATTTGACATTTTTGATATAGTGTGTTTTAATTGAAGGAACTGTTTAGATACCGATTTGGGGAAGACCTAGATCGTTGCTGTGAAGTTTTTGTTAGATTTGTGTTCTAAAAGTTATTATTTGTTGATTATCTTTTATATATGTTATATTTATGAATTGAATGTGATTTACATTTTGTTCCATGAGTTTTATATTTATATTTAGAAGTGTTCAAGAAGATGCAATTGGTCTTGAACTGCAGGACTCTAAGTAAATAAATATACAATACTAAAATGTTCACAGGTCTTGCATATTAGCAGGAACACTAATATGACATATAAAACTGTCGTGTTGATTAAAAGTACGTTGTAGTTCTGCAAACGTTGATAAAAGATTATCATTTAATAACACGAATATATGATATGCTTCATATATTGAACAGACCTAATAGATGAAATATTATATGGATTGTGTTAGTGTCATTAATGTTTTCATCGTGTCTCTGATTTCAAGATTGAGACATATATTGTTTTCACATGAGGAATGTACAACGTAATTATTATTAAAAGCTACTTGTAAGAAGTGGTGATAAAAATAATAGTTCTTTATATGTAACTTGTGTGAGAAAATGATATATGTCAATAGCATCATTGCCACTCATTAATAATAAGAAATGATATTTTGGGTCCCTTGGTAAAGTAGAATTATAAATGGATCCAATATAACTGAAGTGCGGTTATAATTTTATAATTTGCTTAATAAAGATCAAGAAATGACTATAATACAAAAGATGACACAGTCCTACTTTGTATGTTAATCAGAATATCATAAGGCAAGAAATGGACATAAGTAATTACAAATGTTACATTACTGTAAGATGCGTTTCGTAAAAAGATTATTAAACGTCTATGTTATTTGGGTAACTGTAATGTATAGCTAGAATACCGCTTACAGTTTATGAAATTAAATATTTTATTTCATTGCCAACATAATATAGATCCTCAATATAGGTCACACCAACTGAACGGAAAACAAGAAATAAATACTATGTCACATGATGTGGCTGACTAGCAGGGAAATAAATATATATTTTAATGTGCATATTATGAGAATAATATTCGTTGCACATATCGTAATATGTGAATATTATGAAATATAAATTTATTTCAAGCCCAAGCCCAAGCCCAAAATATATTTTAGCAAATTGAGAAGAGAATAAGCCCAAACAAATATTGATTATGACCATTAAATTCGGATTATAAAATGGATAGATTTTAAGGCAATATTGAATGAGAATTTGAAGGAGTAAACATCAACCAATCTGGGCATATGATATATGAATTCTGTAGACCTTCGAATCTAGAATTCAACATTAAAAGTTTCAAGTCGTTTGAAATTTTCTACAGAAAGTTATGATAGTTTTAGTAACAAAAGGTCAGAAGTTGATGTGCTGTTTCGAATTCTGTCCATGTTTTAATACGAATTTAAAGAGTCTAATTATTTTGCTTAATTGCTGAAAATAATAGAAAAGATATATACATCAGGCTTTTCTCTCTCTCTAGTAAGTCTAGAGTTTTTCCTCCAAAACATTTTGCTAAAATATATATCGATTGATTATACAATCGATTAATTGACGGGTGAAAAAGCCAGACACGGAAGAGAGTTCGCTAGCACGAATTCGACACCGTTCTTATTTCGGATTCAAGGTGAACCTCAGAGGAATCAAGCTATCTTAAAAATCATAGGTATGATATAAAATTCCCTCTTGTAAGAATATGTATATAATTATGACATGGATAAATTAGCAATAATAGAACGATCTTAGATATTATCGGATTAATTTTTTTTTATTTTATCCGATTCGCATCATGAATTCCTTCAATTGGTATCAGAGCAAGTTTCTATTATGCTAATTAGACTATTTTATTATGTAATTTTTTATTACATAAGTGCTTAATTAATTGTTCTTTTGTATTGCGGTTCTGAAAAATTGCGGTATTGAATTTTTTAATCAATTTGTAAAATTGTCATAGGCTCACTTGCTAATTATTTTTGTGTATTCTAAAATTCTTACATCAATGGAAGATGTTTAGAATAGAATAATAATATAGATCAAGGTTTTTGGACAGATCTATAGGGCCAATCAAAAATAAGAAAACAGTGCGCTGCTGGAATTTCCAGCAACATCGACTGTTTTTAGCCGAAATTCAAATTACGATTTCTCTCAATCGGTTTATCGTATTTGAATGAAACTAGTTTCTAAGTTTAGATAAGGAAGTCTAATTTTTAAATAATATAATTTTCCTGTAACAAAAGTGTTACGGTTTTTAATAAAAAAAAAAGAGAAACTGTGTTTTTCCTTCAAACTATGGTACAAAATAATTGTTGAATTGTAACAGAGAGTTATAAATCATTTTATGGGATTTAAATGATTCAGAGAATCGCAATTACTTGAGAAAAGGAAATTAGTTAAATGGTACAAAATAGTGCATGGGTATGCAATATCTATTCAATTTTGTTTTGTAGGGAACCGAGTTTGTATGTCTCATTCCAATGCCTTGTGTGATGTAAATTTTATGTGATGTGCATGTTTGATTGTAAGCAAGTTTAATGAGCGGTTATTGATTAGGCACAAAAGACAATTTATGTATAGGATGCCTTTTATTTATTTATTTACATCATATGTATTTGTGAGAATGAGAGGGGTTCCTAATACTTGCACTTCGCAAATTTTAAAAGGATTTATAAATAAAGTTTGGGATTGCATATTTATTTTATGCAAATTTTCATCCGATGGTGCAAGAAGACATAGCGATGGATGAAGAAAAGGCGCAGAGGCATACAAACTCGCAAATGTTTGTGATTGTGTTATGTTTTGTGCTTTATGAATTTATGTGAATGATATGTTAGGATATGTATTGGTGTATGAATACATGACTTACCAAACTATAGTCACATTTGAATGTCCAATGAAAAATTAAGTACTTTTCCTTCTCATTTTATCCACTTTAAGCTAAGGATTAAAAAATATGCATGAGTGTAATTTTTTAATCTTTAGAAATTGTGGAATATGTTAGGATATATTATCAAGCTATTGATAAATGGATTAGATGTGAGGCATTTGGTACATTTATTTTATGGAGATAGTATGACCAATCATATTGACCAAATAAGATGAGTTTGCTTAAAAAGGAAAATCAAGATCTAGGCTTGAAGTCTTGGAAAAATCGTTTAGTAAAAGAAATATTTCTTAATAAACAACAAGAGTCATAAAGTTTAGAAATTAAATTGCAAAAGATTGCAAAAGAATTTCTAAAGGTTATGATTAGTAAAAGATTACTTACCTTAAATTTATAAATCGGATAAGGTCGATTTATTTATGATAGGATCTTGAATATACTACATAAAGGACACTTTAAAAAATATAGTATGAGTTTTATTTAAACAAATTTTACATAAATATTAACATGAAATCCTTTAATTTTAATTTTAATTAGAATGGCAAACAACATGCTTATCCGATCCATCCTCGAAAAATGCCCGTTGGAGTGTGATGGTTCCAATTATCTCGATTGGGAACTCAAACTCCAACTAATCATCAGGTCGGAGGATCTTACAAATGTGCTGGTTGAAGATGCACAGTACTAGGTATAGAACCCACTGATGAATAGAAGGTTGTGTCTGAAAAGTACCGCAAGCACGAACTGAACGTTCAAGGTCTAATGTTAGCGAGTATGGCAACTGAACTTGCTCGTAAATTCATAAACAATTATCGAAAAGAGATAATCAAACGTCTCTCCAAAATTTTCCTAGAGAATGCTCGTAAAGAGCGTTCAAAGATCACCCTAGCATTCACTAGGTGCAACATGGCGGAAGGGTCTTCCATCAACCAACACATGTTAAAAATTCTAGGTTACCTCGAGAAATTGAGGAAGCTCAATGCTCCAATGCACGCTGACTCGGCTGAGGATATAATCCTTGGTTCATTGCCTCCATCTTATAGAGATGTAGTCATGCATCTTCACTTGCGTGAAAAAATAATGACCTTGGATGAGATCCATCAGACATTGAAGCAGGCAGAGGCTGATATGAACAGGCACAAGGGAGAGAAGAATGTCCTTGCAATCTCCCAAAAAAGCAAAAAGGTCCACAAAGAAAAAGGGCAAAAAGAAGATACCCAAAATGAACAAAGGAAAAGGAGGAGCTCAAGCGAGCACCTCCAAACGCAAAAAGAAAAATTCGCCAATTCCGCAAACAGAGTGCTTTTATTGTCACGAGTTAGGACACTTCAAGACGAATTGTCCTAAATACAAGGCTGACTTGGGCAGTGGCAAAATAGAACGCAAGCGCCCCAAGGTTCAGAAAGGTATCTATGTTATTGAAGTTAATTTAACCACATCTATTCATGATTGGGTAATTGATACTGGATCATGTGCTCATATTTGTGCAAATATGCATGCACTAATGGATAGAAGACATCTAAAGAAAGGAGAAGTCACTTTGAAGGTGGGCAATGGTGTTAGCATCTCAGCAATGGCCATTAGATCGATTCACCTTTATTTATCTAGTTGTTTAATAATTATTCTGAATAATGTTTATTATGTTCCGTCTATATGTAAGAACATTATATTCGTGTCGTGTTTGGACAAGGATGGGTATGTATTTACTATTTCAAACTCGAGTATGAGTATTTCAAAAGATAGAATTTTCTATGCAAATGCTACTATTAAGGATGGCTTATATTTGCTTAAAGTGAATGATAAACATATTCTAAACGTCAATAACAAACGACTCAAAGTCTCTCATGAAAATAAGATTCTCTTATGGCACTACCGCCTAGGTCATATAAGCGAGAAACGCATAAAGAAATTACAAGAAAGTAATCTTCTTGGTCTCCTTGATTATGATGAAATCGAGACATGCAAACCTTACTTAATAGGAAAAATGACAAAGAAATCTTTCAAGAAGAAAGGTACAAGGGCAAAAGACTTATTGGAATTAATACATTCAGATGTATGTGGGCCATTGAAAACTAGTGCACGAGATGGTTTTAGATACTTCATTACCTTCACAGATGACTATAGTCGTTATGGCTATGTTTTTCTAATGAAGAATAAGAGCGAATCCTTTGACAAGTTCAAAGAATTCAAGAATGAAATAGAAAACCAACTAGATAAGAGAATTAAGACTCTACAAACTGATCGTGGAGGAGAATACTTGAGTAATGAATTTGTTGTATATCTAAAAGAATGTGGTGTCATACACCAATTGACTCCACTCGGAACACCTCAATGAAATGGTGTATCCGAGAGGAGAAATAGAACATTGCTCGACATGGTTCGGTCAATGATGTGCCAGACATAATTGCCTCTTTATTTTTGGGGACATGCATTACTAACTGCAGCTTACACACTGAACATCATTCCATCTAAATCCATCGAGAAAACTCCTTATGAGTTATGGACATGGAAAATTTCTAGTTTGTCTTTTCTCAAGATTTGGGGATGTGAGGCTTACGTCAAACGATTGATGACAACCAAGCTATAACCTCAAGCGGATAAATACTTCTTTATAGGTTATCCAAAAGAAACGAAAGGATACTATTTTTGGCATAAGTCAACTAACAAAATATTAGTTGAAAGGGGTGTAATTTTCTTAGATCCTCAATATAGGTCACACCAACTGAACGGGAAACAAGAAATAAATACTATGTCACATGATGTGGCTGACTAGCAGGGAAATAAATATATATTGTAATGTGCATATTATGAGAATAATATTCGTTGCACATATCGTATATGTGAATATTATGAATTATAAATTTATTTCAAACCCAAGACCAAGCCTAAAACATATTTTAGCAAATTAAGAAGAGGATAAGCCCAAACAAATATTGATTATGACCATTAAATTCGGATTACAAAATGGACAGATTTTAAGGTAACGTTGAATGAGAATTTGAAGGGGTAAATATGAACCAATCTGGGTATATGATATATGAATTCTGTAGCCCTTCGAATGTAAAATCCAACGGTGAAAGTTTTAAGTCATTTGGATTTCTCTACGGAAAGTTATGATAGTTTTAGTAACGAAAGGTCAGAAGTTGATGTGCTGTTTCGAATTCTGTTAATGTTTTAATACGAATTTAAAGAGTCTAATTATATTTCTTAATGACTGTAAATAATAGAAAAGATATATACATCAGGCTTTTCTCTCTCTCTAGAAGTATAGAGTTTTTCCTCCAAAAATATTTTGCTAAAATATATATCGATTGATTATACAAACGATTAATTGACGGGTGAAAAAGCTAGACGCGGAAGAGAGTTCGCTAGCACGAATTCGACACCGTTCTTGTTTCGAATTCAAGGTGAACCTCAGAGGAATCAAGCTACCTTATAAATCATAGGTATGATATAAAATTCCCTCTTATAAGAATATGTATATGATTACGACATGGATAAATTAGCAATAATAGAACGATCTTAGATGTTATCGGATTAAATTTTTTTTATTTTATCCGATTCGCATCATGAAATCCTTCATAAAATATGTTATTTTGATCATTTCTTTTATTTTGGTACAGTGTATGATCAATACAACGTTAAGATTGCTGCAAATTAACTAGTTTTCATGATCAATACAGTGCTTTCAAATATGTTGCATGTTTATATAATAATCAGGATGAATTGAAAGTGGGAGAAGTAAATGTACACCGAGTTGGTACATGGAGAGGGAAATGTGAATGTGTACCAGGTTGGTACAGGGAGGATTGTTTAATTACAGCAACATTGTTTTCAGTTGCCGTTATTATTTTCATGAGTATATCCATTCAAATAATATGAATTGAACCATGCAAAAAATCAAACAATATCCTTGAAAAAAGTTTTACTCATGAAATAAACTCCCCATGCAAGTATGTGCCCATGGAAGTAATATGGTTATTTTCATGGAATAGTCGGTGGGGTCCACTTACAAAAAATTTTTTTTACATGCGTAAGCAATTTCATGAATAGATGCATGCATTTAATAGCACATTTAACCATGTAAATGTATTCAGATGGGTCGTCGAAATTTTTTTTCATGGGGCACAATTACATGAGAACGTCCATGAAAATAGATATTTCCATGGATCTCCATGGAAATAGATATTTCCATGGGACGTATTTTCGTGGTAACTTTTACATGGGTAACTCCACGGAAATGACTATTTCCATTCATCCGTCCACGGAATAGGTCCTTTTTGGCCCTTGAAAATAAACCAGATTCTAGCAGTATTTGAGGTACAAAATTAATTTAGAGAAATGATACACGGATAATGTTCTTGATATCATCATGGATATACCGACTTAGTTTGTTATTAAGGTTAAATGAATTATTATTTATGTTAATGATGACTTTATTATATAACATATTTTATATAGTACTTTATTCATTAAATTTAAATGAGTTATTATTCATATTAGTAGTCATCAAATTGAATTATAAAACTATTATACAAAATAAGTTGTATAATAAAATCATTAATATAAATAATAACTCGTTTAATTGAATAATAAAATCAGTATCGATAATAGTATCAATAATGATATCTCCGTAATATTTTTTATTAATTTGGTTTTGTTTTTGCGAAATTTTTATTAATTTAGTTGATTGTGACGACAATAGAAAAAATTAGAATGGAATTTTTTTGTAGTGGAATGAAAATTATATGTGATGATCATGTGGTGGCTCTTTTTAATCAAGTCATATATTATATTAGGATAATCCAGATAGTTCATATAGCCACATTATCCGCAAGGCGGGCACCAACGGCCCATTCAACAAGAATAATTAAACAAAGTTTACCAATTAAGAGCAAAGGTATAATTATATATACTATAGGCTAAATCAGAAAATTAGAACTACCTTAATTAAATTGACACCAGCTACAGACTATCCATTAGAATCAAAACCACCTGTACCCTGCGATTAATTACTTCCTGTAGCACCAAATTTAGAGCCGCTGCCTCCATTTGAAGCGGCCAAGAGTAGAATCCGAATAATCTGATGCCTGCATTACAAGCTCCCTTTTTTCATTAAAACCAATCCTGTCCCCTATTCCTTCTGCATTGTATGACCCAACTCGCACTGCATGTGGAGACATTGAGGTGAACTTGAGGTGAACTTGCCAGCAATATTCACTTTAACCAGCAGTGCGGTCAAGCAAAATATCCCGAAAAAAACAAAAAAATAAATTGCTGACCCTAGAATGATGCGTTGTAAGTGCCATATTGTTAATTTTGAGAATTAAAGAAGGAAGAAAAATGATGAAATATAACTTATTGCATGTCTGATGATTTACAAAGTGTACAGTGGCAAGGGCCCAGCCATGCTGGGGCAAGCTCAGGACAATGTTCATCTTTAATTTTTAAAATCAATAATAATTATATTTTTTTTAAATCTAATAGATTAAGTATAAAATATTAAATATGTCTAAGTTTAAATAATTAATATTAAAAGAAAATTCTCATTATTAGATTTGTCGGTTCAAAGTTAGGCAGGTCATGATTATTAAACAACGAGGTCTTCTGATTTAACTTTGAGAACGTGGACGATAACTTGGACCTAAGTCAACGTCAACGCTCAATCATGTCATGTAATTATATGTCATATCACTTTAAACAGCCGACAAAATCATCCTGGGTATGTTTTTTGTCTTTTTTCCTAGTGTGTCTCGTTGCTTTTGAGCGTATGGAGTATTTTTTTTCTTTTTATTAAAAGTGGTAGAATACCACCGATTTTATTAAAATTGAAATCAAGAGCACATCGAGTATGACTTGGACCTTAATTAGTTAATGTCCATGTCATTAGTGTTATGGTATTATTCCATGCCTCTTGTTCGTAAATTACTTCCCGCTTGCCTCTTAGCCATCTCTTTTCTTTAGCAATCTACAAGTTATTTAAGAAAAATTCATCTAGAGACCCATTTTTAGGTGCTTATGTGCTAGCTGGATTTGTTGTACCATATAAATATATATAAAAGTTAGCACATATCATATCGTACTGTGTTTTTTTTTTTTTGCAAAAATCTTAAGAACAATATTTTATAACTATATGGTATGAGCTAGCACATGGTATTTGCTTGTGTTTTAACTATTTTTAAAAGCATTCAAATTTTACTTGTTAATGACATTAAAAGTTCAAAAAAAAAAGTTAAGAAATTTTTATAATATGTGGCAATATATATTCAATATTTTAAAATTTTAATATTTATAGAGAGTTATTATTTTCTTTCGAAATATTTGAAAAAAATAAAACTTGTCTACTTATATTTACACATATCAAGTACTTGCTATATACTTGAACATACCATGATCAATACATCTATAACCTAACACAATACTTCACCAATATGACACGTGACACGTGAGCACTATAAGTATAAGCACACATGTCGTATTTAAGGTATACCTAAACACATACATGTTGTGCCTTGCACACATGTCATATGCTTTTTGTTAATATACTATATGTTATTATCATATCACTTTAAACAATCCTTACGGGAATATAGACAACTTTTTTTTATAAAGAACTAAAACTAGATGTTAAGTAGGTAACCGGAGGGATCACTTAAGATTGGTTATTTTGATAATCTTAATAATGAGATTTCAAATAAATTTGAAAAAAATATTTAAAGACATAAATAAATTTATAAACACATTGTTACACTTATAGACTTATTGTGTTTCAAATTTCATACAATTTAAATATTATTTAATAGTGCATCAAAGACAATTAAAATTTATGTAATTTTCAACCATATGTTTCGATTTAATGGTCTGCAATGGACTATGAATTGAAACTTAAATTATATGAAATTTGAAATACAATCAATATATAAATTCAAAAATATGTTTATACCAAGCAATTTTTTTTTACATTTATGCTAAATCCTATCTCCACGTTTTCTTTAAAGGACAAAAAAAATCGACAACAAAACAAAATTAACTTTAAAAAAAAAGGAATTTGACATCGATCGTTCACCTTAAAAAGGAAGTATTTTGGTCTTTATATTTTGTTCTAGAAAGTATGGATGGAAATATTAAATGGAAACCGTTAATTTGAAAGCTGGGAGATAAAAAGAAACTGATTTACTTTCATGCATAATAGTTAACAAGCGATTAGTCCCAGTCAAGATCAAGGTCAAGGTCAAGGTCAATGCTGGTGTGAACGGTCATCGATCTCATGCTGCACCAGTTGTCAGAAAGGCCTGGTACATCATTTGTCACTACTTTTTTTCTGCTTTTGTGTACTATACTAGTACTATAATACTACACCGAAATGGCTCTTAGCCAATGACTAATTCATGTAGAATGACTTGCAACTGGATGATGGCAAGTCAATGCAAGCACATCCATAAGCTTAAAATCACATTTATGAGCATATTTAATTCACAAAAATAGAAATTTTATTTCATTCTTATGTTGATGACATCTATCGAAATTGCCCGATTTAAGATATTATCAAAATATACATTCTATGAAGTGTAGATAATATCTTGGATACTATGAAAATCTGAAAATACAGAATTTAATCACTGTATATATATGGCCACAGAGGCGCTAACACTGAAAATGTTACACAAATCTTCTAGTTTATTTTTGTCTGTAACAAGTTAACAACTAACAAGAGTCGACCAAGTCAATTCTGAAAACTATTATATTTCTGAAATAAGGATTTCCGATTATCGATTACCAGTATTTGTATTTATATCTGCTTCCGAATTAAAAACTGCATCCACATATATATATATCCATGTATGCTAAAAATTAGCTGAAATTATTTAAGTATTTGCAATATATATGAATTCTTATTGATATCCGTGTACAACATTGAACAACAAAAACAATAGCACATATGAGATTTAGTTATTTCTCTTGGAACTTCTGTTGAGAGAGAGATTCGTTAATTGGGGAAGAGAATGTGAGGGGGGCTTAAGAAAAAATAATTGGATTTGAAATTTTAAATATTGATGAATTGGATTTGAAACGGAGAAATAGACATAGAGCTGATTTTATTTAGTTAAATATTTTGTTAATCAAGATGGATTTTAAGCAGATTATTATTGAATACAACAGGATGTGCCACATCAAACAACTATTGGTCCAATGCCCATCAGTCATTAGACCTTCCCGCCCACTTCCCCAAAAAAATAAATTTTTTTATAATAATAGATCACCATGAAAGTGTGGAAGATAACTTAGTCTTAAGTCAACATATATATTCAGTCATATCATATCAAATCACTTAAAGTGTCCTACAAAGAAATAATAAGATAAAGACGAATGTACGTAGGCCACTTGTTTCTGCTGATTTTGTAAAAAGATCAATTGAAAAGATATTCTAGGTAGTCTATAAGGCAGGTACTCCGTAACTGCTAAATTATTTGAGAATCTTTATGCTGCACCACCCGTTAAGTTTGATCTAGCTAGTACATATAAATTGTTAAGATAACTATGGTTAAGTGGTCCGTCCTCCTTATATATAGAGAATAGACTAGGAATTGATTAAGGCTATTATGAAACACAAACCAAACTTTGTGCATGTAGGAGATAGTATTTTATGAATTGGGCTAAAATCTCTCCAGTAATTTATGAATTGGGCTAAAACTGGTCCCTCTGGCCCACAATTTTGTCCTCCTTTCCTTAACAGACCAACCATTCCAATTCGCGATTCTCAACTATTCATTTTACATTGCAGCCTTCTTCTTTGACTCTCAAATGCTGATCATTTACTGTGCCACACTACACTACATGACAAAACAATTGATGAATTTTGAGATTTTCTTTGCACAATTCTTAATATAATCAGATAGATAATATGGTGCACTGCACAGTACAGCGCAACAAAAGATATGAACTCCTATCTCTCTTATTCAATTTAGTAATTTCCAAAAAAGTGAAGGATTTCATGATGCGAATCGGATAAAATAAAAAAAATTTAATCCGATAACATCTAAGATCGTTCTATTATTGCTAATTTATCCATGTCGTAATCATATACATATTCTTACAAGAGGGAATTTTATATCATACCTATGATCTTTAAGGTAGCTTGATTCCTCTGAGGTTCACCTTGAATCCGAAACAAGAACGGTGTCGAATTCGTGCTAGCGAACTCTCTTCCGCGTCTAGCTTTTTCACCCGTCAATTAATCGATTGTATAATCAATCGATATATATTTTAGCAAAATGTTTTTGGAGGAAAAACTCTAGACTTTTTTTTGAGAGAGAGAGAAAAGCCTGATGTATATATCTTTTCTATTATTTTCAGCCATTAAGAAAATTAATTAGACTCTTTAAATTCGTATTAAACCATGAACAGAATTTGAAACAGCACATCAACTTCTGACCTTTTGTTACTACAACTATCATAACTTTCTGTAGAGAATTCCAAACGACTTGAAACTTTCACCGTTGGATTCTAGATTCGAAGGGCTACAGAATTCATATATCATATGCCCAGATTGGTTGATGTTTGCCCCTTCAAATTCTCATTCAAAGTTGCCTTAAAATCTGTCCATATTGTAATCCGAATTTAATGGTCATAATCAATATTTGTTTGGGCTTATTCTCTTCTCAATTTGCTAAAATATGTTTTGGGCTTGGGCTTGGGCTTGGGCTTGAAATAAATTTATATTTCATAATATCCACATATTACGATATGTGCAACGAATATTATTCTCATAATATGCACATTACAATATATATATTTATTTCTCTGCTAGTCAGCCACATCATGTGACATAGTATTTATTTCTTGTTTCCCGTTCAGTTGGTGTGACCTATATTGAGGATCTATATTATGTTGGCAATGAAATTAAATATTTAATTTCATAAACTGTAAGCGATATTCTAGCTATACATTACAGCTATCCAAATAACATAGACGTTTAGTAATCCTTTTACGAAACGCGATCCTTACAGTAATGTAACATTTGTCATTACTTGTGTCCATTTCTTGCCTTATGATATTCTGATTAACATACAAAGTAGGACTGTGTCATCTTTGTATTATAATCATTTCTTGATCTCTATTAAGCAAATTATAAAATTATAACTGCACTTCAGTTATATTGGATCCATTTATAATTCTACTTTATCAAGGGGCCCAAAATATCATTTCTCATTATTAATGAGTGGCAATGATGCTATTGACATATATTATTTTCCCGCACAAGTTACATATAAAGAACTATTATTTTTATCACCACTTCTTGCAAGTAGTTTTTAATAATAATTACGTTGTACATTTCTCATGTGAAAATAATATATGTCTCAATCTTGAAATCAGAGACACGATGAAAACATTAATGACACTAACACAATCCATATAATGTTTCATCTATTAGGTCTGTTCAATATATGAAGCATTTCATATATTCGTGTTATTAAATGATAATCTTTTATCAACGTTTGCAGAACTACAACGTACTTTTAATCAACACGACAGTCTTATATGTCATATTAGTGTTCCTGCTAATATGTAAGACCTGTGAACATTTTAGTGTTGTATATTTATTTACTTAGAGTCCTGCAGTTCAAGACCAAGTGCATCTTCTTGAACACTTCTAAATATAAATATAAAACTCATGGAACAAAATGTAAATCACATTCAATTCATAAATATAACATATATAAAAGATAATCAACAAATGATAACTTTTAGAACACAAATCTAACAATCTCCCACTTGTTCTTAAAGTTACATCTTATACATTCATATGTATTAACTTAAAAAACTAGAGTTGCCTTCTGACTTAATCAGCTATCTCTATCCACTCTCCATGTTCCTTTAGACCCATGGAATCATTATGGACTTCGCTCTTGGCTTGAGATAAAGGCTTTGTTAGCGGATCTGCTGTGTTGCTATCCGTGTCCACCTTTAACAATTTTATTCTACCCTCTTCTATGAAGTCTCGAATGACAAAGTATTTTCTATCCATGTGTTTGATCTTGTGGTGTGCCTTCGGCTCCTTGATTTGCGCAATAGCTCCACTATTATCGCAAAACAACTCCAATGGTCCTTCGATGGAAGGTACCACATTTAGTTCCTCAATGAACTTCTTGATCCAAACACCCTCTTTGCTGGCTTCAGCCGCAGCCATCACCTCTGATTGGGTTGTTGAGTCAGCCGTTGTTGATTGTTTGAAACTTCTCCAACTAACGGCACCCCCATTCAAAATGAAAACATACCCAGATTGCGATCGCTTATCATCATAATCGGTCGCAAAACTTGCATCGGTGTAGCCTTCTACAACGAGCTCCCTTTTGCCCCCATACACAAGAAATTTATCCTTAGTCCTGTTAATATACTTGAGGATATTCTTGACCGCAGTCCAATGAGCAGGACCTGCATGGGCTTGATGACGACTTGTCATACTCAGAGCATACGCGACATCAGGTCGCGTACACACCATAGCATACATGATGGAACCAATTGCAGAAGCATATGGTACATCCTTCATGATTTCAATGTCTTTACGTGTCGTAGCACACTGAGACTTGCTAAGTGTTACACCTTGAGTCATTGGCACATTTCCTTTCTTGGAATTCTGCATGTTGAACCGTTTCAACACTTTGTCAATGTACGTACGTTGACTTAAGCCAATGAGTTTACGAGACCTATCTCTATATATCTTAATACCCAAGATATATTGGGCCTCACCCAAGTCTTTCATTGAGAAAATATCTTTCAATGAAGATTTTGTTTGCTCCATTAAGGGAATAAAGTTTCCTATCAATAGTATGTCATCAACATATAAGACTAAGAAAAGTACATAGCTCCCACTGACTATCTTGTATACACAAGACTCTTCTTTGCTTTGGACGAATCCAAGGCGTTTAACCTCATCATCAAAACGCTTGTTCCAACTCCTAGATGCTTGCTTTAGTCCATAAATGGACCTTTGAAGCTTGCATACTTTACCACCATTACTTGGATCTTCAAAACCCGGAGGTTGTACCATGTACACGTCCTCTTCCAAATTCCCGTTAAGAAATGCTGTTTTGACATCCATTTGCCATATTTCATAGTCATAATATGCGGCAATGGCTAGTAATATCCGAATAGACTTAAACATTGCAACAGGTGAGAAGGTTTCATCATAGTCAATCCCTTGAACTTGACTAAACCCTTTCGCTACAAGTCTTGCCTTGTATGTTGTCATGTTTCCATCCATGTCCATCTTCCTCTTGAAAACCCATTTGTTTTGAACGGTTTTCTTTCCTTGAGGAAGATCTACCAAGGTCCATACTTGATTGTCATACATGGATTGCATTTCAGATTTCATGGCTTCATACCATGATTTTGAGTCATTTCTATTCATTGCTTCTTGAAAGGTCGTCGGATCTTCGGTATCTATTACCATGATCTCATGAAGTCCTAGATAGAAATCGGGTTTCTTTCTAAGTCTTGTTGACCTTCTTAGTTCTTGTGGCTCTTCCTGTTCATCCCGAGTCTCTTGAATCTCTTGCACAATCTCTTGTGAAATTGGTTCAATATTGGATTGAACACTATGTGGTGATGTGTGAACCTCTTCCTCAATAGGTTGAGGAACATGTTTACTCATGCTCCCACTAGCCATAGGAACTATGGTTGGGCTACTTCGATCTGTATCAATATTATCCATAACATGATCGAGGTCTTGTAGTGTTTCTTGAGTTTCTTCGAGTATTACACTACTCCCACCACTTTTTATTCTTTTGAGAAACTCCTTCTCTAAGAAAATTGCACCCCTTTCAACTAATATTTTGTTAGTTGACTTGTGCCAAAAGTAGTATCCTTTCGTTTCTTTTGGATAACCTATAAAGAAGCATTTATCCGCTTGAGGTTCCAGCTTGGTTGTCATCAATCGTTTGACGTAAGCCTCGCATCCCCAAATCTTGAGAAAAGACAAACTAGGAATTTTCCCTGTCCACAACTCATAAGGAGTTTTCTCGATGGATTTAGATGGAATGATGTTCAGTGTGTAAGCTGCGGTTAGTAATGCATGTCCCCAAAAATAAAGAGGCAATTCTGTCTGGCACATCATTGATCGAACCATGTCGAGCAATGTTCTGTTTCTCCTCTCGGATACACCATTCCATTGAGGCGTTCCGGGTGGAGTCAATTGTGGTATGACACCACATTCTTTTAGATATGCACCAAATTCATTACTCAAGTATTCTCCTCCACGATCAGTTCGTAGAGTCTTAATTCTCTTACCTAGTTGGTTTTCTACTTCATTCTTGAATTCTTTGAACTTGTCAAAGGATTCGCTCTTATTCTTCATTAGATAAACATAGCCATAACGACTATAGTCATCTGTGAAGGTAATGAAGTATCTAAAACCATCTCGTGCACTAGTTTTCATTGGCCCACATACATCTGAATGTATTAATTCCAATAAGTCTTTTGCCCTTGTACCTTTCTTCTTGAAAGGTTTCTTTGTCATTTTTCCTACTAAGCAAGGTTCGCATGTCTCGATTTCATCATAATCAAGGAGACCAAGAAGATTACTTTCTTGTAATTTCTTTATGCGTTTCTCGCTTATATGACCTAGGCGGTAGTGCCATAAGAGAATCTTATTTTCATGAGAGACTTTGAGTCGTTTGTTATTGACGTTTAGAATATGTTTATCATTCACTTCAAGCAAATATAAGCCATCCTTAATAGTAGCATTTGCATAGAAAATTCCATCTTTTGAAATACTCATACTCGAGTTTGAAATAGTAAATACATACCCATCCTTGTCCAAACATGACACGGATACAATGTTTTTACATATAGACGGAACATAATAAACATTATTCAGAATAATTATTAAACCACTAGATAAATAAAGGTGAATTGATCCAATGGCCATTGCTGAGATGCTAACACCATTGCCCACCTTCAAAGTGACTTCTCCTTTCTTGAGATGTCTTCTATCCATTAGTGCCTGCATATTTGCACAAATATGAGCACATGATCCAGTATCAATTACCCAATCATGAATAGATGTGGTTAAATTAACTTCAATAACATAGATACCTTTCTGAACCTTGGGGCGCTTGCGTTCTATTTTGCCACTGCCCAAGTCAGCCTTGTATTTAGGACAATTCGTCTTGAAGTGTCCTAACTCGTGACAATAAAAGCACTCTGTTTGCGGAATTGGCGAATTTTTCTTTTTGCGTTTGGAGGTGCTCGCTTGAGCTCCTCCTTTTCCTTTGTTCATTTTGGGTATCTTCTTTTTGCCCTTTTTCTTTGTGGACCTTTTTGCTTTTTTGGGAGATTGCAAGGACATTCTTCTCTCCCTTGTGCCTGTTCATATCAGCCTCTGCCTGCTTCAATGTCTGATGGATCTCATCCAAGGTCATTATTTTTTCACGCAAGTGAAGATGCATGACTACATCTCTATAAGATGGAGGCAATGAACCAAGGATTATATCCTCAGCCGAGTCAGCGTGCATTGGAGCATTGAGCTTCCTCAATTTCTCGAGGTAACCTAGAATTTTTAACATGTGTTGGTTGATGGAAGACCCTTCCGCCATGTTGCACCTAGTGAATGCTAGGGTGATCTTTGAACGCTCTTTACGAGCATTCTCTAGGAAAATTTTGGAGAGACGTTTGATTATCTCTTTTCGATAATTGTTTATGAATTTACGAGCAAGTTCAGTTGCCATACTCGCTAACATTAGACCTTGAACGTTCAGTTCGTGCTTGCGGTACTTTTCAGACACAACCTTCTATTCATCAGTGGGTTCTATACCTAGTACTGTGCATCTTCAACCAGCACATTTGTAAGATCCTCCGACCTGATGATTAGTTGGAGTTTGAGTTCCCAATCGAGATAATTGGAACCATCACACTCCAACGGGCATTTTTCGAGGATGGATCGGATAAGCATGTTGTTTGCCATTCTAATTAAAATTAAAATTAAAGGATTTCATGTTAATATTTATGTAAAATTTGTTTAAATAAAACTCATACTATATTTTTTAAAGTGTCCTTTATGTAGTATATTCAAGATCCTATCATAAATAAATCGACCTTATCCGATTTATAAATTTAAGGTAAGTAATCTTTTACTAATCATAACCTTTAGAAATTCTTTTGCAATCTTTTGCAATTTAATTTCTAAACTTTATGACTCTTGTTGTTTATTAAGAAATATTTCTTTTACTAAACGATTTTTCCGAGACTTCAAGCCTAGATCTTGACTTCTCTTTAAGCAAACTCATCTTATTTGGTCAATATGATTGGTCATACTATCTCCATAAAATAAATGTACCAAATGCCTCACATCTAATCCATTTATCAATGGCTTGATAATATATCCTAACATATTCCACAATTTCTAAAGATTAAAAATTACACTCATGCATATTTTTAATCCTTAGCTTAAAGTGGATAAAATGAGAAGGAAAAGTACTTAATTTTTCATTGGACATTCAAATGTGACTATAGTTTGGTAGGTCATGTATTCATACACCCATACCTATCCTAACATTTCATTCACATAAATTCATAAAGCACAAAACATAACACAATCACAAACATTTGCGAGTTTGTATGCCTCTGCGCCTTTTCTTCATCCATCGCTATGTCTTCTTGCACCATCGGATGAAAATTTGCATAAAATAAATATGCAATCCCAAACTTTATTTATAAATCCTTACAAAATTTGCTAAGTGCAAGTATTAGGAACCCCTCTCATTCTCACAAATGCATATGATGTAAATAAATAAATAAAAGGCATCCTATACATAAATTGCCTTTTGTGCCTAATTAATAACCGCTTATTAAATTTGCTTACAATCAAACATGCACATCACATAAAATTTACATCACACAAGGCATTGGAATGAGACATACAAACTCGGTTCCCTACAAAATAAAATTGAATAGATATTGTATACCGATGCACTATTTTGTACCATTTAACTAATTTCCTTTTCTCAAGTAATTGCGGTTCTCTAAATCATTTAAATCCCATAAAATGATTTATAACTCTCTGTTACAATTCAACAACGATTTTGTACCATAGTTTGAAATATAATCCTTTAATAATTTAAAGGAAAAACACAAACCGTTATAAAAAAAAACTGCGCACTATTTCTCCTTTTTTTTTTATTAAAAACCGTAACATTTTTGTATAGGAAAATTATATTATTTCAAAACTAGACTTCCTTATCTAAATTCAGAAACTGGTTTCATTCAAATACGATAAACCGATTGAGAGAAATCGTAATTTGAATTTCAGCTAAAAACAGTCGATGTTGCTGGAAATTCCAGCAGCGCACCGTTTTCTTATTTTTGATTAGTCCTATAGATCTGTCCAAAAACCTTGATCTATATTATTATTCTGTTCTAAACATCTTTCATTGATGTAAGAATTTTAGAATACACAAAAATAATTAGCAAGTGAGCCTATGACAATTTTACAAATTGATTAAAAAAAAATTCAATACCGCAATTTTTCAGAACCGCAATACAAAAGAACAATTAATTAAGCATTTATGTAATAAAAAAAATTACATAATAAAATAGTCTAATTAGCATAATAGAAACCTTGCTCTGATACCAATTGAAGGATTTCATGATGCGAATCGGATAAAATAAAAAAAATTTAATCCGATAACATCTAAGATCGTTCTATTATTGCTAATTTATCCATGTCGTAATCATATACATATTCTTACAAGAGGGAATTTTATATCATACCTATGATCTTTAAGGTAGCTTGATTCCTCTGAGGTTCACCTTGAATCCGAAACAAGAACGGTGTCGAATTCGTGCTAGCGAACTCTCTTCCGCGTCTAGCTTTTTCACCCGTCAATTAATCGATTGTATAATCAATCGATATATATTTTAGCAAAATGTTTTTGGAGGAAAAACTCTAGACTTTTTTTTGAGAGAGAGAGAAAAGCCTGATGTATATATCTTTTCTATTATTTTCAGCCATTAAGAAAATTAATTAGACTCTTTAAATTCGTATTAAACCATGAACAGAATTTGAAACAGCACATCAACTTCTGACCTTTTGTTACTACAACTATCATAACTTTCTGTAGAGAATTCCAAACGACTTGAAACTTTCACCGTTGGATTCTAGATTCGAAGGGCTACAGAATTCATATATCATATGCCCAGATTGGTTGATGTTTGCCCCTTCAAATTCTCATTCAAAGTTGCCTTAAAATCTGTCCATATTGTAATCCGAATTTAATGGTCATAATCAATATTTGTTTGGGCTTATTCTCTTCTCAATTTGCTAAAATATGTTTTGGGCTTGGGCTTGGGCTTGGGCTTGAAATAAATTTATATTTCATAATATCCACATATTACGATATGTGCAACGAATATTATTCTCATAATATGCACATTACAATATATATATTTATTTCTCTGCTAGTCAGCCACATCATGTGACATAGTATTTATTTCTTGTTTCCCGTTCAGTTGGTGTGACCTATATTGAGGATCTATATTATGTTGGCAATGAAATTAAATATTTAATTTCATAAACTGTAAGCGATATTCTAGCTATACATTACAGCTATCCAAATAACATAGACGTTTAGTAATCCTTTTACGAAACGCGATCCTTACAGTAATGTAACATTTGTCATTACTTGTGTCCATTTCTTGCCTTATAATATTCTGATTAACATACAAAGTAGGACTGTGTCATCTTTGTATTATAATCATTTCTTGATCTCTATTAAGCAAATTATAAAATTATAACTGCACTTCAGTTATATTGGATCCATTTATAATTCTACTTTATCAAGGGGCCCAAAATATCATTTCTCATTATTAATGAGTGGCAATGATGCTATTGACATATATTATTTTCCCGCACAAGTTACATATAAAGAACTATTATTTTTATCACCACTTCTTGCAAGTAGTTTTTAATAATAATTACGTTGTACATTTCTCATGTGAAAATAATATATGTCTCAATCTTGAAATCAGAGACACGATGAAAACATTAATGACACTAACACAATCCATATAATGTTTCATCTATTAGGTCTGTTCAATATATGAAGCATTTCATATATTCGTGTTATTAAATGATAATCTTTTATCAACGTTTGCAGAACTACAACGTACTTTTAATCAACACGACAGTCTTATATGTCATATTAGTGTTCCTGCTAATATGTAAGACCTGTGAACATTTTAGTGTTGTATATTTATTTACTTAGAGTCCTGCAGTTCAAGACCAAGTGCATCTTCTTGAACACTTCTAAATATAAATATAAAACTCATGGAACAAAATGTAAATCACATTCAATTCATAAATATAACATATATAAAAGATAATCAACAAATGATAACTTTTAGAACACAAATCTAACAAAAAGTTGCTTAATGCCAATGCACATCCTTCTTCTCAGCTAAAACTGACCCCCCATACTTTTTTGCTAAAGCTCCGCTACTTATCGACAACTCTTTTTTATAAAGAATTGAAACTAGATGATTACATAGATAATGGGAGGAATCACATAAGAATGATTATTTTGACAATCTTAATAATGAGATTTCAAATAAATTTGAAATTTTTTTAAAAATATAGATAAATTTATAAACACATTGTTGTATTTATATATTGATTGTGTTTCGAACTTGATACAATTTAAATGTTATTTAATAGTGCATCAGATATTATCAAAATTACATAATTTACAATGGTACGTTTTGATTTATTGTTATTTGATGGACTATAAGATGACATTTAAATTGTATGAAATTTATAACACAATCAATATATAAATTCTAAAATATATTTATACGAAGCATTTTTTTAACTTTTATGATAAATCCAATCTCCACGTTTTCTTTAAAGGACAAGAAAAAACTATGACAACAAAAGAAAATTAACATTAAAAAAAAGGAATTTGGCATCGATCGTCCCCCCTAAAAAGGAAGTATTAAGTATTTTCGGTCTTTATATTTTGTTGTAGAATGTAGGGATGAAAATATTAATTGGAACTGTTAAATTGAGAGGGCGATAAAAGAAACTGATTTATTTTCATGAATAATAGTTAACAAGCAACTAGTCCAAGTCAAGTCAATGCTGGTGGGAACGGTCATCTCATGCAGCACCACTTGTCAAATAGGTCTAGTACATCATTTCTCACTACTTTTTCTTTTTGCTTCTATATATATAGCTTTGATTAACTATACTATATATATACTATACTATATATATATAGTTTTGATTAACTAGCAAGACAAATTCATGAATTAGGCTGTCATAAACCACAAAAGGAAATCCTTGAATTAATTAGAGAGTGTAATTAATGGCAATAATACTGCTCCAAATCCTGCTCATCCTGTTGTCCAAAACTGTTGAATCTGCTGGCAACATCTCTCTGCCAGGGTGCCAAGATAGCTGTGGAGGAATTCCCATCCCTTACCCTTTCGGCATCGGCACCGATTGCTCCCTGTCTGAAGACTTCGATGTCACCTGTGATTCAATTCACGATGATGGCGTTCTTTTCGACCCACCTAAAATTTATGGTAAACCTACTCCTTACCTGGGCGATTTTGAGATTGTGAATATAAGCGTCCCCTCAGGTCAGGCACGTTTTAACTTACCCATAGCTTTCCAGTGCTACGACCCTACCACAAAGTACGATGATTTTAGATCATGGGGGTTTGGCCTTTCTGACAGCGGACCATTCTGGCTCAACAGCGAGAAAAACAAATTAATAGTCACTGGGTGTAATACATTTGCCCATCTCACCCTTGACGCTGGTACCGGTTATTCAGTAGGGTGTCTTTCTACATGTGATACCCTAGACAGCCTGAAAAGGTATGGAGCATCCTGCTCTGGAATTGGCTGTTGCCAGACAGCTCTCCCCAAAGACGCAACAACACTCAATATTGACTTTGATGAGAGTTACAACCACTCCCTGGTGTATAACTTCAGTCCTTGTAGCTATGCTATGGTGGTGGAGTATGCTGGCTTCGTGTTCAACATCACTTCAATCACCAGTCACCACCCGGTTCACCAAACTATGCCGACCGTGTTTGATTGGGCCATAGGAAACACAACGTGCAAAGACGCAGAGACTAACAAATCCAACTATGCTTGCAAAAGCGATCACAGTGTTTGTTTAAACTCAGTCGTCACTGGTCAGGGTTATATTTGCAAGTGCTCAGAAGGTTATCAAGGCAATCCTTACCTCCAAGAAGGCTGCCAAGGTCTCTCTCTCATAAATTAAATTTGTTATTGTAATAGACATCTTAGATTAATCATCTGACATATATATTTTTGTAGATATTGATGAATGTGCCATCCAAAATCCATGCTCCAAACCGGGGAAATGCCACAATCTCCCAGGAGGATATCGCTGCTCTTGTCCTTTCGGTTGGCGCACCACACAAAACAATATCCAAAATCCATGCGAACTCAACTTGGCTCTGGTCATAGGTACATTATTTTTCTGGGATCTATTAGTAACTTTCTTGAAATTTTTATTTTGTACAACTCCAAGCATGGAAACAGAGAAAAGGTTGCTTTTAGCTAGCTAGGTTACAATTAATGTGAGATTGAGAAGAAATATTTGCAACACTGTAAGAAAATAGCCTCGTCTGAAATTCGTTTCCTCTTTGCTTCTTTTTCCCTTTCCAAGAATTATGCCAGCGAAGATTATGATTAAAATAAATACAGCTTGTTCAAATTATATTTTTTGTTGGAGATGACAAAAATCTGATAGCATGTTTAAACTAATGTTTCATTGGAGATGACCAAATCTGATCACACCCGATACCATCTGACCCACTCAAAACCCAATTATATGATATCTATTCAAATTTCTTTGAAAGTAAATCACCTAAAGTTTTGCTGAAAGTTAGAATGAAAAATAATATGGACATCAAAATAGAAATCCAAATCATAATAGGCTGGCTTAGTAAGAATCAATTGACTTGCATCG
Organism: Bolboschoenus planiculmis; assembly: GCA_031770325.1. NCBI lineage: Eukaryota > Viridiplantae > Streptophyta > Magnoliopsida > Poales > Cyperaceae > Bolboschoenus > Bolboschoenus planiculmis. The sequence continues at coordinate 3,482,384 of CM062778.1, read as the reverse complement.
GATTTTAAAAATAAAAAAGAAAACCTTGTATTTGAGTTAAAAATAAAGAAAAATTTATAAAATAGTTTTGCTGAAAGTTATACTAAAAATACTTTTGTATGTAAAATCTTATGAGTATTTTGAAAACTATATTATTACATATAATTAAGAAAAGTCCAATTAAAGCTAGCGTGCTTCTAAAAGCACTAGACCTCTCAATATTTCTAACTCAAAATTTGTCAAATTGATTTCAAATAATAAATTCAAGTTGCTAAATAAATTATTTATATTAAAATCTTGTAGAATTCTAAAATTTTCAATCTTTAGAGATTTTAACTATTTTATTTCATATTTTTGAAAATAGTCTATCTTTATATACAAAAATTTCATTATTTCATTATTATTATTATTAGAGTTATCTTAAAAAATCTTAAAAAAAAGAAAATTTTCATATCTTATAAAATTTTGATATAAAAATTTTATTAACCAACTTGAATTTTTCATTTCAAATCGGCTTTATAAATCTTTTAGTTAAAAACACAAAAGAGCTCCGTGCTCCTAAAAGTATGGTAGCTTTATTTTAAAAGTCCTACTATACAAATCATATACAAATCACATAGAAAGTTTGATAGAGAGAAAAATCAAATGGAACAAAATATTACATATCGTTAATAAAAGTAAACAATTAGATTAAATGCGGCGCATTCTTTTTGAAAACTAGCTAGATCGCAAAAGAATATAAAACTATACCGCGCATCTTTTATTGCTAGAAATGCATTAATTAATTGCTGCTTTTGTCATCTAGACTGTCTTCTATGTATTTTTTGAAATACTACAAAATTATATTATATATACAGAATAAATAATTAATGTCGATAAAACTATTCGATTAATGTATGTTAAATAAAGATAAGAAGCTATCTGAACCACGGGTACATCTTTTAGAATTCAGAACCATACATCAACATAACCATAACATCTGTTAAAACTATTTATGGTGCACTATGAACAAGTAGATTAATAATTTGCCACTAACTAAAATTATATGCCGTGCCTATTGTACTTTTCTACCAAGCTTAATTTGCTAATCCCTGCTGACCTTGTCAAACATGCTCTGTGTTTCTTCTTCTTCCGGTTCCCCACAGCAGAAGCCTACATCACCAAAATTCACTAGTACAGATCAATCAATCAGTATCGAACTTAAAATGCCATCAATGTCAGATTAGCATCCGACACTGATAGGACTGACACTAAAAGTATTGAGAATTAGTGTCGGATTTATATCTGAAACTGGTTGTTGAATAATTGTAGAACAGTCAGAATCGGATATTTACAAAAACCGACACTAATTGGTGACTAATATTTTTTTTAAAAACACAATCAACTTTATATCCGACCTAAGTTCATGCATAGGTTGACCTAAGTATTTACTTTTTTAATAAAAGAAAATGAAGTAAAATTACTTTCTTGACATTTTCTCTAACACGCTTTATTTATGTATGCAGGCACAACAATCGCGCTGGGGTTTATTACTAGTATTATCGTTCTTTTGTTATATTTTGCTATAGCCAAACATATCAAATTGTAATGTGAGCAGATCATTTGCTTAATTAGTAATTGTGGTTCTTTTTCTTTTCTTATGTTCCTCAATAAATTATGTATTATTCTTAAATCTTGATGCTTTGTCTTGTTGTAATGCTATTGGTGTACTTATTTAGCTGATGTAATTTGATTGTGTAGATTGAAAAAATAAGGCCTAGGAGACACAATTCAGTTCCAAATGCACGAAATAACCATGACATACTATGGATTGTCAATTCAGAGGAAGAAACGAATAAGTACTGGTAAACTAACATTTCAATAATCTAGACTGACCAAATTATGATTTTTTATGGAAAACACCTCTCCGGATCCTTATCTGAAGTGTCACCGTTCTGACTTGTGTTGACCAGAGAGTGTACAAGCTAGATGTACCAAGAGGGAAGGAGTATAGGGAAAGGATAGAGGTGCACCAAAATGCAGCACTAGTATTCATGCCGGTTAGCCGAGAGGTTAGTGAAGGATAAGGGGTGTTCTTTAATGTTTCAAGCAATCAAGCAGTTGCTCGAAAAGAGCGACAGCTTTAGCGAGAATATATATTTCTTGATGGCCGGTGACGGGCCATGAGAGACCCGGTATAGCAATGATCAGGTATTTTCAGCACCAATAATTGTCATAAATGCGCATCCATTACCAGAAATAATGTTTTACCTATATGAAATAGGCCTTCCTTTTCAGATTAGATATGTGACAAACTCTATTTATCTGTTGATAAGCAATGTGCATTAATCCAATTCTGGGTAGCCTCATTAAATGAACTTTTCAATGATTAATTTTTCTTTTTATTTTATTAATTTATAGACCCACTACAAAAGACAGTGAAATGGACCCTATGGGGAGTGTCTTACTCAAACCCAACTAGTTAGTTAGCCTCATTAAATGAACATGTACTGCTCCTTTTACAATATTGGAAAGAGTACAAAGCTGCAACACCTGGTTTTGAACCAACCAAAAACACCACAAGATACTCTTTGTGGAATTTTATCGAACAATTTGTGGGCACAAGCAAAACAGTCAATGAATGCAACTAAAGACGAATTAGATAACTTCTGCATCAAACCCAGAAGACACAAAAGAAATTTAATTCCAAACAAGAGGCAACAAACACAAATCTTGTTGAAACACAATCTATTGAAGGTTAATTCAAAATTAGATTAGGATGTGTTTTAGACGTGTAATATTAGTTTCTGTTATAATTAGTTTTATTATAGCAGAAATATAAGTGGGTAGTTATTTAATGTTAGTGGGGATTATACTTAGCATTTTATTTGTAACAGTAGCTAAAAATAGCAGAGTTGCTGGTTAATTTAGGGAGTCAAAAGTTCTAAAGTTAGATAGGTAGTTTTGAATATGTGAGGCTATATAATGAGCATTTGTAATTGTATTTAAATACAGTATGAAAGTTGATTAAAAATTCTGAAAGAGAGTTAATAAGAGGTTAATAAAAGAGAGTTTGCTGCTGAATTCTTCTTTTGTTTGCAATTTGTTTTTTAATAGTTCAATTTCTGACAATTGGTATCAGAGCTTGAAAGGGCGCAATCAGAGAGTAGAAGAAAATCTGTCATTGACGAAGCATCGAACCTATGACTTCAGGCGCAAACATGGCGCAATTTCCTACTCCTATGCTTACCGGTAACAACTACGGCATATGGAAGGTGAAGATGGAGACTCTACTACTCTCACAAGATTTGTGGGATATCGTTGAAGATGGATACACCACGTATGCTGCTGAACATCAACTAACAGACGAAGAAAAACAGAAATTGAAGGAGGACGAGATGAAAGATGCACGGGCTCTATTCCTTATTCAGCAAGGGGTAGCAGAAAATATTTTCTCACGCATCATCAACGCAACCAAATCAAAGGATGCTTGGGATATGCTGCAACAAGAGTTCAAAGGATCAGCTAAGGTGTAAGTAGTCAAATTACAAACCTTGCGGAGACAGTTTCAAAATCTGTAGATGCGAGACTCGGAGAAGGTAAAAGAGTACTTTTCACAAGTTATGGATTTAGTTAATCAGATGCGTTCGCTTGGTGATAAAGATATTACCGAACAAAAACTTGTAGAAAAAATATTGATTAGCCTTCCTGAGAGTTTTGACTCTATAGTTACCGCTATAGAGGAATTTAAAGACCTTGCAACCTTATCCATACAACAGCTGATTAGTTCTCTAGAAGCCCATGAAGAGAGAAAATTGCTGAGAAATATGTCCAATGAAACTGCCTTCAAAGCAAGTTCAAATTTCAGATCTGAAAATTTTCTGAAAAAAGAAAACCTGAAAAAATCAGAAATTGATGGTTATGCTGAATCTAGTAAGGCCAAACGGTGGTGTGCAATCTGTAAGAAAGACAGCCATGATACTAAGTATTGTTGGTCTACTAAACATTGCAACAAATGCAAAAAGAAGGGCCATATAGCACGGCTCTGTAGAACAAATGGTTTTCAGCAAACAAATGAAGCCACAAGTCAAGCACAACAGCTTCCTACACAAGCAAACTTCATTGAACAGAAGGAAAATTCAGAAAACATCTTCTATGCATGTCACTCTGCAAGTAAAGAAAGAGGCGATGTAAGGTATCTAGACAGCGGATGTAGAAATCATATGACCGGCAACCATCAGATATTCCATGAAATCAACACCTCATTTGAAACCAATGTTCGAATGGGAAATGGCGCATTGGTTCAAGCCAAAGGCAAGGGCAACATCGCAATACACACTAAGATGGGTTCAAGGTTCATAAGGGACGTGCTACTAGTACCAGATTTGAAGCAAAATCTTCTCAGCGTGGGACAACTTGTTCAAAACGGTTATGCAGTACATTTTGAGAAGCATGGCTGCAAGATAATTGATCGACATGGCCAAGTGCTGGCGAGTATTGGGATGGAAGACAACAGAAACTTTGCGTTAAACTTGAAGCATACTCCTCAACAATTGGTCCTTCAAACCAATACAATCGATGAGTCAGTTCTTTGGCACAAAAAGTTCGGTCATCTCAACTATAGAGCACTCAAACTGCTACAAGCAAAAGAGATGGTGCAAGGACTACGTGAGATCAACTCAAACTGTCAAACCTGTGAAGGATGCATTCGAGGCAAGCAACATCGGAAATCTTTTCCTAAAAAAGGTGCATGGAGGGCAAGTTCACCATTGGAGTTAATTCACACCGATATCTGTGGCAAAATGCAAACACCATCAGAAGGACAAAATTGGTATTTTCTTATCTTTGTGGATGATTTTACAAGAATGACTTGGGTTTATTTTCTCAAAGAAAAGTCACAAGCACTTGAAGTATTCAAAAAGTTTAAAGCTCTAGTTGAGAACCAAAGTAATTTCAAAATCAAGGTGCTAAGAAGTGACAAAGGTGGAGAATATACATCCAACCAATTTGTTAAATTCTATGAAGATCATGGAATTAAAAGACAACTCACAACTGCCTATACCCCTCAACAAAACGGTGTTGCAGAAAGGAAAAACCGTACCATAGTGGAAATGGCAAGAGCCATGCTCAAAGACAAGGGTATACCGATAAAATTCTGGACTGAAGCTGTTTCTTTAGCTGTCTATATCCAAAATAGAAGCCCTACAATAGCTGTGCCAAATAAAACCCCAATTGAAGCATGGAGTGGGACAACTCCAAATATTAGCTATTTGAAATTTTTTTTTTCAGTATGCTATGCACATGTACCAAAGGAAAATAGATTTAAACTTGATGATAAAAGTGAACGGTGTATTTTTATGGGATATATGGATGGCACCAAAGGGTATAGACTATACAACCTTAAGAAAAAGAAATTGGTTATTAGTAGAGATGTTATCTTTGATGAGAAAGCAGTTCATAATTGGGAAAATAATCAAGTACCTGTGTGTCAACCAACACCAGTGATCATATTTCAAAACCAAGATGTCCAAGGTATCCCACATATAGCAACTCCAAATCTAACACCACAAACAACCCCTAGCCAAGGCCCGAGCAGCAGTTCAGCTGCACAACTCGGTGACAATCCGCAACTAGAAGCCTCTAATTTACAATCAGCTGGCTTCAATCCACAATATCCTGATGTAGAAGCTCCTCCAAGAGGAGTTAGAACTTTGGCAGAACTGTATGAAAGGGCAGAAAGATATAATTTCTCGGTGGTTGAACCACAATCATTCGAGCAAGCCCAACAGGAAGAAAACTGGAGAGAAGCCATGAAGCAAGAAATTGAGATGATTGAGAAAAATAATACATGGGAGTTAGTGGACAGACCAACCTATAGAAATGTAATTGGAGTTAAATGGATCTACAAGACCAAGTTGAATCTAGATGGTTCAGTTCAAAAGTTTAAGGCAAGGCTTGTTGCAAAGGGGTTCAAGCAAAAACCTGGAGTCGACTAGTTCGAAACATATGCACCGGTTGCACGTTTAGAAACAATCCGTACGATCATAGCTCTAGCAGCACAACAAAGATGGCAGATCTTTCAACTTGATGTCAAATCAGCCTTTTTAAATGGAGAACTTGACGAAGAAATTTTCGTTGAGCAACCTGAAGGATTTTTGGCTTAAGGAGAAGATGACAAAGTCTTCAAATTGAGGAAAGCACTCTATGGACTGAAACAGTCTCCAAGAGCGTGGTACAGTGAAATCGACAAATATTTTTTGCAAAACGGGTTCGAGAAGAGCAAGTCAGAACCAACTCTCTATGTGAAGAAAAGAGGTACTAATATTTTAATTGTTGCTTTATATGTTGATGATTTAATCTACACCGGCAACAATGAAGCAATGATGCAAATGTTTAAAGAAGACATGATGAAAACCTATGAAATGAGTGATCTTGGATTGATGAAATACTTCTTAGGCATAGAAGTGGTTCAAGGTGAAGATGGGATATTCATATCTCAAAGGAAATATGCTGAAGGCAATGCAAGATTGCAAGAGTGTCACAACACCACTGGTTCCAATAGAGAAATTCAGAAGAGAAGATGACTCTGCTAAAGTAGATTCAACTGATTATCACAGTTTGATTGGAAGTTTATTGTACTTGACAGCAACAAGGCCAGACATCATGTTCAGTTCAAGCCTTTTATCAAGGTATATGGATTGTCCAACCAAAAATCATTTTACAGCGGCAAGACGAGTTCTCAGATACATTAAAGGTACTGTTGCATATGGCATATGGTACAAACCAGTCAACAACCCAAAGCTGATTGGTTACACCGATAGCGATTGGGCGGGATGTCACGACGACATGAAAAGTACTTCAGACTATGCATTCTCTCTTGGATCAGGAATTTGCTCTTGGTGATCTAAGAAACAAACGGTGGTTGCCTTATCAACAGCTGAGGCAGAATATGTGACAGCAGCAAGAGCCGTTGCACAGGCCATTTGGCTCAAAAGAATACCGGAGGATGTCAATAGCAAAATGGAGGAACCAGTCACTATCTACAGTGACAGCAAATCTGCCATAGCAATTAGCGAGAATCCAATCAGCCATGACAGAACCAAGCACATTGCCATCAAGTATCACTACACTAGAGATGCAGTCGAGAAACAAGAAGTGCAGCTGAAGTTTTGTCGAACTGACGAACAGTTTGCAGACATCTTTACGAAGGTGCTAACAAAGGAGAAGTTTGAGCTCAACAGGAAACACATAGGTATATCCCAGATGGAATCGTTTTACCACTGAGGGGGAGTGTTGAAACCCAACCTATTGAAGGTTAATTCAAAATTATATTAGGATGTGTTTTAGACGTGTAATATTAGTTTCTGTTATAATTAGTTTTGTTATAGCAGAAATATAAGTGGGTAGTTATTTAATGTTAATGGGGATTATACTTAGCATTTTATTTGTAACAGTAGCTAAAAATAGCAGAGCAGCTGGTTAATTTAGGGAGTCAAAAGTTCTAAATTTAGATAGGTAGTTTTGAATATGTGAGGCTATATAATGAGCATTTGTTATTGTATTTAGATACAGCATGAAAGTTGATTAAAAATTCTGAAAGAGAGAGAGAAAGATAGTTAATAAGAGGTTAATAAAAGAGAGTTTGCTGCTGAATTCTTCTTTTGTTTGCAATCTGTTTTTTAATAGTTCAAATTAATCTAATTCTCAGAAATTTAGCATATTAACACTGTAGTAGAAGAAAATATGAAGAATCTCACCCCAAATAAACATCCAAGAGAAGAGAAGTAGCAAACTGAGAAGTCCTTAGATGCGACCAAAACGGACTTCCACCGGGGAACAGTAGCGGGATTGAATTTTGGCATTTCGTTTTCTCTCCAATTTACGATCTTCCTTTCAAGTTTCAATGGTGCATTGTTGGAAACAAAAGAGCAATCTCTCTCATTGTCTCCGTAAATTGTCTTGTTTCGTTATATTAAATTGGAAACTGGTGGCTCATGTCCTAATCTGGCCTCAACACATAAACAGTAGAGGAGGGACACCCAACAGGTTTATTGTTTCAGAGATTTTGCATAGAAAAATATTAAAGAGACATTGATATTGTCTTTATTATTTTGATTGAATGAATTGTTATTCAAGTTAATAATTTTATTGTGTGATTTATATTGGCCGGTACTTTATTATTCACTTTGAATACCATCGATCTTAATAATATATAACTCATTTAAGTTGAGTAATAACGTATTATACAAAATTATTTGAATAATAAAGATATTAACCTTAATAATTTTTAATTTAAATAATAAAATTGATATTGATAACCATATCAATGCAATCATGCAAATATTTGTATATCAACTTCCACGAAAGGAAACGTTAGTGAATTGTTGAGGGGGTATTGTTGTTTACATGATTTTTATCTTAATTGCATCTAATTTTTAAAATTACTCATGTTAAATAGGATAATTGTAAAATTATATTATAAAAGTTAGATGTAGGTTTTAATTAACAAATAACAAATATAAATTATAAATATAGTTCTTAATTATTTAGATAGAATTAACTCAAATTCTTCTGATTTCAAAATGGCAATTTATACCCCTTTAAGGAGGGGAAGAATTCATGGAAGCAGTATATACTGTCATTTTGTTTCTCCTCCACGGTTAATTCCGTCCGTTTTTCCCCCGCTGTTGCGCTTTTTGTGTTCCAAGTGTTTTTCCTTTTATCCATCTTAATTTCATTCTTTCATGTTCCAATCTTCCTTCAGCTTCAGACTTGATAACAATTTAACTTTCTCAGATCCCCTCTTGAAAACTCCAAGGATAGAGAGCTAGCGTTTGTTCAGATCTAGGTAATTTGTTCATGCTGACGCAGCTTAAATATTGTTCGTTCTGACTCTACGCCTGTTTGATCACCTTTCCTATCACAATTAATTCCCCAGGAAATAAACATGTTCATGTGATTTATTTATTTTTTATTTTTGATGACTGGTCTGAGACATGAGTCTTTTAATTAATCGAGAAAATAACTTAACTTTGGAAACCTTAACTGGTTTTTTAATTACAAAGTTCAAAAATTCAATGGAAGCCGTTTAATTAATTAACATCAGATGGTCCCTAGCTTCTGATCATGAGCATACACCAAAGCACAACCAACAATTAGAAGAAATCACTATTTCATGTGACAGTAGCGCTTATTCCGTGCTGTTTCTGTCTTGCTGATCTGCTGGTACAGATCAGAATTTCTGATTTTTCTGGTTTCCTGTTTTATTTTCTTATACGGATCTGAACTGATTCGTTTCGATTTATCCGGAAGTAACATCGTATGTGATCCCAAATCGCCTATCTACTGTAGGTGAACTATTACAGTAAGCAGAGGAGCTCCTCTCCTCCCTTTCGTCAAAGGTTCAGCAAATGCTTGGCAGGTTGCACCATTCCCAATTATGCATGAAAACCACAACAGCTGTGTATTAAGCACTACCATTGCCTGTTGTTTTGTAACAGGGTGCTACTGGGGTAATCCTGGGCCTGCCTTACACAGATCCATATTGCATTTGATCCTGGGGCCAATTTCAATAGACATTTGAGATTAAGAGCCTTGTTCCTCAAATTTGAATCCTTCAACCCCAAGCCACCAAACCCCATTGATTGTGTGATCTGACAGTAAGCTCCCAAAATTAAACAAAAAGATCAGATTATCCCAGATCTGTATCAGTCTGATCAGACCCGTAGCAACAAACTCACTGAACTGTACCAGCTGAACCGAATTACAAATTAACACTGATTTGGTTTACGCAACAGAAATTCCACAAGACTCTTAATTACAAAGAAAAGTCGAACACCTCTCAGCCACGACTAAAGGAACAATCAAGATGGTAGATGGATACAATAAGAAAATAGTTGCCACACCAACAGTAAGTGGCATAAATTTTCATCCAAGTAAAAGAAATAAATAGGAGAATCTAAACCATGAGAAGGCTAATACAATAAGAGAGAGGATTGGAGAAGGTTTCCGCTGTGACAAAACCCGACAATAACGGGCTATTAGATGGCTGGACAAATAACTGATGATTTGACACAGCAGAAACCATAAAAGCCTCCTACTCTCTTTTCCCAGGTGCGTGAGTGAATGGAGAGAGCCGAAAGAGGTCAAGCAGGCTCTTTCATTTGACAGCAAATTTGGATATTAGAACTGATACCATTCCTCTCCTTCTCATTTTATTTAAGCCCATGTCAACCCGAATGTATTCAAGCCCAGTAGGCCTAATCCAGAATGAGTAAACCATCCTGGCTATGTTTTTTCTTTTTCCCTTGCACGTCTCGATGTTTCTGTGCACGTGGAAGATGACTTGGACCTAAGTCAATGTCAATGCAGGGACGGGGGGGGGGGGGGGGGGGGGGATGGAATGATTGATGTAACCATCCTGTGTACGTGTTTTTCTTTTTTCTGTTTTGTAGGATAGTACCACGTCTCGATGCCTTTGAGCACACGGAAGATGACATGAACCTGAGTCGATGTCAATGCTGAGACATGTCATTATCATATCACTTTAAACAGTCCTTACAGGAATATAGACTCAGGTGAACTGAAACTAGATGATTAAATAAATACACCCCCTTGTAATTATATGGCAAGGGGAGAGTAACTTTGTGTCGATTTCAAAGACCAAAATCGTTTTATACCAAGCATTTTTTTTTTATCATTTATGCTAAATCCAATCTCAACGGTTTCTTTAAAGGAGAAAAGAAAACAACGACAACAAAGAGAAGAAAAAAAGGATTTTGACTTCAATAGTTCCGCTTGAATAGGAAGTATTTTCGGTCTTTATTTTTTGTTCTACAAAGAAGGAACGGAAATATCAAATTAAAACTGTTAATTTAAGAGGGAGATAAAAGGGAGTGATTTAATTTCATGCATAATCGCTAACAAATTTAGCTACTAGTCCAAGTCAAGGTCAATGCTGGTGGGGACGGTCATCCCATGCTGCACCAATCGTCACGCAGGTGTTGCACATCATTTATCGCTACCTTTTTCCTCCTTATGTATGTTATACTATATATATATATATATATATATATATATATATATATATATATATATATATATATATATATATATATATATATATATATATATATATATAGCCGTGTTTTAGTATGTAAATTGTTTTCTTTAATCTACATACTAAAGATGGATCCGATGTATTTTTGTGACCCGGAGGAAGAGTCATATATATTTCTTCTTCCAAAGTCCCTTGAAGAAATGCATTCTTTACATTCATTTGAAATAAATCTCACCTTAAGTTGGTAGCCACTGATAGTAAAATTCTAACCGTGCTCATCTTTGCTACCGGTGTAAAAGTTTCTTGATAGTCAATTCCATAAGTTTGGGTAAACCCTTTGGCTACTAACCTAGCTTTATGTCTTTCAACCGTACCATTGCTATTGTATTTTATTTTGTATACCCATTTTGCAACCTACGGGTTTTTGTTTCAAATTTTTTAGTAAATTAACAATATCTCATATGTCATTCTTTTCTAAGGCTTGAAGTTCCTCGTTCATAGCCTTACACCAAATTGGGTCTTTCTTGGCCTTCTCAAAGCTCGTTGGTTCTGTTCAGTTGGTTATTTGACTTAAAAAGGCTCGGTATTGATATGATACCTTATCATAAGAGATAAAGTTTTGAATTGGATATATTACCTTATGGGATACATAATCCCTTAACCTGATAGAAGGTCGAGTTTCTCGAGTGAATCTTCTCAAGGCAATTTCTTTTTGAGTTAATTCCTCACTCGATTCATTTTCCTCAACTTCTCCCCCTGAAGAGGTTGCACTTGAGTCACATATATGTTTTTCCTCCACTTGTTGGACTTGTTCTTGATTTCTTTCTTCAGGAAAAACGAAGATATTTGGAAGTAGCAAGATAGGTTATTCCGGTTTGTTCAATTGGTCTGTTTCTTGATTATTTGTTTGATAATATGGTTCAGTTTCCATAAATGACACATCCCTTGAGATATAAATTTTATGATTTTTTAGATCATAACATTTGTATCCATTTTTTTGTGAAGAATAGTCCAAAAAAATAGCCTTAACCGAATTTTTATCTAATTTATCATTTCTTTTAATATATACAAATCAAGTACACCCAAAAACTCGAATATGATCTAAATCTATTTTTCCCCCTTTAAGTATTTCTAAAGGACTCATGTTTTGTAATTTTGCACTAGGTAATCTATTTATGAGATAAGTTGATGTTAGCACGGCATCCGACCAATAACTTTTTGGACCATTATTTTGAAAAAGAAGTGACCTAGTGATTTCAAGAATGTGCCTATTTTTTCTTTTTGAAACTCCGTTTTGTTCTAGTGTATTAATGCATGTAGTTTGATGTAAAATTCCTTTTAGTTTGAAAATTTCTGAAAATTTTTTATTTACATATTCTGTACCATTGTCAGATCTAAAAATCTTGATTTTGGCATTATATTGATTTTCAACAAAATTTAAAAATTCTTGAAAACATAAAAATACTTCATTTTTTGCTTTTAAAAGATAAATCCATGTAGTGCGAGATTTGTCATCAATAAAAGTAACAAAATATTTAAAATTGTTATAAGAGTCAATAGGGGCGGGTCCCCAAACATTAGAATGTATTAAGTCAAAATATTTTTCTGATACATCAGAAGACAAATAAAAAGGCAATCTAGTTTGCTTTGAAAGTTTACAAATATCACAATTACTCGAATTTAATTTATATAAAAAAAGTTTGTTTAAAACTTGATCGGATGGGTGACCAAATCTCCAATGCGGCAACTTGTCTCGGTCTACCGGACTTGATGACACAAAACACGTATTTGTAGGGTTCTCTAGGTAATATAGACCATTTTCTAATTTTCCTTCACCAATCTTCTTCCCTGATTCTCGATCCTGAAATACCATTTTATTTGGTGAGAAAATTACATTACAATTTAAATCTCGGGTTATTTTACTTACAGATAATAAATTGGAGTTGAAGTCCGGTAAACACAAAATATTATCTACATCTTTTATAAAAAATTTGGTAGTACCAAGACCACAAATTGGGGCTTTATTTTTATTTGCAACAATCACATGTTGAGGTTCTTTGATTTGTGTAAAATTTTGTAATTTTGTTTGATCCCATGTCATATGATCAGTTGCACCGGAATCAATAATCCAATTACTTGTATATTGATATAAATTTGAAAATTTTGGTTTGTAATGTTTTGGGGAATTTAAAGGATGAATTTGAGAGAATACAAAACCTGATGTGCTATTCTGTTGTTGTTGTTGTTGTTACATAAATGCATTAAATGCATTCCACTGATTGAACAGATGTGCGAGCTGTACAGATGGCGCCATAGCAGACGCCATAGAAGATCCAACTAAGTCGGAAACGGGTAGAATAGGTTGTTGATCAAACCCAACCCGCTACAAAGACTCCTCGAATCCACCCCCTTTTGCTGAATCGCTAGGGTTCTCCACCCCTTTACTCAATCCCCCGAATCACGAATTTTTTTCTCCTTCCCTCGCACACCCTTCGCACGATGCGGCCTCAGGTGAGGGTGGAGGTGCCAACAGCTGTCCCGGTTGTGACCTGATTTCTTGTAGTGGTGACACCTCTCGGTAGTTGGTGCTCCCCTCGTCTTCGCCGTTTCTTTGAAGTTGGAGTTAGGGTTTCGAGCGGCGCACACTCGATTCTTCGTGGTGTCTAGGTTGATCATAGTGTTCATAATGGCCCTCCGTGTCTCTTCTAGCTGGATCGTGGCCATCACTGAGTCGATCGATGGCAGTTCGGGTGAGAGGAGGATTTGTGACTTGATGGATTCATAGCTCGAGTCAAGACCTCCCAGATAAGTGTATATTAAGTCTTGCTCTGCTCGTTTTTGGATTTCTGATGGATCTATTGTAGGTGGGAGATACAGTTGTAGTTCTTCCCACCTCGTCAGTATCTCAGTCCCGTATTCTGAGCTGGTTTTGTTTCCTTGCTTGACTTGTGTGAGTTGTTGTTTGAGATTGAATATGTGGACAAAGTTTCTTTGTTGGCCGTATAGGTTTTTCATTTTGTCCCACACTGCTTTTGAAGAATCAAGCAGCATGCATAGACGTGCGATGTGTGGCTCCATAGTGTTGATGAGCCACGACATGACCAGATGGTCTATCATTTGCCACTCCTCTATTTTCTCATTTTCTTCTGTTGTTGGTGATTCGGGAGTGAATGATCTTGGTCTGGTTTTGGTACCAGTGACAATTCTCAATTTTCCTCTGCCACTGAGAGCTATGGAAACAGATTTTGACCATTCGAAATAATTTTGGTTGCCCTTGAGGACTATATTGGTTAATTTTGAGTCGATTTGCTGAGACATGATTGGTTGTTTTACTGGTAAAGAGAATCTAAAGACTTGTTGGTTTTACTGATAAAGAGAATCTATGGACAGAGGAGACCTCTGGCTCTTTGCGGCTCTAGGTTCTCTCTCTTTGTTTTTTTGTAGGCGTTACTGTAGGTTGAAGCTCCCTACTCTGATACCATGTTCAATTTATGAGATTTTAAGGAAGAAGATGATGAACATGAAAATTTCTTATTGAAATGTTCTGATTTACAACAAGTACAGTGAATGCTTTTATATGGATTAATCTAACGGCTCTCTGTATCTACAGTAACATTACAGTTTTTTTAAAAAGAAAAAAAATTGAGTGACTATATATTTTTTTAATATAGATGCTCTCTTTCTTCCTATTTATTGGCCAATAATGAAAATACCCTTCATGGGTCTATGGCCTATATCCCTAATTATTTTCCTAATTTATTCATTTCTCAACATTTTGACTTCAATAGTTCCCCTTGAATAGGAAGTATTTTCGGTCTTTATTTTTTGTTCTACAAAGAAGGAACTGAAATATCAAATTAAAACTGTTAATTTAAGAGGGAGATAAAAGGGAGTGATTTAATTTCATGCATAATCGCTAACAAATTAAGCTACTAGTCCAAGTCAAGGTCAATGCTGGTGGGGACGGTCATCCCATGCTGCACCAATCGTCACGCAGGTCTTGCACATCATTTATCACTACCTTTTTTCCTCCTTACGTACGTTATAGCCTTGACTGAACTAGCAAAACAAATTCATTAGACAGTACTGTAACCATTAGGATATCATAAAAACAAAAGAAACTCCTTGCATGCATTAGCTAGACAGTGTAATCAATGGCAATAATACTGCTCCAAATCCTGCTCCTTTTGCTGTCAAGAACAGCTGAATCTGCTGCGAACATCGCTCTGGCCGGGTGCCAAGACAGCTGTGGTGAAATTCCCATCCCTTATCCTTTTGGCATCAGTTCAGATTGCTCCATGGAGGGCTTCAAGCTCTTTTGCAAGAAAACTAATAATGGTACATCTACTCCTTACCTGGGTAATTTGAAGATTCTGAATATAAATATCTCCTATGGCCAGGCACGTATAAGCAGCCCTATATCTTCCCAGTGTTATAATAGCACAACAAATTCTACCCATTACATTGATTGGAGTTTACACTTCAATCACGAACGCTTCAGGTTCAACCATGACAAAAATAAGTATATGGTCATTGGTTGCGATACACTTGCTTATGTCAATTTTACAAGTTACCTTAAGTCGTACTTGGGAGGGTGTGTACTGGGTTGCAGTAGCCCGGAGAGCCTCACTGATGGGTTATGCTCTGGAATTGGATGTTGCCAAACAGATATTCCCAAAGGAACAAACCGCATCAAAATTTGGTTTGATAGGAATTTCAACAACTCAGAGGTGTATAGATTTAGTCGTTGTAGCTATGCTGTGTTGACGGAGGATGAAGGGTTCATGTTTAGCACCAGTTACATTACCACGGAAAAGCTGTATGGCCAAAACAGAACAGTCATTCTTGATTGGGCCATAGGAAACACAACATGCGAGATTGCAAGGACTAACAAAACCTCCTATGCATGCAAAAGCAGTAATAGTTACTGTTTGAACTCGGGCAGTGGTCCCGGTTATCTCTGCAACTGCTCTCAAGGCTATCAAGGCAATCCTTACCTTGAAGATGGGTGCCAAGGTCTGTCTCTCTCTATCTCAGAAATTTGTTACTGTAATAATAGATATCTCAGACTAATTACCTTGCATGGGTGCTGTAGACATTGATGAATGTGCAAACCAAAATCCGTGCTCCAAGCGAGGAAAGTGTCACAATTTTCAAGGAGGATATCGATGCTCTTGCCCTTTCGGCTGGCGCAGTAGTCATGACGATACATGCAACCTCAACTTGGCACTAATTATAGGCAGGTAACATTTTCTACATCAGTAACTTTCTTGAAGTTTCTGATTTTATTAGAATCTTGAAATGTCATTAAGATGCAAGATCATTTTAACTTACCGCACTGATAATTGAGAGGCATTTCAGAAACAAGGATAACAGATTCTGAAACATTTTTTACACGAATATTGATACGGTGAGGGGATTGTTTTAAAAAGAATATTACTTTATTTGACCAAGAAGGACAATCTGCAAAAAAAATATTGAAGCATATATATTTTATATAATTAGAATATGTATTTGGACAAAAAACTTATTAATTTAGAACAAAACCTATGATAAGGACATATATACATATTGTTCAAATGAGGGAAATAATAATAAAGAATTAGAAAAACTAAGTTAGAGTATATTATGAGGAAAAAAATTATACAAATTGTTGTCAAGTTTTTTTTGGCAAATCTACATAAGTTGGAGAATTTTTAATATGATATTTTACTTCAACCTCTCTTTTATTTCAAAAAAAAAATATGTTTAGGATTAGTAATTTTACAGGACGTCCTCTTTATTAAACAACTAACTAGGAAAAAAATAATAGTAATAAGTAAGTCATGTAAAATCCTCAAAATATATAAGTAAACACACCATGATATAATACAGATGCACACATAAATGATTCCACAACAAATAGGAAAAAACATATAATTTAAGTTGTGCTTATTGTTCTAGTGTTGACTAAGAAAACAAATTTATACCAATTCTAGGACCTGGTGCTGGCGTTGTCATTCTATCATTTCTTGGGTTGAGCACATATGTAGCCTTCCAGAAAAGAGATCTTTCCAAAATTAAAGAAAAGTACTTTCAACAACACGGAGGATGGATTTTGTTGGAAAAAATTAAAGCAAGTCAGGGTTTTGGTTTTACAATCTTCACAAAGCAACAAGTAGAACAAGCAACGAACAATTTTGACACTGCAAATATAATTGGCCATGGAGGTCAGGGAACTGTCTACAAAGGAATTCTAAAAGATCAAATGGTTGCCATAAAAAAATGTAAGATAATCGATGAGAGCAAGAAGAAAGAATTTGGTAAAGAGATGTTAATTCTCTCGCAAATTAACCACAAGAATATTGTAAAACTCCTAGGCTGTTGTCTAGAAGTTGAGGTTCCGATGCTAGTATATGAGTTCATACCAAATGGTACTCTATTTCATTACATTCATTACAAACATCAAGGATTGCACATTTCTCTTGAAACCCGTCTAAGGATTGCTCAAGAATCAGCAGAAGCACTTGCCTACTTACACACTTCAGCATCTCCTCCAATTTTTCATGGAGATGTGAAGTCTGCAAATATTCTTTTGGACCAGAATTATACAGCCAGGGTATCCGATTTTGGAGCCTCAATACTCGCTCCGACAGATGAAGCACAATTTGTCACGCTTGTGCAAGGAACGTGTGGATACCTTGACCCAGAATACATGCAATCTTGCCAACTAACAGACAAGAGTGATGTATACAGCTTCGGTGTCGTTCTTCTGGAGCTTTTAACCAGAAAGCCCGTAGTTGATTTTAATGCGCCAGAAGAGGAGAGAGGCCTTTCATCTCGCTTCCTCTCTGCTATGAAGGAGAACAAAATGCATGAGCTTCTTGATGATCAAATCAGAAGGGATGAAGATATGGAATTGATCGAAGAAGTGGCTATGCTGGCAAAGGAGTGTCTAAATATGAAGGGGGAAGAGCGACCTACCATGAAGGAAGTAGCTGAAGAACTTGAACGAATCGTGAAACTTAAGCAACATCCTTGGAGACAAAATCATCCAGAAGAAATCGAAACCTTGCTCGGTGAAGCATCACATGATATAGAGATTATTGAACATACATCCTACTTCAGTCTAGAGAAGAAGGCTGTGAAGGGCATGGCTGGTGGTCGTTAACATCATATTGCCAGTTAAATTAAAAAAAAGTAGTTTAAAAACATTATATATGCCTTTTAATTGCCAATACAACTGGCCCTTAGTTGTTTTGGTTTTTATGCAATCCTTTTTATTTGGGACTTTTAGATAGTAGTTTTGTTCCTTGTTAGAAAGGTTTCCTCTTGGTGTTGTAATTTGGTGCACATTACAAATGAAGCCCCTGGGGCCTAGCTACTATACAACCTTGATATATAGTTGATATTTTGAACTTGATTAATATCCTGAAGTCGGCAAGATTAGTCACTTGTAGAGAAGGATAAAGATGATTGGTATTGGTTAATCCATCCCTGGCTTATGTGGGCCATGTTTTGAGTGGCTGAAGAAATAGGAGTCAACGTCAACAATACCCAAGCTAATAGATATGTTAGTTCCTTCTTAGAGTTTCCAGGATGCCGATTGGTTTGAAGAATCGATGATTGTGACCCTACCTTTACTTTTATTATTTAAATTAAGTTCAATATTTTATTATGTAATTTGAATTTTACAGTAATTTATTATTCAGTTTGAAATATCATCGATTTAATTAATATTTCATTTAAGTTGAATAATAAAATATTATACAAAATAATTTGAACAATAAAATCATTAACCTTAATAATTTATTTAATTTACATAATAAAATTGATATCGGTAACAATATCAATGCAATCTTGCAAGTATTTGTATATGGACTCCCACGAAGGGAAATGTTAGTGAAGATATTGCGGGGTATTGTTGTTTTTGTGATTTTGAGCTTACATCTAATTTTCATAATATATTTCTAAATTTACTCTTGTTAAATAGGATAATTTTAAAAATATATCATAAAAATTAAATATAGATTTTAAGTTAACAAATAATAAATATGAATTATAAAGATAGTTCTTAATTATCTGGATAGAGTTAGCTCAAATTCTTCTGATGTCATCAAAGCACAACCAACAATTAGTAGAAATCACTATTCGTTGAGAACTGTAGCTCATAATTATAATTTGCTAACAACAACAATGTTAAAGATCTCTTTGTACATATTTAAAGTAGAAATACTTTATTTTGATTTTCTTTTTAAGAAATTAATATTCTTGGCATTTTGCTTATTATATATGTATGCAGTATGTATAGGTGGAAGTAGTGAATTGCTAAGCATGCGTGCCGTGCTTGTCACGTGTTGGCACGAGCGTGTCCGAACACGTGCTAGTACGGCAAGTCACGTGCCGATGGTGTTACACGTGTCGTGCATGACATATCTGAATAGTATAGATCATCCAACACGCACATATAAAATCACATAATGTATTAACAAGGCGTGCTAAACGTGTTCGGACACGGAGTGTTAGAACGTGTCAACACTTGTAAAATTTAAAAAAAAATTGTTTAAAAATCAGGAAAAATCAGAAAAATTCAAATTCAAAATTTCAAATTTCATTGGCCTCTACTTCAAACTCAAGCGGCCACACCCCAAATTCAAAATTTCAAAGCTGCATGTGCCCTATCCATGCTTGCCCAGCATGCTCCCCATGCGTGCTACTCATGCATGCTCGTACCGTGCATGACATGTCGTTGCCGGTGCCATGTGCAACGTGCTAAAATAGTGTGGAATCTCGGACAAGCACGCCTAACGACACTTGACATGAACACATGAACACGTCACGTGCAGAACATGTGTTCGTGTACGTGTTTACCCATACATGCCGACGTATCTGGCACGTTCAGTAATTCACTAGGTGGAAGGGATCAATTTCTGAACCATGGAAGGCATCAAATTCAGCCAAGCATGGTTTGACACTTTCTCTTAATTAATTTGAAATAAATACGTTGAACTTTCAGCCATTTCCAGAGGATAGATGAATGACACTTTCTTAGCATGCATATGTCACTATCTTATTTAGTATATCGCTTAATTAAATTTCAAAATTGAAGGTGTCGCTTTCTCAATATGTAAATTCATTCTAAACTCATTATTTGTAATCATCCCTGAACTTTATTTGATTCATTAGTATTTCGGTCTATTTAATTAGTCTTGTTAGCCTCTATTATACTTTAATTTGCAATTAATAAAATATAGATAAAAGAAGATTAAATAAGCAACCTCCATTAATCTTAACTTCTTATTAAATATCCAACCAAACAAATCATGGGATTTTCTTTTGCCTCCCCTTCCCTGATAATTTACTCCCCATCCAAACAAGATGTAAAGGAAGAATTACTTAAACACTCCAAACAAACATATTCTTTTCTCATGAAATGTCTCAATTTTGATAAAATAAATTTATTTAATAAGAAATCAATACTTTTCCGAAATTTTAGAAATTAGTAATCCATTTATCAAATTTTCTGGAATTCTATAACATGTAAAAAATTGTGAAGGGTGAAATACTTGCTACTCATTAACATATAATGTTCATTCAATAATTCAATAAATTACATAACAAGACAATTTCATACAAATGGCGTGCATTTATTTTGGTGTCAACACCATCAATTCATTGATTGGCACGCCAACAACACTTGAATATTCAAAGATATATTTACTTAATTGTCATGTAAATTAATTGACTTCGTGTATGATTGAAAGAAAAACACAAGAAATGTTTTAGTCAATAGAAATTAAATAGTGAATTCTATATAATTAAAAAATATTAAACGGTAAAGCCCGTGAAATAGTAAACTATAATGATTTAAATACGGATAAGACTAGTGATCATAAGCAGATGCTGCAGAGCAATATACCTACCACCAATAGTAAGAAAATCGAAGCATCGCTGTCAATAGAAGTATAAGTTTGCAATCCTTCTAATTAATTGTCCATAATAAGGAAGTGAAAGCATGCATGCCTTCCTAACAGCTCATAGTGTACCTTGTTTGAAGTACAAAATTTATTTAGAGAGATGATACACACATATGTTCTTAATATCATCATTGAGATATCGACTTAATTTGTTATTAACGTTAAATGAATTATTATTTATATTAATAATGACTTTATTATATAACATATTTTATATAATACTTTATTTATTAAATTTAAATGAGTTATTATTCATATTAGTAGTAATCAAATTGAATTATAAAAATATTATACAAAATAAGTTGTATAATAAAATCATTAATATAAATAATAACTCGTTTAATTGAATAATAAAATCAGTATCGATAATAGTATCAATAATGATATCTTCGTAATATTTTTTATTAATTTGGTTTTGTTTTTGCGAAATTTTTATTAATTTAGTTGATTGCGACAACAATAGAAAAAAATAGAATGGAATTTTTTTTGTAGTGGAATGAAAATTATATGTGATGATCATGTGGTGGCTCTTTTTAATCAAGTCATATATTATATTAGGATAATGCAGATAGTTCATATAGCCACATTATCCGCAAGGCGGGCACAAACGGCCCATTCAACAAGAATAATTAAACAAAGTTTACCAATTAAAAGCAATGGTATAATTATATATACTATAGGCTAAATCAGAAAATTAGAACTACCTTAATTAAATTGATACCAGCTACAGACTATCCATTAGAATCAAAACCACCTGTACCCTGCGATTAATTACTTCCTGTACCACCAAATTTAGAGCCGCTGCCTCCATTTGAAGCGGCCAAGAGTAGAATCCGAATAATCTGATGCCTGCATTACAAGCTCCCATTTTTCGTTAAAACTAACCTGTCCCGTATTCCTTCTGCATTGTATGACCCAACTCAATGTGGAGACATTGAGGTGAACTTGCCAGCAATATTCACTTTAACCAGCAGTGAGGTCGAGCAAAATATCCAAAAAAATAAATTGCTGACCCTGGAGTGATGCATTGTAAGTGCCATATTGTTAATTTTGAGAATTAAAGAAGGAAGAAAAATGATGAAATATAACTTATTGCATGTCTGATGATTTACAAAGTGTACAGTGGTAAGAGCCGACCCATGCTGGGGCAAGCTTAAGCTAATGTTTACCTTTAATTTTCAAAATCAATAATAATTATATATTTTTTAGAATTTAATAAATTAAATATTAAATATTAAATATCTAAGTTTAATAACTAATATTAAAAGAAAATTCTCATTATTAGATTTGTCGTTTCAAAGTTAGGCAGGTCACAATTACTAAACGACGAGGTCTTCTAATTTAACTTTGAGAACGTGTCAACGTCAACGCTCAATCATGTCATGTAATTATATGTCATATCACTTTAAACAGCCGACAAAATCATCCTGGGTGTGTTTTTTGTCTTTTTTCCTAGTGTGTCTCGTTGCTTATGAGCATATGCAGTATTTTTTTCTTTTTATTAAAAGTGGTAGAATACCACCTATTTTATTAAAATTGAAATCAAGAGCACATCAAGTATGACTTGGACCTTAATTAGTTAAGGTCCATGTCATTAGTGTTATGGTGTTATTCCATGCCTACATATATCAGGTACTTATGTGCTAGCTGGATTTGTCGTATCATATAAATATATGTAAAAGTGAGTACATATTATATCGTATTGTATTTGTTTTACAAAAATATTAAGAACAACATTTATAACTATATGGTATGAGCTAGCGCATGGTGTTTGCTTGTGTTCTAACTATTTTTAAAAGTATTTAAATTTTAATTGTTAAGAACATTAAAAGTTAAAAAAAAATCAAAAAAAGTTAAGAAATTTTTTATAATGTGTGGCAATATATATTCAATATTTTAAAATTTTAATATTTGAAGAGAGCTATTATTTTCTTTCGAAATATTTAAAAAAAATAAAACTTATCTACTTATATTTACACATATCAAGTACTTGCTATATACTCGAATATACCGTGATCAATACATTTATAACCTGCTATAAAGGAACTTTAAGAGATCAAATAGTTGCTATTAAAAAGTGTAAGATAGTTGACGAGAATAAGAAAAAAGAATTTGGAAAAAATATGCTTATTCTCTCACAAATTAACCACAAGAATATTGTAAAGGTTCTAGGCTGTTGTTTAGAAGTTGAGGTTCCTATGCTTGTATATGAGTTCATTCCAAATGATACTATATTTCATTTCATCCATTACAAAAAGCATGGAACACCCATCTCCCTTGAAACCCGACTAAGAATTGCTCAAGAATCAGCAGAAACACTTGCCTACTTGCACTCTTCAGCACCTCCTCCGATTTTCCATGGAGATGTGAAGTCCACAAATATCCTTCTGGACCAAAATCACACAGCAAAGGTGTCTGATTTTGGTGCTTCAGTACTAGCTCCAAGAGATGAATCTCAATTTGTCATGCTTTTTCAAGGAACATGTGGGTACCTCAACCCCGAATGCTTGCAATCTAGACAATTGACAAATAAAAGCAATGTATGTAGTTTTGGTGTTGTTCTTTTGGAGCTTCTGACTAGCAAGCCTGTAATTGATTTTACTGCAACAGAAGAGGAGAGGAACCTTTCATCTCACTTCCTCTCTGCTATGAGGGAGAAGAAGCTGTATGAGCTT
This sequence comes from Bolboschoenus planiculmis, assembly GCA_031770325.1. Classification (NCBI taxonomy): domain Eukaryota; kingdom Viridiplantae; phylum Streptophyta; class Magnoliopsida; order Poales; family Cyperaceae; genus Bolboschoenus; species Bolboschoenus planiculmis. Next base: position 3,458,736 of record CM062778.1, on the reverse strand, counting down.
CTAGATAACCAAATTATATGTGAAGCTGATATGGAATTGATCACAGAAATTGCCGAGCTTGCTAAGGAATGTCTAAATATGAAGGGGGATGATCGACCTGCAATGAAAGAAGTAGCGGAAGAACTTGACCGAATTCGGAAAGTTAACCAGCATACTTGGAGACAAGAACACCATCACCAAGGTACAGAAACTTTGCTTGGTGAACCATCTCATGTCATGAGGTAGAATTTCATACTGGTTTAAAGCTTATCCTTTGTTTCAGAGTGATTCTATCAGCTTTTTCTAAGAATATCTGATTCTACGAGGAATATATATTGTTTTCTAGAAAGTCATTATTTGATTCTAAGCTTCTTCTTTACAAATAATAAAATGTTTTAATGTGGGCATTTCACTTAATTCTCTGACTCGGACACCAACTGATTGAGAACAAAGGTGACCAAGTTCATGTTCTCTCTCAATATTTTAATTATCACCACATGATAAGTTATAACCATTCTAATTCATCAGGATTCATACTTAAATGCTTTTCAGAGCTGGGGGCAGGTAATGGAATTATCAACACCTGAGAGAATGCGGAGTAAGGCTGCCCAAGAACACTTCTCAGTGTCTCTTTCCTTTTCTCCTCTTGATCTCCTATTAGAGGTCAGGCGGGCTCTTTTATTTGATTACAATTTGGATATTAGAACTGATTTCATTCCCCTCATTCTCATTTTATTTAATCCCACGTCGGCCCAACTATCCAGTGCCCAGCCATATGAGCCCAACAGGCCCAAATCCACAAGCGATTAAAAGCTTGACCAAGGAGAGGGACAATAACTTAATGAAGTGTGCTGAGGTATAGCACGACTAAACCACATGTATTCACTGGAGATGTCAATTTCATTCTGAAAATTAATAATTGAAGTTTTGGAACTTTGTATAATGAATTAATGACTACATATTCATGTTTTGCTATCATTTTTCATGCTTATGGATAATAATTAATCTATCAGGTTCAAGTAATTAGTATAGCCAATTAAATCTTCTGCCATCACGACATACCACAAGCCTTTAACAACACTGCTGGCTCTGGTTCTTAATTGCAGAGGGTGGGGAGGGGGGCCGGTACTGATTGACGGAAACATCCTGTGTCTGTATTTTCCTTTCTTCCTTTTGTATGATGTAGCATGTCTCGATGACCTTGAGCATGGGAGGATGAATTGGACATGAGGTGATGTCAATACCCAGTCATGCCATTATCATATTACTTTGAAGATTCCTTAGAGCAACATAGACCACTGTTTTTTATAAAGAACTGAAAAGATAAATTCTATAAGAAGATTAAGTAGAAGTATCCTTCTTTGTAATTATATAGCAAGGGGAGAGTGACTTTGGGTCGATTTCGAAGACCGAAAACTGTTTTATTTTATACCAAGTATTCTTTTTAACTTTTTAACTTTTTAACTTTTATGCCATTATCATATTACTTTGAAGATTCCTTAGAGCAACATAAACCGCTGTTTTTATGAAGAACTGAAAAGATATTTTCTATAAGAAGATCAAGTAGAAGCATCCTTCTTTGTAATTATATAGCAAGGGGAGAGTGACTTTGGGTCGATTTCGAAGACCGAAAACTATTTTATTTTATACGGAGTATTCTTTTTAACTTTTCTGGCAGGTCCAATGTCTATGTTTTTTTTTAATAAAAGAAATTTCACATTGTGTTCCCCTTGAAAAGGAAGGATTTTCAGTCTTTAAATTTTGTTTCTAGAAAGTAGGAATAGAAAAAAAAAAGCTGATTCATTAAATTTTTCGAGCAATTTGGATTTGTTATATATAGCTGATTCATTAAATTTTGAGTTAAGAATACCGAAAAATCTAATACTTTTAAAAACACGCTAGTTTTACCCTATATATATGTATTAGTGCACATCACAAATGAAGCCCCTGAGGCCTATCTACTATACAACCTTGATAGATAGTTGATATTTTGAACTTGTAATTGAACTCTAGATAGAATAATCTCCTGAAGTCGGCAAGATTAGTCACTTGTAGAGAAGGATAAAAGATGATTGGTTATTGGTTAATCCATCCCTGGCTTATGTGGGCCATGTTTTGAGTGGCTGAAGAAATAGGAGTCGATGTCAACGATACCCAAGCTAATAGATATATTGTTAGTTCCTGCTTAGAGTTTCCAGGATGCCGATTGGTTTGAAGAATCAATGATTGTGACCCTACTTTTACTCTTATTATTTAAGTTAAATATTTTATTATGTAATTTGAATTTTACAGTATTTTATTATTCAATTTGAAATATTATCAATCTAATTAATAACTCATTTAAGTTGAATAATAAAATATTATACAAAATAATTTGAACAATAAAGTCATTAATCTTAATAATTTATTTAATTTATATAATAAAATTGATATCGATAACGATATCAATGCAATCATGCAAGTATTTGTATATCGACTCCCACGAAGGGTAATGTTAGTGAAGATATTGCGCGGGGGGGGGGGGGGGGGGGGTATTATTGTTTTTGTGATTTTGAGCTTACATCTAATTTTTATAATATATTTCTAAAATTACTCTTGCTAAATAGGTTAATTTTTAAAATATATCATAAAAATTAAATATAGATTTTAAGTTAACAAATAACAAATATGAATTATAAATATAGTTCTTAATTATCTGGATAGAGTTAGCTCAAATTCTTCTGATTTCATCAAAGCACAACCAACAATTAGTAGAAATCACTATTCATTGAGAACTGTAGCTGATAATTATAATTTGCTAACAACAACAATGTTAAAGATCTCTTTGTACATATTTAAAGTTGAAATACTTTATTTTGATTTTCTTTTTAAGAAATTAATATTCTTGGCATTTTGCTTATTATATATGATATGCAGTACGTATAGGTGGAAGTAGTGAATTGCTAGGCATGCGTGCCGTATTAGCACAAGCGTGTCCAAACACGTGCTAGTACAGCAAGTTACATGCTGATGGTGTTACACGTGTCGTGCGTGACATATCTGAATAGTATAGATCATCCAACACGCACATATAAAAGCACATCATGTATTAACAAGGCGTGCTAGACGTGTTCGGATACGTGGTATGAGAACGTGTTAACACTTGTAAAATTTGAAAAAAAAATTGTTTAAAAATCAGAAAAATTCAAATTCAAAATTTCAAATTTCATTGACCTCTACTCTCTCCACCCTCTAGCTATCCAATCATTTATCCATCTCTTTATTTATTAACTATAATTATATATTTATTAATTAAGAACATATCATTGTTAACTAACAAAGTTAACAATGATGAAATCTTTCACTATTCTTCTCTACACTCTAATTTAAAGAGACCAAAATTAATTCATTTAAGAAACAGAGCATATGAAATCTTTCACTATCCTCCTCTTTATAAAATTTACGAAGTAGCAAATCAAATCTCCTCTCCCCTCCCATACCTCCCTCTTCACCTCTTGTGAAGCACACCCTTAGTATCAGACAATATTTTTATTCGATTTTTTTTTATAATGATAACCCATAGTTCCAAATATTTTTGAATTGCCACCATCAATTATTAAAAGTAAAGAATTACAATTATAACTTAAACAATTATGTTTGAGCTCCCCGTTTCTTGCCGCGTGAAAAACAATAATTATCATTCGTCCTTTCATGTAGAAAACCCAGTCCTTTCACTTTCACTAGATTATCGCCTCCAGTGAACAAAATGAGCGGGCTATTATATCATTCTGGGAAGTTTACATTTCGAGTTCACATAAAAATCTTTAGTCTTTGACAAAAGTATATATTATTTTACAAAAAGTATAGCCCATCCACCCTTTTATTTGTTCCGGGAAGTTTAATTTTGTTTGACATTCAATGCTCCTTTAGGGTGTGTTTGGTAAGTAGAGCAAAGGTGGAGTAAGTGCTTTAAGGCGTTTTAATATATTAAACGAAAGTGATTTAAAGTGGAGTAAGTTAAAGCATCTATATAGGTGAAGTAAAATTAATTTATCAAATTTCATAATTTTTAACATATTTTACTCTCATTATTTCATCTATTTCACTATTACCAAACATTAATATCTTAAAGTGATTTAATCCTTACTCCGCTTTGATTTTACTTCACTTGACAAACGAAGGGTTAATTTCAGTGTTGATTCTAAATCTCTATTCAGCATCTTGGAAATCTTAATAATTATCAAAAAAATTGTAAGCGAACAACCACACGAGTAGGGGTGTGCAACGGGTGGATTAATGAATTTTTGTCAAAATTTGAACCCAAGCCGATTATACCGGGTTGAAATTTTTTTCAAGTCAACCCATCCAACCCAACTATCTTTTATGTGCGGGTTTTACGGATTATATACGGGTAAATGGGTTGTAATTTTGATTGAACTTTCTATGGTAAATTTTTAATAATTTTAATTTTGTATTTAACAAATAAATAATGTTATAACTTTTGAAAAAGATGAACAATAAATTAAACAATATAAGGGTAATTGGGTTTTAATAAATGGATCAGAAATCATTAATTAATTTATTTAATTGGCTTAAGGCAGCGTATTTTTTATTTAACTTAGCATTAAAGAATAAATAACCATTGATAGCTTTTATAAAGCAATCGAAACACGATAATTTGATATCAGAGACTAAAATACAAAGTTCAACTTCTATTAGTTTTAAGAATACATAGTTCCAATAATTTATTATTAATTATATCATTCATAAAAAAAATATAGAATGTTGTTTAATGGAATGAATCTTAGAAAGATAATATATTTGTCATTGATTAACTTTTTTTTATGAATAATTCATATTATTTTTAATAAAGATAGAATATTTAAGAATTTACATATAATATTCAAAACGGATGGGTTGGATTAAGATAGATTTTTGAAGCAAAATTTACATCCCAACCCAAAATAGCGGGTTAATCAAAATTTGAACTCATACACGACCCGATGACATCATAACCCGGTGAAAAGTGGGTTGGGTTGGGTGGGTAGATTGGGTTGGGCAGGTCGGTATTTTTGTTGTACAGACCTACATGAGCGTACCCACTCCAATCCCCTGTGAATAGTGTTCTCAAACCGTGCCGTGCCGTGCCGTGCCGTGCCGAAACACGGCGTGCCGCGGCACGGCACGGCACGGCACGGGAGGTGGAAATTTATTTTTGCCGTGCGTGCCGTGCCGTGCCAAAAATGGGGAGATGGCGGCACGGCACGGATAAGGCACGGCACGGTTACGGCACGGCACGGATAAGGCACGGCACGGATAAGACACGGCGTGCTACACGTGCCGTGCTAAACGTGACGTGTCTTAACCGTGCCGTGCTAAACGTGACGTGTCTTAACCGTGCCGTGCCGTGTCGAGTTGACACGCCGTGCTACACGTGCCTTAACCGTGCTAAACGTGTTTGGTGGAAAAAAATTTTAAAAAAATCGAAAAAAATTGAAAAAAAAATCGGAAAAATCTTTAAAAATATAAAAAATCAAAATTTTAAATTTCTTTGCTGCTAAAAAATAAAACAAATAATTGAAAAAAATAATATTTTTGTAAAAATAGCCAAAAAATTAGAAAAATCCGAAATTTTTTTTAAAAAATCCGAAAATTATTTTTGAAAAATTTCAAAAAAATTATTTATAAAATTCAAAAATTATTTACGTGCCTTAACCTAAAAAATTAAACAAACAATTGGAAAAATATAATTTTTTTGTAAAAATAGCCAAAAAATTAGAAAAATCCGAAATTTTTTTTAAAAAATCCGAAAATTATTTTTGAAAAATTTGAAAAAATTATTTACAAAATTCAAAAATTATTTACGTGCCTTAACCTAAAAAATTAAACAAACAATTGGAAAAAAATATGGCGGGGTACACAAATTGGGGGATATATATCATATTATCCTATTTTTTAATCCCTTTTCAAAATCCCTCCAAAAAATTTACAAAATCAACCGTCCGATCAACATCCAACGGCTCACAATCCATGCATACTATGCTTATCCGTGCTATCCGTGCTAACCGTGCTAAACGTGCCTACCCGTGCCTATGCGTGCCTACACGTGCCTACACGTGCCGTGCCTAAACCATGCCTAAACCGTGCCTATCCGTGCCTATCCGTGCCTATCCGTGCCTATCCGTGCCTACCCGTGCCTATCCGTGCCTACCCGTGCTAACCGTGCCTATCCCGTGCCTATCCGTGCCTACGCGTGTCCCCGTGCCGTGCCTATGCGTGTCCCGTGCCGTGCCGTGCCGTGTCGCCTCCCTTATCCGTGCGTGCCGTGCCGTGTCTACAGTAAAAAAAACCGGACACGGCACGGATAACGGCACGGCACGCGACACGCATAACACGGCACGCGTTGACACGCCGTGCCGTGCCGTGTCGCCTCCGACACGTGCCGTGCCGTGCCGTGCCTTGACACGCCGTGCCGTTTTTTATTCCCTACCTGTGAACAAAGAGCACTAATATTTGAGGGGCATTCCCACAATTTTTTCCTTGATAACTTTGATAACATATTTTTAAATAATTTAAAAAAATTTAAAAGTAAAAAAAAAATTATAGATATATTTTTAAATCTATTAATCGATCGTATTTTATATATCATAAAATTTAAATGTCATTTAATATTTTATTAAAGATAATCAAAATCTCATGATATTTGTAATAGTTCATATTTAATAATCTTTAATAAAATATCAAATGACATTTAACTTGCATAAAATTTTAAAATAACATAACGTAACGTAATTCAAAGTATGCATTTTCCTTATATGAAGACCATGAGCCTTAATTAGATGGGCATAATGATGAATCTAATTAATAAAGTGAGAGATTAAATAGAACTTCATTATGTTCAACAAAGACATGAGGATTAGGATTGGAAGAATTTGTACCAATGCTAAAGAATATAAATAAATTAAAGTGGATTCTTTTTTTCATTTGGGTTTTGTAAGCTTGTAGCAAAAAAAAAAAAAAATCAAGGCTTCAAATTAAACCAGAAGATCGGAGAGAATAATAATAAAAGCAAGACCACTCAGTTCTTCTCATAATGGACCTGTCTATGATCAAGAAGAACAAAAGGCTGGAAAAAAAATCAACAATAACAACAATAGCAATGCACGAGAGTGCCTATCAAGCCACGCACAACATGCTGCCACTCTTTATTAAAGTATTAAACTCTTGGCATTGGTGTTGCTTAATTCCAACTTATTTTTTTTCTATAAAGGCATTATTGTCATCAAATAATGCTTGATCCATTACACACGACTGTATCAAAAAGGTGATCAAACTTTAAAGGTTTATTAATCAAATAAAAGTTTTGTAATGTAATAATGCGGCTGCCATTTACTTAATTTTTCTCTCCTTTAATATGCACAAATCAAACACAAAATAAATAAGATCTCTGTCGCCTGGAAAGTCAAAAGAATGTTTCTTTTTTCGCTTTTGACGATGATGTGTTTTAATTCCTTTTTACTTTTCCAAAATATTGCAAATACTTTAAAGTGTAATTTTTAATTATTAAATTAAAAGAAAGTTCAGGTGGGTTAGGTAAAATTTACAATAGCATTTGGGCACGTGGAAGATCATGACTTGAACCTCATGAGTCAATGTCAATGCTCAGTCATCAAATCAATTGCAGCAACCTTTATAATTAACAGAAAAAAAAGGAAAATATTAAGCATCACCGCTTTGCTATCCATTTCTTTATTTATTAACTATAATTATATATATATATCAACTAAAAATATATCATTATTAACTAGTAAAATTTAATTATTTTATATACAAAAATATATAAAATATTTAAATTTTGATAATTAATAATTAAATATTTTTTTGATAGATATGTAATTACTATAAATAATAAATATAGAGGTAAATGAATAAGTAGACAATAATGATGTGAACGCTAAACAGAACTCAAAAATAAATAAATAAAAAATAAAGTAAAAAGGGAGGAACATAAAGTCAGAGACCGCTTAGTTTGAGAAACTAAATTTATTGTGCGCCCCTGATTTTATATCATTATTTATCACTACTGTTTATATATGTTTTCAATATATATATATAGCGTAAGCTAGCTAGAGAAAAGACTCAAGTAACAAAGGAATTGAATAAGGCTGCGTATACATCATGAAACACAGTGTGATGGCAACAATAACCCTGCTGCAGATCCTGCTCCTCTTGGCATCGATAACCATTGAATCTGCTGCGAACATCTCTCTGCCAGGGTGCCCCGACAGCTGCAGTGGAATTCCCATCCCTTACCCTTTCGGCGTTGACACAAAGTGCTCCATATCTGAAGAATTCAATGTCAATTGTACTGCTCATGGTGTTCCTTACCTGTCTGGTACGGAGATTCTGAATATAAATCTCTCCTTCGGCCAGACACGTTTAAACAGCCCAATAGCATACCACTGCTACAACGCCACCACAAAGGAAGTGTACTATGCTGGATGGGCTTTTTTCTTTGATGACTCACCATTCTGGCTGAATACTGAGAAAAACAAATTTATAGTCACTGGGTTTAATACACTTGCCCATCTCCAGCTTGACGAGAACAATTACACGGTAGGGTGCCATGCTAAGTGCCAAACCCTAGATGACCTGAATAAGCATGGAGCATCCTGCTCTGGAACTGGCTGTTGCCAGACACCTATTCCCAAAACAACAAAATTTTTCTTTGTTGACTTTGATGACGCTTACAACAACTCCGCGGTGGGTAACATTAGTCCTTGCGGCTATGCTATGGTGATGGAAGATGCTGCGTTCGTGTTCAACACCAGTTACACCACTGACAAGCTTCTTTACCAGAATGTCCCAATCGTGGTTGATTGGTCCGTAGGAAACACAACGTGTAACATCGCACAGACTAACAAATCCTCCTACGCATGCACAAGCAGTTACAGTGATTGTTTTAACTCAAGCAGCGGAGGTTATATCTGCAATTGTTCCCATGGTTATGAAGGCAATCCTTACCTTGAAGGAGGCTGCCAAGGTATCTCTCTGTCTCATAAATTAAATTTGTCACTTTAACAGTTATGTTAGACTAATTATCTGGCATATAATTTGTGTAGACATTGATGAATGTGCCACCCAGAATCCATGCTCCAAACCGGGGACATGCCACAATCTCCCAGGAGGATATCGCTGCTCTTGTCCTTTCGGTTGGCGCACCACACAAAACAATATCCAAAATCCATGCGAACTCAACTTGGCTCTAGTCATTGGTACGTTATTTTTTCTGGGATCTATTAGTAACTTTCTTGAAATTTTTTATTTGTATAGTTACAAGTATGGAAACAGAGAAAAGGTTGCTTTTAGCTAGCTAGGTTACAATTAATGTGAGATGGAGAAGAAATATTTGCAACACGGTAAGAAAATAACCTCGTCTGAAATTCGTTTCCTCTTTGCTTTTCTTTTTCCCTTTCCAAGAATTATGCCAGCGAAGATTATGATTAAAATAAATACAGCTTGTTCAAACTAAATTTTTTGTTGGAGATGACTAAAATCTGATCGCACCCAATACGATCTGGCCCACATAAAACCCAATTCCTAGAATTATGACAATGAAAATTATGATTAAAAAAGAAAAAAAATATATAGCATGTTTAAACTAATGTTTTGTTGGAGATGACCAAATCTGATCGCACCCGATACCGTCTGACCCACTCAAAACCCAATTATATGATATCTATTCAAATTTCTTTGAAAGTAAATCACATAAAGTTTTGCTGAATGTTAGAATGAAAAATAATCAGGACATCAAATTAGAAATCCAAATCAAAATAGGCTGGCTTAGTAAGAATGAACTGACTTGCTTAGGATTTTAAAAATAAAAAAAGAAAACCTTGTATTTGAGTTAAAAATAAAGAAAAATTTATAAAATAGTTTTGCTGAAAGTTATACTAAAAATACTTTCGTATGTAAAATCTTACGAGTATTTTGAAAACTATATTATGACATATAATTAAGAAAAATCCAATTAAAAGTAGCGTGCTCCTGGAAGCACCGGACTCTTCACTGTTTCTAATTCAAAATTTATCAAATTAATTTCAAACAATAAATTCAAATTGCTTAATAAATTATTTGTATTAAAATGTTGTAGAATACTAAAATTTTCTATCTTTAGAGATTTTAACTATTTTGTTTCATATTTTTGAAAATAGTCTATCTTTATATACAAAAATTCATTATTTTATTATTATTATTATGAGAGTTATCTTAAAAAATCTTAAAAAAAAAAACTTTCGTATCCTATAAAATTTTGATATAAAAAATTTATTAACCAACTTGAATTTTTCATTTCAAATTGACTTTATAAGTCTTGTAGTTACAAACACAAAAGAACTCTGTGCTCCTAGAAGCGTGGTAGCTTTATCTTAAAAGTCCTACTATACAAATCATATACAAATCAAATAGAAAGTTTGATAGAGAGAAAAATCAAATAGAACAAAATATTACATATCGTTAATAAAAGAAAACAATTAGATTAAATGCGGCGCATTCTTTTTGAAAACTAGCTAGATCGCAAAAGAATATAAAACTATACCGCGTATCTTTTATTGCTAGAAATGCATTAATTAATTGCTGCTTTTGTCATCTAGACTGTCTTCTATGTATTTTTTGAAATACTACGAAATTATATTATATATACAGAATAAATAATTAATGTCGATAAAACTACTCGATTAATGTATTTTAAATAAAGATAAGAAGCTATCTGAACCACGGGTACATCTTTTAGAATTCAGAACCATACAGCAACATAACCATAACATCTGTTAAAAGTATTTATGGTGCACTATGAACAAGTAGATTAATAATTTGCCACTAACTAAAATTATATGCCGTGCCTATTGTAATTTTCTACCAAACTTAATTTGCTAATCCCTGCTGACCTTGTCAAACATGCTCTGTGTTTCTTCTTCTTCCGGTTCCCCACAGCAGAAGCCTTCCTCACCAATATTCACTAGTACAGATCAATCAATCAGTGTCGAACTTAAAATGCCATCAATGTCAGATTAGCATCCGACACTGACGGGACTGACACTAAAAGTATTGAGAATTAGTGTCGGATTTATATCCGACACTGGTTGTTGAATAATTGTAGAACAGTCAGTATCGGATATTTACAAAAACCGACACTAATTGGTGACTAATATTTTTTTTTAAAACACAATCAACTTTATATCTGACCTAAGTTCATGAATAGGTTGACCGAAGTATTTACTTTTTTAATAAAAGAAAATGAAGTAAAATTACTTTCTTGACATTTTCTCTAACACGCTTTATTTATGTATGCAGGCACAACAATCGTGCTGGGGTTTATTACTAGTATTATCGTTCTTTTGTTATATTTTGCTATAGCCAAACATATGAAATTGTTTGAAAAGAGAAAACAAGAAAAATTAAAACAACAGTTCTTCATTCAAAATCGAGGATTACTTCTACAACAACTAATAACTTCCCATGAAGACACGGCACAAAAAATGAGAATTTTTGGATTAGATGAGCTGGAGAAAGCAACAAATAAATTTGATAATGCACTCATTCTTGGTAAGGGAGGTCATGGAGAAGTTTACAAAGGTATTTTGTCAGATCAGCGTGTTGTGGCTGTCAAAAGGTCCAAAATCATTGGTCAGGGTGAAATAGATCAGTTCATTAATGAGGTGGCCATTCTCTCACAAGTCAACCATCGGAATGTTGTAAAACTCTTTGGTTGTTGCCTAGAGACCGAAGTGCCATTGCTCGTTTATGAGTTCATATCAAATGGAACACTTCATAATCATCTCCATGGAGAAGAACATTGTTCCTTAACATGGAAGCAACGGTTAAGAATTGCCCTTGAAGCTGCAGGAGCAATTTCCTATCTTCACTCATCCGCCTCTATATCAGTTTTTCACAGAGACATAAAATCATCAAACATTCTGTTGGATGATTATTTCACTGCAAAAGTGTCTGATTTTGGGGCCTCAAGATCTGTCCAAATAGATCAAACGGGCATAACCACGGCTATCCAAGGGACATACGGATATTTGGACCCTGAGTATTATTACACTGGCCGATTAACCCAAAAAAGTGATGTCTATACCTTTGGTGTTATTCTCGCTGAATTGTTAACAAGAGAAAAACCATTATTTTCCTCTAGGATTTTTGAAGGGAGTAGTCTCATTGCATATTTTGGTTCTGCTATAAAAGAAAATCGTCTCTTTGAGATTCTTGATCCCCAAGTTGTGAACGAGGGGAACAGAACAGAGCTCGAAGCGGTTGCCAAGCTTGCAGAAATGTGCCTAAGAATGAAAAGGGAAGAAAGGCCAACAATGAAGGAAGTGGAGGTACGGCTAGAGGTCTTGTGGCGTTCCAACGAACAGCACAATCATCCATGGACGTCTCAAAGTTTGGAGGAGAAAGAGCTTGTGCTATTTGACTACACCAAAGGAATTGATATAACCCAACAATACAGTTTTGAACAAGAGCTACAGTCATCATCTAATTTCCCTCGATAATAAAATTGTTTCCAATATAAAAATGGAGACAATACCAAATTATAGTTGTAATGTGAGCAGATCATTTGCTTAATTAGTAATTGTGGTTCTTTATCTTTTCTTATGTTCCTCAATAAACTATGTATTATTCTTAAATCTTGATGCTTTGTCTTTTTGTAATGCTACTGGTGTACTTATTTAGCTGATGTAATTTGATTGTGTAGATTGAAAAAATAAGGCCTAGTAGACACAATTCAGTTCCAAATGCACGTAATAACCATGACATACTATGGATTGTCAATTCAGAGGAAGAAACGAGTAAGTACTGGTAAACTAACATTTCAATAATCTAGACTGACCAAATTATGATTTTTTATGCAAAACACCTCTCCAGATCCTTATCTGATGCGTCACAGTTCTGACTTGTGTTGACCAGAGAGTGTACAAGCTAGATGTACCAAGAGGGAAGGAGTATAGCGAAAGGATAGGGGTGCACCAAAATGCAGCACTAGTATTCATGCCAGTTAGCCGAGAGGTTAGAGAAGGATAAGGGGTGTTCTTTAATGTTTCAAGCAATCAAGCAGTGGCTCGAAAAGAGCGACAGCTTTAGCGAGAATATATATTTCTTGATGGCCGGCAATGGGCCATGAGAGAGCCGGTATAGAGAATTGGGGCCCAATGTGGTCGTGTTGAGGTCACTAGAACAGTTGGAGCTAGCCAGTTTGTACAACTCACTCGACGTGTTCTTAAATCCCACACTTCAGGCTCAAGGATTAGATCATATGACCATTGAGGCAATGATGTCTGGTGTCGCTGGGGCTGCCATGAGATTTGCCAGTATAACTGGTTTACTGATTATGGGCCCGAAGCAGATTACATGTTTTTAAGAACAAATTTATAGTGTTTAGAAATAGAATTAACGGTTTTTGTATTACTGCACATACTAGCATTCTCTCGTTGTTTTGTTTGATTTTGATCAATAATCACAGAGCCTGACATAACAATGATCAGGAATTTTCAGCACCAATACTTGTCATAAATGTGCATCCATTACCAGCATAATGTTTTACCAATATGAAATAGGCCTTCCTGGTCAGATTTGGTATGTGACAAACCCTTTTTATCTGTTGATAAGCAATGTGCATTAATCCAATTCTGGGTAGCCTCCTTAAATGAACTTTTCAATGATTAGTTTTTCAATTTTATTTTATTAATTTATAGAATGCTACAAAAGAAAATGAAATGGACCCGATGGGGAGTGTCTTACAAATACCCAACTAGTTAGTTAGCCTAATTAAATGAACTCGTACTGCTCCTTTTACAATATTAGCCCTGAGGTTTTGTTTTAAGTCCCAGTACAAGCAACCAAATCAGACCTGCAGTAGAGAAACAGATGACCTCTGGTTTTGAGCCAACAAAAAACACCACAAGATACGTACTATTTGGGGAATTTTATCAAACGGTTGGTGGGCACAAAGAAAACAGTCAATGCATGCAACTAGAGACAAATTAGATAACTTCTGCATCAAACCCAGAAGACAAATAATTTCATCAGTGTCAAACCTTAGAATTAACACTATATTAGAAGAAAATATGGTGAATCTCACCTCAGGTAAACATCCAAGAGAAGAGAAGTAGCGAACTCATGAGAAGCCTTAATTGCGACTAGAGCAGACTTCCACTGAAGATTGAATTTTGGCATTTCGTTTGCTCTCTAATTTACCATCGTCCTTTCAAGTTTTAACGGTGCATTGTTGGAAATAAAGAGCACTCTCTCCGTAAAGCGTTTTGCTCTTAACTGCAGAACGGGCCAATGCTGTTCCTTTCTTTTTTTTCTCGTTCTATTAAATTGGAAACTGGTGGCTTAAGAACCGGAATGCAGCCCATCACAGGCCGAAGCAGCCCAAAGGCTAAATCTGGCCCCAACACATAAAAGAGGAGAGGAGGGATACCCAACAAGTTTCATGGTTTAGTCATTTCAAAAATTATTAGAGAGATATCTATATTATTATGTAAAGCATCTAAGGAATGGAATTCTCTATTTTTATCATTTTCAAACTTTATTTATATCTAAAATACCATTTATCCAATAGTTGTGATTAAGTTGATATCAATTGAATGGCTATGATACTTTACATAATCTTCTTCATTTCGTCTCTCCAAAATTACCAAATAAATTTGTTTTTCACCTATCATCACTTGCCAAAAAAAAATGCATTGTTGAAAATAATAGAAAGTTTTTTCTCCAAATATTTGCCAAAAGCTTTTATACCTCTCTCTCCAATATTCTTTCCTTTTCAAATTAGATTTTTCTTATAAATTTTTGTTTCGAATTATGTCTTAAAAGATATATAATTACGACCAAAAAAGAAGAATAATTAAAACAACATTTATTTTATAGATCAATAATTGACGATTGGCATACATATCTTTGATATAGTATTAAAAGTTCATCTCAACATTTGCATTTCTCTTTAATTTATGCTTGAGATGTTTATTCTTTTTATTATCTGTTGGACAATCTTTTTTTAAAATATCATCATAATATATATGATATTCCCTTTATTTTATGTCAAAAGAAAAAAAAAAGTCGCATAAAATATCCTAATTTTTTTGCTAACACCATAATTAAAGCGTGATATTTCTGATTCTATATAAATTTTATGTATTTTTTTTATTTTTTATTTCTTCTTTTTCAAGCAAACCTGAATTAAATATAGGTCTATAGCATTATTTATAAAAATTTTCATTTTATTTTTTCTATAATCATCTATAGAAATTCAGATATAAATAAATTATCTATTTAGTATAAATATTTTTGGTGTGCAGATAAGTGGCGCAAAAATATGAGATATAAGAATAATTTCTCAATAAAAAATATCCGCTGCATCGCGCGGGTATAATGCTAGTTATCATTAGTATATGAAAAAGAAGCTGTAGAGAAGTAAGAAAAAAAGGACCAATAGCAACTGAGCTGAGAGGTGAGGAAGAGAGAGAAGTACAAAAATAGCAATAAGGCAAGCCATTCACTTGATGCAATAAGGCAAGCCATTCACTGAGAGTCAGAAGAATTTTGGAGGGAAATAAAACAGTGGTGGGGATTAATGTCATAGAAAGAAAATGGTAAGAATATTTTTAGTATATTTGACTTGATTCTCCATTCACCATTGAAACTTTATATGTCAAACCCATTCTTTTATGAAGGAGTATAGCCTCAAAACCTATTCTTTCACGAAAGGACCAAACACGAAGAAGTGAATTGTTATATTGTGTGAGAAAAAAATTTCAGGTCAAAGAGATTGAAACTTCATATGACTAAAGTCAAGAGTGACTTGCAGACATTTTTACCAAAGCATGGGATAATATGCACATGAAAATCATTGTTGACATTTAAGTTGGGCTCAATCAATCTATTTGAACCCAACTTGAGAAAGGAGTATTACACAATCAAATAAAATAAAAAATGTATATGCCTTGGAAACGATCAGGACCGATTACTAGCCGTTAGAATTAGACCATTATCCAATTAACAAAATTATCATATTCCGTATCTTGTATAATAGGAAATATCTAACAGCTAGTTGAAAAGAATGTTCTCACTTGTTCTTACAAATTCATCATACTTCTTTACTTTTTCAATCGTTATGTTTCCATGGGAAGATTTATTGATTATTCTATTAATTTATATGCAGCTATGCGACAATAAAAAAATAATCTGTACGTAGCGGAGCGACGTACACCATTGTGCCATTATTAGCAAATTGATTATTAAGTTTATGAACTTTTCTATTAACAATTTATCTTCTTTATCTTTATTTCTAACTAAATGTTTTTGGCAACTCAATTTGAGATTTTTTTAGTACACTGGTTAATTGATTTATATCCTTATTCCATGGTATTATTAAGAACCAGGATTCAAAATGCGTCAGCGAGTAAGGTTGAAAATTATAATTAACCAATCATTACAATTATTTAGAAATAAATTATTAACACGGAGAAATTTAAAACTTGGTAATTGATTTTCCGCCATATATCTACATAGGAATCAGAAGAAATATACCAGTCTATTCCATCTGAATAGATCTAGTTCACAATATCAATATTTTATTGTTAACTACTTTTCTTAATCTGATAAAAAAAATAATTGAAGTAGACATATGACCTACATAATTTAGAAAAAAAAAAAGAAAAAAAAATCTGCATTCTAACTCAACGGAGAATTAGTGACAGAGACCTGTTACACCTGTAATATTTATAACTTCTTTAAAACCAGGGGCGAAGGCAGGAATTTTGAAAATGGGGGTCAAGTTATAATAATAATAATCATGATGATAATAATAATTTTTATTATTATTAAAATTAATATTAATTATTATATAGACAGCAAAAAAAAGAATGACATTATTTCAGTCTCCCTATTTTTATTTAATTTGATTTTTCTCAATTTTTGATCCCATCAAATTCTCATAAGAAAAAATTTCCTTAATCAATTTTATTGAAAAAAATTATTCTTACATTCTACATTTTACGTATTGGAGTTACCCATGTTATTAATATTCATACTCACACCCATATTGTAAATTTTAGTAGTGAATGGTTTCAAATATCGTATATGAAGAAATCAAGTATAAGTCGTCTCAACGCAGCTGAATTGACAAAAGACTCAATTAGACCTGAGCTAATAAACTATTTATTCTAAAACTTAAGTATTAGTTTCATAAAATCATAGCAGAAGGAATTCTATAACGTGTCCCGTTTATTTGGAAAATAAAAAATAAAACATAAATACTCACTATGAGATTGGTCAAAAATAAATATATAAACATATAGAAATATCGGATAAAGATTTACAAACTTTTATACTGGCACTTAAAACAATGTTGTATACTGTTGTGTTGGTATTGTCGCTCTATCATTTCTGAGATTTGCAATATATATTGTCTTGCAAAGAAGAAATCTTTCAAAAGTAAATGAAAAATATTTTCAACAAAATGGGGGTTGGATTTTGTTGGAGAATATTAAATCAAACCAGGAGTTTAGTTTTATAATCTTCACGAAGCAACAAGTACAACAAGCAATAAACAATTTTGATAGTGCAAATATTATTGACCATGGAGGCCAAGGCACTGTTTATAAAGGAATTTTAAGAGATCAAATGGTTGCTATTAAAAAGTGTAAGATAGTTGATGAGAATAAGAAAAAAGAATCTGGAAAAAATGCTTATTCTCTCACAAATTAACCACAAGAATATTGTAAAGATTCTAGGCTGTTGTTTAGAGGTTGAGGTTCCTATGCTTGTATATGAGTTCATTCCAAATGATACTCTATTTCATTTCATCCATTACAAAAAGCATGGAACACCCATCTCCCTTGAAACCCGACTAAGAATTGCTCAAGAATCAGCAGAAACACTTGCCTACTTGCACTCTTCAGCATCTCCTCCGATTTTCCATGGAGATGTGAAGTCCACAAATATCCTTCTGGACCAAAATCACACAGCAAAGGTGTCTGATTTTGGTGCTTCAGTACTAGCTCCAAGAGATGAATCTCAATTTGTCATGCTTTTTCAAGGAACATGTGGGTACCT
The DNA here is from genome assembly GCA_031770325.1 of Bolboschoenus planiculmis. Lineage (NCBI taxonomy): Eukaryota > Viridiplantae > Streptophyta > Magnoliopsida > Poales > Cyperaceae > Bolboschoenus > Bolboschoenus planiculmis. Next base: position 3,440,658 of record CM062778.1, on the reverse strand, counting down.
CAACCCCGAATGCTTGCAATCTAGCCAATTGACAAATAAAAGCAATGTATGTAGTTTTGTTGTTGTTCTTTTGGAGCTTCTGACTAGCAAGCCTGTAATTGATTTTACTGCAACAGAAGAAGAGAGGAACCTTTCATCTCACTTCCTCTATGCTATGAGGGAGAAGAAGCTGCATGAGCTTCTAGATAACCTAATTATATGTGAAGATGATATGGAATTGATCACAGAAATTGCCGAGCTTGCTAAGGAATGTCTAAATTTGAAGGGGGATGACCGACCTACAATGAAAGAAGTAGCGGAAGAACTTGACCGAATTCGGAAAGTTAACCAGCATACTTGGAGACAAGAACACCATCACCAAGGTACAGAAACTTTGCTTGGTGAACCATCTCATGAGATAGAATTTCATACTGGTTCGATTCTTTCAGTCTAAACAAGAATGCTAAGAAGAGCATTGCTGGTCGTTGACAACACTTCAAGTATTGCTTAACAGTAATTTCTACATATCTTGTCCTACTTATGCCTGTCTTATATTATTTTGCATTTTCATTTTTATTTGGGGTTTTAATGTGGTAGATGTGATGGTAGATGTGCTGCTAAGAAGGTTATCTCTTGGTGTTCTTAGTTGCAATACCATTTGTATCTTGTTTGAGCTTGTATTGCAAGCTATATATGTTTGGTGTGCATGATCAATTGCTTATCCTTTGTTTCAGAGTGATTCTATCAGCTTTTTCTAAGAATATCTGATTCTACGAGGAATATATATTGTTTTCTAGAAAGTCATTATTTGATTCTAAGCTTCTTCTTTACAAATAATATCCAACCTTATTTAGGTTGTAATTGTATGCTTATAAAATGTTTTAATGTGGGCATTTCACTTAATTCTCTGACTCGGACACCAACTGATTGAGAACAAAGCTGACCAAGTTCATGTTCTCTCTCAATATCTTAATTATCACCGCATGATAAGTTATAACCATTCTAATTCATCAGGATTCATACTTAAATGCTTTTCAGAGCTGGGGGCAGGTAATGGAATTATCAACACCTGAGAGAATGCGGAGTAAGGCTGCCCAAGAACACTTCTCAGTGTCTCTTTCCTTTCCTCCTCTTGATCTCCTATTAGAGGTCAGGCGGGCTCTTTTATTTGATTACAACTAGCATGTAGCCCGTGACATGCACGGGATGATATATGATATATTGATAAATTTGTCTGTTTATTAGAATAAGAAGCATGAATTTAATATTGTTGATAATTTGCAGTTATTGTGTAACAGTAGTTGATATTTTTTACTGACATTTATTTATTTATTTTAGTATATTGATATGGTATGAAAATCATTTTTTTTCATATTTAATTATCTAATTTTTTGTTTACTGATTGAAAAAAATTGTAATATTTAGTTGGCATATTTTCATAAATTAATTTATAATTTATATGTCATAATATGGAATAGATTTGTTGTCAAATACGTATTCAACTTTGGTACTTCCATCTAAAATGATCATGTTTTCACGGTTAACTGGCCTGAAGTCTTTGCAATTGGCTACTTCAAAGTTTGAGACATAATATGTCTCTCCTTCTGTTAAAAGAGGCCTGAAGAATTCATAATTATTCTTGTTTGTTGTTGCATGTATCGAAGATCCCTGAAATTGAAGTAGATAACCAATTAATCCAATATAAATTAATTTATAATTTATGTCATAATGAAATTGAAAAAAAAGATAATCATGATAACATGTATTACCTTCTCATCAACAAAGATGACATTTAAACCGATGCAATCATTTGTTCTTAAGTTAATGCTATCCCATATACGAGTTGCACGAACAAAAATAGATGCTTTGCTGCTTGAATGTAATTCATTGATATATATTGTATTATTTTTGATAGACCTAAAACACAAACATGTAAATATGAATTAAATCAATGTATATATGCCAAAATTGACAATAAAGTTGAGCATGAAGTAATGACACGACGCCAATATTTATCACGGCAATAAAAAAACAATATTATTTTATATTTCGGATCATCATAATCAAACAAAATATAATGATAAGGATAGTAAACAACTGGTAATATTAGTTTTTAAAAAATGTACAGAATCTTACGACACATTGCTTTTTTTTTCTGATTTTGCCGTAATATGCATTTCAGTATTTTGATTCTTTGAGTGCATCTCTGTCTTCTTTTCCTGATTTTATCAATAAAAAATAAATCCAACTAAAAGGAATTGTTAGTGCATTTAAGAGTTAAAATAAATAAATTAATTTATAAAGAAGACTAATATAAATTCAAAAAGATGACAGAACTAAATAAATTAGTTTACTGAAATGACACAGTTCCTTTCATATCTACCTTTCTACCATCAACAAATGAAACATCAGTGTTCAAAAGTATTTTAAAATTTAAATCCTGCAAAATAAACACCTATAAAGGATTAACTAAAATGTTTTTATATTCCGAATAAATTTGCAAATTAAATAACCAAATTCAAAAAATCAAACCTTAGTGTTATCTTCTATAGTTATTTGCAGTTGAAAAGAAAATCAAGTTAATCTATATTTATTTGTGTGGTTCAACATTGGTATATAGCACTTGAGGCTTTCAATCCAATGAAAAAAACCCACTAATTTAAAACAAAATTAACAAAAATAATCAAAATAACTAAGCAAATTTATTATATATCCAATTCATATCCGTGAAGGGTTCCTTAAATTGGAAGGATTTCTTAATGTCAAATCGAAAGGTTAAACAAATTAATCAAAATAATTAGAAATTACACTTATTTTAAAATTCAAATCGCATGGCAAGCAAAACTTCAAAATAGTTTCAGAAATTGTAAAAATACCTCAAATTAATGACAGGCGGAAAGCAGCGATAAGGCGCAAGGCTATAGACGAAATGGATAATGGCGAAAGCTTCGGTCTTGTGATAAATTAGAGAGGCGAGACGGTGTAGAAGAAATGTGAAGATCTGACAAAAGGATAAGTGAAGCATCGTAAAAAAATCGCATGGCAAACAAATTCCGAAATAGTTTTAAAAATCGTAAAAATAGCACAAATTATGAGAGGCGGAGAAGTAGCGATATGGCGCGAGGGTGTAGACGAAATTGATCGAAAAAAGCTTCGGTCTTGTGACAAATTAGAGAGGCGAAACTCTGGATCTCCAGAAATTATTAAAAGCAAGGCACAACAATTCTGAGAAAGGACGAAGTTTGTACAAAAACAATAATTCAAAGGGGGTGGGGAGAAAGAAGGGGTTACTTCGCCATTGAGACTAATAATTTGTGGAAAAATAGAGAAGTGAAAGGCTTACACAACTGTAGAAGCGCAGTGGCAGAGGATCCAAAAAGAGATGGAGAAAAGAGTAGTAGTGGGGTCCTTCCTGTCCGATTGCAGAGAGAATCATGAGAGAGTAGATAGATCTAGAGGCGCTAGCGTTTTTTTTCAAGAGAGAGAGCGAAGAGCCACGTCATGTTGTTTTTTCCATGATGATGTGGCAGCATAAAGAGGAGGAAAGAGGCGGCTTTTGGGTCTTTTTGTTTTTTTTTAATATAGAGATATAGAGCTGCTGGGAAAGGGCATCTGGTCATTCAAATATTAAATCAAACGGCTCTTCTTAAAAGATGACGTGGCTGCATAATATTGTTTCTTTTGTCAAGCGTTTTTGTATACTACTATAGATTTGGATATTAGAACTGATTTCATTCCTCTCATTCTCATTTTATTTAATCCCACATCGGCCCAACTATCCAGTGCGCAGCCATATGAGCCCAACAGGCCCAAATCCACAAGCGATTAAAAGCTTGACCAAGGAGAGGGACAATAACTTAATGAAGTGTGCTGAGGTATAGCACGACTAAACCACATGTATTCACTGGAGATGTCAATTTCATTCTGAAAATTAATAATTGAAGTTTTGGAACTTTGTATAATGAATTAATGACTACATATTCATGTTTTGCTATCATTTTTCATGCTTATGGCTAATAATTAATCCATCAGGTTCAAGTAATTAGTATAGCCAATTAAATCTTCTGCCATCACGACATACCACAAGCCTTTAACAACACTGCTGGCTCTGGTTCTTAATTGCAGAGGGTGGGGAGGGGGGCCGGTACTGATTGACGGAAACATCCTGTGTCTGTATTTTCCTTTCTTCCTTTTGTATGATGTAGCATGTCTCGATGACCTTGAGCATGGGAGGATGAATTGGACATGAGGTGATGTCAATACCCAGTCATGCCATTATCATATTACTTTGAAGATTCCTCAGAGCAACATAGACCACTGTTTTTATAATGAACTGAAAAGATATATTCTATAAGAAGACTAAGTAGAAGCATCCTTCTTTGTAATTATATAGCAAGGGGAGAGTGACTTTGGGTCGATTTCGAAGACCCAAAACTGTTTTATTTTATACCAAGTATTCTTTTTAACTTTCTAACTTTTGTGCCATTATCATATTACTTTGAAGATTCCTTAGAGCAACATAAACCACTGTTTTTATAAAGAGCTGAAAAGATATTTTCTATAAGAAGATTAAGTAGAAGCATCCTTCTTTGTAATTATATAGCAAGGGGAGAGTGACTTTGGGTCGATTTCGAAGACCGAAAACTATTTTATTTTATACCAAGTATTCTTTTTAACTTTTTAACTTTTATGCCATTATCATATTACTTTGAAGATTCCTTAGAGCAACATAAACCACTGTTTTTATAAAGAGCTGAAAAGATATTTTCTATAAGAAGATTAAGTAGAAGCATCCTTCTTTGTAATTATATAGCAAGGGGAGAGTGACTTTGGGTCGATTTCGAAGACCCAAAACTGTTTTATTTTATACCAAGTATTCTTTTTAACTTTTCTGGCAGGTCCAATGTCTATGTTTTTTTTTAATAAAAGAAATTTCACATTGTGTTCCCCTTGAAAAGGAAGGATTTTCAGTCTTTAAATTTTGTTTCTAGAAAGTAGGAACAAAAAAAAAAGCTGATTCATTAAATTTTTCGAGCAACTTGGATTAATTATTTAAAGCTGTTTCATTAAATTTTGAGTTAAAAACACCGAAAAATCTAATACTCTTAAGAGCACGCTAGTTTTACCTTATATATATATATTGGTGCACATCACAAATGAAGCCCCTACGGCCTAGCTACTATACAACCTTGATATGTAGTTGATATTTTGAACTTGTAATTGAACTCTAGATAGAATAATCTCCTGAAGTCGGCAAGATTAGTCACTTCTAGAGAAGGATAAAGACGATTGGTTATTGGTTAATCCATCCTTGGCTTATGTGGGCCATGTTTTGAGTGGCTGAAGAAATAGGAGGAGTCAACATCAACAATACCCAAGCTAATAGGTTCCTGCTTAGAGTTTCCAGGATGCCGATTGGTTTGAAGAATCGATGATTGTGACTCTACATTTACTCTTATTATTTAAGTTAAATATTTTATTATGTAATTTGAATTTTACAGTATTTTATTATTCAATTTGAAATACTATCAATCTAATTAATAATTCATTTAAGTTGAATAATAAAATATTATACAAAATAATTTGAACAATAAAGTCATTAATCTTAATAATTTATTTAATTTACATAATAAAATTGATATCGATAACGATATCAATGCAATCATGCAAGTATTTGTATATCGACTCCCAAAAAAGGGTAATGTTAGTGAAGATATTGCGCGCGGGGGGGGGGTATTGTTGTTTTTGTGATTTTGACCTTACATCTAATTTTTATAATATATTTCTAAAATTACTCTTGCTAAATAGGATAATTTTTAAAATATATCATAAAAATTAAATATAGATTTTAAGTTAACAAATAACAAATATGAATTATAAATATAGTTCTTAATTATCTGGATAGAGTTTGATCAAATTCTTCTGATTTCATCAAAGCACAACCAACAATTAGTAGAAATCACTATTTGTTGAGAACTGTAGCTGATAATTATAATTTGCTAACAACAACAATATTAAAGATCTCTTTGTACATATTTAAAGTTGAAAGACTTTATTTTGATTTTCTTTTAAAAAATAATATTGTTGGCATTTTCCTTATTATATATGATATGCAGTATGTATAGGGTGGAAGTAGTGAATTGCTAGGTATGCGTGCCGTGCATGTCATGTGCTAACACGAGCGTGTCTGAATACGTGCTAGCACGGCAAGTCACGTGCTGATGGTGTTACACGTATCGTACATGATATATCTGAATAGTATAGATCATCCAACACGCACATATAAAAGCACATCATGTATTAACAAGGCGTGCTAGACGTGATCGGGCACGTGGTGTTGGAACGTGTTGACACTTGTAAAATCTGAAAAAAAATTGTTTAAAAATGAGAAAAATTCAAATTCAAAATGTCAAATTTCATTGACCTCTACCTCTCTCCACCCTCTAGCTATCCAATCATTTATCCATCTCTTTATTTATTAACTATAATTATATATTTATTAATTAAGAACATATCATTGTTAACTAACAAAGTTAACAATGATGAAATCTTTCACTATTCTTCTCTATACTCTAATTTAGAGAGACCAAAATTAGTTCATGTAAGAAACAGAGCAGATGAAATCTTTCACTATCCTCCTCTTTATAAAATTTACGAAGTAGCAAATCAAATCTCCCCTCCCCTCCCGTACCTCTCTCTTCACCTCTTGTGAAGCACACCCTTAGTATTAGACAATACTTTTATTCAATTTATTTTTTTTCATAATGACAACCCATAGTTCCAAATATTTCTGAATTGCCACCAGCAATTATTAAAAGTAAAGAATTGCAATTATGTTTGAGCTCCTCATTTCTTGCCGCGTGAAAAACAATAATTATCATTCGTCCTTTCATGTGGAAAACCCAGTCCTTTCACTTTCACTGGATTATCCCCTCCAGTGAACAAAATGAGCGGGCTATTATATCCTTCTGGGAAGTTTACATTTCGAGTTCACATAAAAATCTTTAGTCTTTGTCAGAAGTATATATTATTTTACAAAAAGTATAGCCCATCCACCCTTTTATTCCTTCAAGTTTACATTTTGTTTGACATTCAATGCTCCTTTAGGGTGTGTTTGGTAAGTAGAGCAAAGGTGGAGTAAGTGCTTTAAGGCGCTTTAATACATTAAACGAAAGTGATTTAAAGTGGAGTAAGTTAAAGCATATATATAGGTGAAGTAAAATTAAGTCATCAAATTTCATAGTTTTTTACATATTTTACTCTCATTATTTCATCTATTTCACTATTACCAAACATTAATATCTTAGAGTGATTTAATCCTTACTCCGCTTTGATTTTACTTCACTTGCCAAACGAAGGGTTAATTTCAGTGTTGATTCTAAATCTCTATTCAGCATCTTGGAAATCTTAATAATTATCAGAAAAATTGTAAGCGAACAACCACACGAGTAGGGGTGTGCAACGGGTGGATTAATGAATTTTTGTCAAAATTTGAACCCAAGCCGATTATACCGGGTTGAAATTTTTTTCAAGTCAACCCATCCAACCCAACTATTTTTTATGTGCGGGTTTTACGGATTATATACGGGTTACATGGGTTGTAATTTTGATTGAACTTTCTATGGTAAATTTTTAATAATTTTAATTTTGTATTTAACAAATAAATAATGTTATAACTTTTGAAAAAGATAAACAATAAATTAAACAATATAAGGATAATTGGGTTTTAATAAATGGATCAGAAATAATTAATTAATTAATTTAATTGGCTTAAGGCAGCGTATTTTTTATTTAACTTAGCATTAAAGAATAAATAACCATTGATAGCTTTTATAAAGTAATCGAAACACGATAATTTGATATCAGAGACTAAAATACAAAGTTCAACTTCTATTAGTTTTAAGAATACATAGTTCCAATAATTTATTATTAATTATATCATTCATAGAAAAATATAGAATGTTGTTTAATGGAATGAATCTTAGAAAGATAATATATTTGTCATTGAGTAACATTTGTGTATGAGTAATTCATTTTATTATTTTTAATAAGGATAGAACATTTAAGAATTTACGATATAATATTCAAAACGGATGGGTTGGATTAAGACAGATTTTTGAAGCAAAATTTACAACCCAACCCAAAATAGCGGGTTAATCAAAATTTGAACTCATACCCGACTCGATGACATCATAACCCAGTGAAAAGTGGGTTGGGTTGGGTGGGTAGATTGGGTTGGGCAGGTCGGTATTTTTGTTGTACAGACCTACATGAGAGTACCCACCCCAATCCCCTATGAACAAAGAATTTTTTCCTTGATAACTTTGGTAACATGTTTTTAAATAATTAAAAAAAACATAAAAGTAAAAAAAAAATTATAGATATATTTTTAAATTTATAAATCGATCGTATTTTATATATCATACAATTTAAATGTCATTTAATATTTTATTAAAGATAATTAAAATCTCATGATATTTATAACAGTTCATATTTAATAATCTTTAATGAAATATCAAATGACACTTAACTTGTATAAAAATTTAAAATAACATAACGTAACGTAATTCAAAGCATGCATTTTCCTTATATGAAGACCATGAGCCTTAATTAGATGGGAATAATGATGAATCTAATTAATAAAGTGAGAGATTAAATATAACTTTGTTATGTTCAACAAAGAGATGAGGATTAGGATTGGAAGAATTTGTACGAATGCTAAAGAATATAAATAAATTAATTAAAGTGGATTATTTTTTTTATTTGAGTTTCGTAAGCTTGTAGGAAAAAAGAATAAAAACTTCAAATTAAATTAGAAGATAGGAGAGAATAATAATAAAAGCAAGACCACTCAGTTCTTCTCATAATGGAGCCATCTATGATCAAGAAGAACAAAAGGCTGGAAAAAAAAATCAACAATAACAACGTAAGCAATGCACGAGACATGCCTATCAAACCACGCACAACATGCCACCACTCTTTATTAAATATTTATGTTCGGCTGCTGGGAATAAAGTATTAAACTCTTGACATTGGTGTTGCTTAATTCCAACTTTTTTCTTTTCTATAAAGGCATTATTGTAATTCAATAATGCTAGATCCGTTACACACGACTGTGTCAAAAAGATACTAAAACTTCCAAGGTTTTTGTAATCAAATAAAGGTTTTGCTATCCAATAATGTGTCTGTCTTTTACTTTTCTCTCCTTTCACATGTGCAACCAAACATAAAACAAATTAATAAGATCTTGTGTCGTCCCGAAAGAAAAAAAATACTAATAATAATAATAATTAGCGTGTCGACACGTTTTCGTGTTTGACAATGCTACGCCTTAATTCTTTTTTACTTTTCTCCTATTTTTATCGAAATATTTTAAATACTTAAACATGTAATTCTCAATTATTAAATTAAAAAAAAGTTCGGATGGGTTGTGTATAATTCATAATTGCATTTGGGCAGGTGGAAAATGACTTGGACCACATGAGTCAACGTCAATGCTCAGTCATCAAATCAATTGTAGCATCTTGTTTATAATTAACAGAAATAATTTGACGGAAAAATAAAGAAAAAAATTAAGCATCCACTTGTTTGCCATCCATCCATCTAGTCACCCTTTTATAATAAGATTGACCGCGTGGCTGGGACTAATGACAAATTGATCCACCTCCTCCAGTCCATGGAGCAGACCATTTTTGGGGGGTGATTATCAAGTGGTCCCTAGCTCCTTGTATATATAGCATAAAGTAGAGAATAGATCACTCAACTCGCAAAATAATTGATTAAGGTTATATATCATGAAACACAAAAGAAACTCCGTGTATGTAGTAGAGAGTGTGATGGCAATAATAATACTGCTGCAGATCCTGCTCCTCTTGTCGACAAAAATTGTTGAATCTGCTGGGAACATCGCTCTTCCAGGGTGTCAAGATAGGTGCGGTGAAATTCTCATCCCTTACCCTTTCGGCATTGGCCCAAATTGCTTCATATCTGATGAATTCAATGTCAGTTGCGACATAAGTAATGATGGTAGGCTTACTCCTCACCTATTCGACCGAGACTTTATTGAGATTCTGAACATAAGCCTCCCTTTGTCCCAGGCACGCATTTACAACCCTATAACTTCCTGGTGCTACAACACCACCACAAACCAAAACGATTATAATAATTCTTGGGCTTGGCTCTTTACTAGCACACCATTCTCACTCAACGTCAAGAAAAACAAATTTACAGCCATTGGTTGTAATACGCTTGCCTATCTCCGTCTTGGCCTTACTAATTACACAGTAGGTTGCCTTTCTACGTGTGATAGCCTAGATTCCCTGGATACTTATGGATCATCCTGTTCTGGAATTGGCTGTTGTCAGACAGCAATCCCCACAGGAGCAGACTATTTCTTTTTTGATTTTGATGATAGATACAACAACTCTGAGGTTTATAACCTAAGTCGTTGCAGCCATGCTATGGTGATGGAGGATGCTGGTTTTGTGTTCAACACAACTTACATTACCACTGACATGCTGCTCGGCAAACAGATGCCAATGGTGGTTGATTGGGCCATAGGAAAAAATTTCACATGCGAAATCGCACAGATTAACAAATCCTCCTATGCTTGTAAAAGCAATCATAGTGTTTGTTTGAACTTAAGCACTGGGGGTTATATCTGCAACTGTACCGATGGTTATCAAGGCAATCCTTACCTTGAAGAAGGCTGCCAAGGTCTGTCTCTCTCATAAATTAAATATCTTATTGTAATAGACATCTTAGAGTAATTATCTGACATAAATATTTGTGTAGACATTGATGAATGTGCCACCCAAAATCCATGCTCCAAACCAGGCAAGTGCCATAATCTTCCAGGAAGATATCGGTGCTCTTGTCCTTTTGGCTGGCGTCGGAACGTTGATGATATTTGCGAACTCAACTTGGCTGTAGTCATAGGTATGTTACTTTTCCGTGATCAATTAGTAACTTCAAAAATTTCATTTGTATAGTACAAGTATGGGAAAAGAAAGTAAGGTTTCTTTTAGGTTAGGATTAAGGTGAGATAGAGAAGAAACATTTGCAACACCGAAAGAGAAGAACCTTGTCTGAAATTTGTTTCCTCGCTGTTCCTTTTTTTTCCCTTCCCAAGAATAATGTATGGCAGCGAAAATTATGATTAAGATAAATACAGCCTATTCGAACTAAATTATTCAATACCATCTGACCCACTCAAAACCCAATTACATGAGCAGGCCATTAAACCCACAATTTGGACCGTTCGATTGGGAACAAATGGTTCAGATCTCAGTGAAGAGTTCAACTGAATCAGTACATACATTAATTGCAGACTTTAACCGTATGTCCGTCCTCTTGGCTTTTAATTTTTTTTTCTTTAAAACAAATATGATGTGGTAATGCACATTATGAACATGGAGTATTAATACTTTGGGCACTTAATAAAACTATATGCCGTGACCATTTTACTCTTCTATCAAATTTAATCCTCTTCATCACTGCCGGCCTTATCAAACTGTTAAATCTCTCTTTCTTCTCCTGATTTCTAATAACAACACTTCCTCACCAAAATTCTTTGCGCAACCAAAGCGGTAAATAGCGGATAGCGGATCAATATATTGCAGTGGACATTTTCTGTAGGGGATAGCAAAAATTTAGCGGATGATATTGATTTAATAGAGGATGAAAATTTTCAAACAATAATTTCTGATTTATATGATATATATAAATATTTAGAAAAAACAACATATTATTTTCTTCTTGATTCTAATTGGTCTATTGCCTTTGATATTTTTTCTTGATTCTAATAGTACATAATTATTATCTATAACATGCAAGAAATTCATAAATTAATTGATAAATAACAAACAACATATTATTTCTTTACAAACTAGCACCTAATAATGGTGGGTTACTAGTTTACATAGTTAGTTTATGATTTTGTTCTTTGTTTTTAAGTTGTTGGTACCATTATACATTGATTATGGAATATAGATGAACCAAAATAAAGAAAGTGAACTCAAATTTCGACAATAAAAATCACCAAGTAAGAACATTACAAAAGGAAAAAAATAAAAAGAGGAAGGTCTGATAAAAACCTCACAAAGCCGCTATATATATATATCCAATAAGGCACTGCTATCTGCTATTTACCCACTATTTACATGTTATTTTTCCACTATTTCTCTGCTATCTAGCTATATTGGCCGCTATGGTAAAATCCACTAAATTGCTCAATTTTATTTTGCACAATAGTTCATGACAAATCTCCCCGCTATTACGGCCGCTATGGCCACTATTTGAATCACTGTGAGCAACCGATCAAAATTGTTTCAAACATCGGCTGAAGAAATCGAATATAAGGTGTCCGACCTCATGCCAATTCCAGAACTAACGTGAACTGCAGAACTGATGACCGGAAACTTCTACTGAACCGACTATATAGCTCATGTTATAGAACTCCTGCTGAACCGACTATATTGCTCCAATTATTTGTACAAAACTTCTACTATAGTTAAGATAAAAATTTAGCAGCAGGAGTTCTATAAGATGTCCCCTTTATTTGAAAAATAGAAAATAAAACATAAAACATAAACGCAACTCAAAAAATAAAATAAATATATCTTAGTATAACATTGATCGCATTTAAGATATAAAAAAATAGAAGTAACCTCTTACTAATTAATGCATGCAGGAAGTTGCGCTGTTATTTGCGTTCTATCATTTATGGGGTTTGCAATATATGTCGCGGTGGAAAGAAGAAATTTGTCTAAAATAAAACAGAATTACTTTCAACAACATGGTGGATGGATTCTGTTGGAGAAAATTAAATCAATGCAAGGATTCGGTTTTACAATCTTCACGAAACAACAATTAGAGCAGGCAACAAATAATTTTGACAATGCAAATATTATTGGCCATGGAGGTCAAGGCACTGTTTATAAAGGAATTTCAAGAAATCAAATTATTGCCATAAAAAAGTGTAAGATAGTTGATGAGAGCAAGAAGAAAGAATTCGGAAAAGAGATTCTGATTCTCTCCCAGATTAATCACAAGAATATTGTCAAACTCCTAGGTTGTTGCCTTGAAGTTGATGTTCCGATGCTAGTGTACGAGTTTGTACCAAATGGCACACTATTTCACTACATCCATTACAAACATCAAGGGTCACAAATTTCTCTTGAAACTCGTCTAAGGATTGCTCAAGAGTCAGCAGAAGCACTTGCCTACTTGCACACTTCAGCATCTCCTCCAATTTTCCATGGAGATGTCAAGTCTGCAAATATTCTTTTGGACCAAAATTATACAGCCAAGGTGTCCGATTTTGGAACTTCAATACTAGCTCCGACAGATGAAGCACAAATTGTCACGCTTGTGCAAGGAACATGCGGGTACCTCGATCCAGAGTACATGCAATCTTGCCAATTGACAGACAAGAGTGATGTGTATAGTTTCGGTGTGGTTCTTCTAGAGCTTCTAACCAGCAAGCCTGTAATCGATTTTAATGTGCCAGAAGATAAGAGGAGTCTATCATCTCGCTTTCTCTTAGCTATGAAAGAAAATAAAATGCAGGAGCTTCTAGATGATGAAATTAAACATGAAGATGATATGAAATTAATCAACAAAGTTGCTGACCTGGCTATGGAGTGCCTATGTATGAAGGGAGAAGAGCGACCTACGATGAAAGAAGTTGCTGAAGAGCTTCATCGAATCAGCGAACTAAAGCAGCATCCATGGAGACCAGAATACAATACTGAAGAAACAAGGACTTTGCTCAGTGAAGGATTCCGCCATGATATAGAGATGAGTATTATTTGAATGTTGATAAGGAGGCTATGGAGAACATCACTTTTGGTCGTTAATTAATCAATTCTTCAAATATTTCCTCACAATGATGTATACATATTTCTTCCTATTTATTTTGGTTGTATTTTCTTATTAGTTTCTAGTACTTTTACATTTCTCTTTTTGCAGTCCTTTTTTTTATTTTGGGTTCATTCATAGTATTGTAATTATTTAAAAATCAGTTATTAAGGTTGTCAAAGGATTCTCACCTTTAATATTTTGAATTCACATCCCTTGCAGTACTTCACAAGATGTTGAATTCACAATTAGCAGGACCTATCTCTGATCCAGCTTCTTGAATGCGATATTGATCATGTGGTGTTGAGGTTTGTATTTCTCAACATTGTGTAATAGACAGCAACGACGTAGAGACATCCATTGAAATATCCTCCATGCATCTATTGCTATTGTATTGTTTGAATGTTTTGAAGAGAATGTTAGTAAATTAGTCGAAAAAGAAAATATAGAAGATCTCGCTTCAAATACACAGAAGGAAATTAGTGAACTGAGAAGTCTCAATGGTGCATTGTTAGAAACGGGCCGAAGCTATTCTCTTTTCTTTTTCGTTTCATTTCAAGCTTCAATGGTGGCTTAAGAACCCGAATGCATCCCATGACAGCCCAAAGCAGCAGCTCGAGGCTGAATCTGGCCTCAACACATAAACACAATTTATTTATATAACTCTAAACCATTGGGATACCCAACAGGCAACGTGTTTCTTTTCCCTCTATTTTTTTTTCTTTCGGCCACTTAAGTTATAAGATTATTTGTATAATTTGTCTTGGGAAACATGAATAAATAACTATTTTATATACTACTTAATTAGTATATTTCAGAAATCTCAAAATTTAGAATGTATAAATAGAGGATATTTATCTGACAAATAGTTAACATCAAATATAAATTTGTTGCGACTAAGACGTGCAAAGTTGTAAAAAGCGGAATGCGTAAATGTTATTTGCTGTTATGTAACAATCATCATCAATAAATCCTACGAAGTTTAATTTAATGGTGAAATTCTCATCCCTTACCCTTTCGGCGTTGGCCCAAAATGCTCCATATCTGAAGAATTCTGTGTCAATTGTACTGCTGATGGTGTTCTTTACCTGTCTGATACGGAGATTCTGAATATAAATCTCTCCTTGGGCCAGACACGTTTAAACAGCCCAATATCATACCAGACTAACATTTTTCTTCTTTGCCAGTGAGTCATAGGTAGAAAAACTAGACTCCGTGAATCAGATTGGGCAGTAAACAAAAGCCGAAATGTTTGCTATAAACAAAAACCCAAAACCAACCAAATCCTATCATTTATATTACTATAATAATGATGATAATAATGATGATGATGATAGTAACTACAACAATTATTATTAGAGTCATTTTAAAAAATCTGAAAAAAATAGTTAGAAAAATCTTAAAAATAAATTTTTTTAATATTCTATAAGATTTTAATATAAAGAATTTATTGAGTAACTTAGATTTTTTGTTTGTAGTTAATTTGATAGATTTTTGAATTAATAGTACTGAGAGACTTCATGCTCCTAAGAGCATCCTAGTTTTACTATTATTATAATAATTATCATTATCATTATCATTATACTAATCATGATCATTATTATTGCTAATATTATTAAAAATATTGCATAAAGCAAGCACGTAATGAAAAGTTGACAACATATGTAAACTTCTAGAGTGTCAAATATTAATTTGTGTATTAATTTAAATATTTTTTAATACACTAATAGTTATATTTATGGTAGTTATTTACTAGATTTTTTTTCATTTAATACAAACTCTTGAGAACATTTTAGTCTTTCACATTATTTCTTGCTTTATTATTATTATCTTTTTTTTTATATATCTTACTCTATTTTATTGCCAAACGCTATAATTAAAAGTGAAATAGGTGGAATAACTATTTTATTTCATTTGACAAATGAGAGTTAGTGTACAATTGTTAAATCCAAACAATCACTCAATCTTTCAAAATCATGAAAAAACTCTCTCACTCTCTATAATAATGTTTTGCTAAATCCTTCATGAGATTTAAGTTCTCTATCTCACTATAAAACTTTAGATATAAAAAAATGAACTACGTTAAAAATAAGAGAGAAGGAGATGGGATCAAAGCCCAACCAACCAAAATAGTGGCCTCTTTTTTTCTTTTTTTTCCCCTTGCAAAATGGGTCAAACGAGTGCTGATTTTCTGCTATGCAGCATATGTGTTGCGCAACGTACAAATGAGATGGATTGTGGGAAGATTTCTTTGAAATTTATTTTGTACGAATTTTAACGTGATCAGACGGACAATATGTTATGCTATATGATGCTACAACACAGAGGATATAAATCCGGGCCAAATCCATTTGGGCTGAGACCCCAATAGAAAAAAAAACTCAAACAGGACAAAATATTACATAGTTGATAAAAGTACACAATAAGCTGCACATTTTTTTAGAAACTTGATAGCTAAAGAAGTAAAATTATATATATATATATATTTCAATTTTTATTTCTAGAATGTATTGTTGGTTTGGTCATTCACAGTCTTCTACTCTTTAATATATGTTCATCTGAAAATACCAGAAATTTTTTTACATCTCCAAAATAATCATATCAATTACAAAATTATTAGATTAATGTATTAAATAAAGTTAAGAACCAGAACAATAAAGCTACTTCACGGGTACATCTTTTTTATTTTCAAAACCGTACAGCAAGAGGACCAATATCTGATAACATTTTACTTATTTAATTTTTTTACAATGATAACCCCACAGGTCCAATTCTGAACTGTCACCAACAATTATTATAATAAAGAATTTCAATTATAACTTAAATAATTATGTTTGAAGTCCCCATTTCCTGCCTCAAGAAAACAATTAATTGTCATCCATCTTTCCATGTGCAGAGCCCAGTAATTAATCCTTAATTTCACTTTCATTCGATTATTCTCTCCAGTGAACAAAATGAGCGGGCCATTAAATAAATCCACGATCTGAACCGTTCGTTGTAGTTAATATGGTGTTTTCATCAAATTAATTAGTTCATTGAAGACTTTAATTACCCATCCGTCCTCCTGGCTTTTTAAATGTGTTTCATGAAATTAAAGAAATATGGTGTGGTCACGGTCCATCTTATGTAAATATGTTTCTAGCTACCAGGCTTAATCCTCTTCATCCCTGTCGGCTTTGTCAAACATACTTCTTCCTCAACAAAATTCTTCGACGCTGAAGGATACTCTGAAACGCAAGCCCCCTCTATGGATGAGAGAAGCAACGACAATCAAACACGGGTAACTGAACTCCAAAATGGTGATGAAAAAGAAAAAGCTCAAGAAGGAGGTTTCATGTTGAGCTGAGGTCCAATTTGATGAAAACAGGGAATCTGAACCGACAAACACTAGCTCCAATTTGAAAGATAAAAAATAAAACAAAAAACATAAACACAACTCTAAATATAAAACATAAATACAAATCAATTCAACATTGATCAGAAATGAAGATGCAAAAATAAAATACTGGAGCAACATCTACAAACTTTCGTACTAGCAATTAAATCAATTAAGTTTGTGTTATTGTAGGAAGTTGTGCTGCTATTGTCGCTCTATCATTTATAGGGTTTGTAATATATGTCATCATGGAAAGAAGAAATCTTTCTAAAATAAAAACGAGATTCTTTCAACAACATGGAGGATGGATTCTTTTGGAGACGATTAAATCAAACCACAGATTCGGTTTTACAATCTTCACAAAGCAACAAATAGAACAAGCAACAAACAATTTTGACAATGCAAATATTATTAGTCACGGAGGTTATGGCATGTTTATAAAGGAATTTTAAGAGGTCAAATGGTTGCCATAAAAAAATGTAAGATAGTCGATGAGAGCAAGAAGAAATAATTCGGAAAAGATATGCTTATTATCTCCCAAATTAGCCATAAGAACATTGTGAAACTCCTAGGTTGTTGTCTAGAAGTCGAGGTTCCAATGTTAGTATACGAGTTCATCCCAAATGGTACTCTATTTCACTACATCCATTATAAAAACCCAGGATCACACATTCCTCTCACTACCCAGCTAATGATTACTCATGAATCGGCAGAAGCACTTGCCTACTTGCACACATCAGCATCTCCTCCAATTTTATATGGAGATATGAAATCTGCAAATATTCTTTTGGACCAAAATTACATAGCAAAGGTGTTTGATTTTGGAGCATCAATACTAGCTCCAAAAGATGAAGTGCAATTTGTCACTATTGTGCAAAGAACATGCGGGTACCTCGATCCAGAGTACATGCAATCTTGCCAACTCACAGACAAGAGTGATGTATATAGTTTTGGTGTGGTTCTTTTAGAGCTTTTAACTAGTAAGTCCGTAATTGGTTTTGATGCACCAGAAGAAGAGAGGAGTCTATCGTCTCTCTTTCTCTCAGCTATGAAGGAAAACAAAATGGAGGAGCTTCTAGATGATGAAATTAAACATGAAGATGATATAGAGATTGAGCATAGTGAGTATTATTTCAATGTAGATAAGGAAGCTATGGAAAGCATTGCTATCGGTCGTTAATTAACAATTAATCCTTCAAGTGTTTCCTCACAACCTCATCCTATTTATGTCGATTGTATATTATTTTGCTTGTTAGTTTCTCAGTACTATTACCTTCATCTTTTTGTTGCCCTTTTTTTCTTTGAGATTCTTGTATAATATTATGTTGTTGAAGATACTCTCTTGATATTCTTACTTTTAAGTGATTATGCATCGGCCTTTTCTTGCTCCAGTTTGTAACTTTGTATAATGATGTCAGTTTCCTTCTACAAGTATAATTTTCTCAAAAATCGTACTTAATCATAAGATATTTATGTAGACTTATTCAATGGTAATATTGCGTAATGTTGTTGTGTCCCTTGCACTGCATTATTTTTTAGCATGGCAATATCAGATCTCAAGATTTTCGAGTTGACTCTTTTCTTATTCAATCATTTTTGGCGAACTATTGAAAAATTGGAAGGATAGAAAGGAGCATAAAAGTTTGTTTTCGAGTAGCAGCAGAAATTGCAAGACTCTAGCATGCAGGGAGGGGGGGTGGTCCCAGTCAGAGAACACAAAAACTAGTGGTTTCATGAATTTGACCTCTTTATTCCCTCTACTCAATTTACAAACCTGTTTCATAAAAAATCTGTCCATATTTTTATTTGGGTCTTAATCTGGAACAGGCTTAAATTTTACATAATCCAGTCAAGACATGTAACATATCATAATTATCATGTCCATCTCTTAGACAAGTCCTGAATTGAAATGGACCAGGTAATTAATAGAGAAACTCACCTAACCTGCCACCCTGATTGATCCAATAATTTGAATGGACTCCATACTTCTCCAGCCCTATAACTCTTTCTTGGTCCATGATAGGTTTTGGGTTTCTTACAATGTGCCTTGCAACTGTTTTAGAGGCTATATTTTAGTGTTGCTGCTCCCTTAAATTCTATACAGTGTCCTCATTTATTCTCAGTCAATAAAAAAAGGATAGAGTAACTGAAGTCTTGTACCCCAATTAGAATCAAGGAGAAAAGATCAGGCACAGCATAAAGCTCCCATGGGAAACCAACACAACAGAGGAAGAAGACCTGTACCTGTTAACACCATAAATTCTTCTGATTTCAAAATGATTAATATTTATATTTAAGTAATTTGACTGTATGACAAAATGCAACACATGCCAAAAGTAGGGGAAATGATTAGCAAAAGACGCCCGATGCAAGAGCTAATTAAACCTGGTTCAATGCGATGTATTATCCTTGAGATGAAAACAAAATGATTCAATACCAATTAATAAATTAAATCATTAATTGCTTCCATTACTACATCAGTCTAAAGTCAAGGTCAATATCCCGATTCCAATGCAACACGAATAGACCCAATCCAAGACGTCGAAATGATACCAGAACCGAAAGCTGCTTTTACCTCACACGATACCGAAATGGCTCTTAGCCAATGACGAATTAATGTAGAATGACTTACAACTGGATGATGGCAAGTCAATGCAAGCACATCCATAAGCTTAAATTCTCATTTATGAGCATGTTCAATTAACAAAATAGAAATTTTATTTCATTTTTATTTTGATATCGACCTATCAAAATTGCCTGATTTAAGATATTAATGTAGATAATATCTTGAATACTATGAAAAACTGAAAATACGGATGCATGTAAAATGTTGATAAAGAATTTTATTACTGTATATATATGACCACACAAACGACAACACTGAAAATGTTATAAACATCTATAGGTTCATTTTTGTCTGTAACAACTAACAAGAGTCAACCAAGTCAATCTATGTTTGGAAATAATTAGATGAGCCATAAATACGGACGGTGGGATGTATCCCAATTGCAATTGCTTTAATTGCTAGGCCTTAATTAGTACTTTAAATGAATGGAGAATGGGGATCGATGTAACTTTGCCACGTTTGATAATCTTCTCCGCATATGATGAGATATAAAAAGAGTAATTCTAATATATATCTAATTTTTATCGTATATATTTTTGAGAAATATTAGTCAAATAAAAAAATTAAAATTATAGACGTGCTGCTATTTAGTTAGATAGATTATATATTAAATTGAGAAAATTCACCTTTTGGTTCTTGAATTTTCTTAAAAAAATCAAGTTGTATCTTTCTTATTTCTTTTTTAAATTAAAAGTTTTCTTTTAACTGCCATAATAGAAAATAGGTCATCACCTGAAATTTGTCTAGTTTCTCAGTACTTAGTATTACACCAATATTTAGCACATAACAAAACAATATATATGTCCAAGATATATTGGACAACAAAAGCAATAGCACAACAGGGCAAAAAAGTTCAATTTACTTAGTTAATGGTAGATAGTAACATTAGAGTATTAGACCAAAAGAATTACAGAATTAGAAGGATTGGGACAAGAAATTTGAAGATAGATAGTAATATGATAAAAGCGTGATATAGACAATCGAAGAAAAGTTTAGTTTGACTATATTTGGTTCGGATTGCATCGAACTGATCGATTGCACATTCCTATCTAGAATTAACATGTTTTGTGGACACCCCTAGCTACAATTACTGTAGAAAACAAAAATAATGAACATCTTATTCTATAGATGGACCACTAATGAAGCCTTTCAATTACAAACAAATCTGACCTGTCTAATTATCACCTCTAGAGATGTGTCACATCGGAGAAAGATTAGTCCGATGCCTATCAAGACCCTTTCCTGCCTAATTAAATAAGGACGTATGAAAGCGTGGAAGATGACTTAGTCTTAAGTCAAATGTCCATGCTCTCATATCAAAATCACTTCAAGCGTCCTAATTAAGAACCTGTTTTGCAAACAAAAAATAATAAAATAAAAAGGAGGAACATAGACCTCTCGTTTGAAAAATTTCATATATATTTCACCACCCATTACGCACGCAGATCTAGCTAGCTAGTACAGCATTGATCAACACTGTTTATTCCAATCAATTCTCAAGTGGTCCCTGCTGGCCTTTGTATATAGCGCAAGCTCTTGAGAATACACTGAACTAACAAAAGATTTCATTAAGTCTATATATCATGAAACACAAAAAAAACTCTGTGATGGCAATAATAATACTGCTGCAGATCCTCCTCCTTTTTCTGTCAAAAACCACTGAATCTACTGCAAACATCGCTCTGTCCGGGTGCCAAGATATCTGTGGTGGCATTCCCATCCATTACCCTTTCGGCATCGGCCCAAATTGTTCCTTTTCTAGTGACTTTGAGGTCTTTTGTAACACAAGCAATAACGGTACACAGATTCCTTACCTGAAGGCGATGATGCACTATACGATTATGAACATAACCATCCCCTTGGGTCAGGCACGTATTAACCTTCCTGTTACTTACAAGTGCTACAATGCTGCTGACGGTCGTGAGGTTAATGGCCCATATTGGGAGATTGAATCTATATATAATCCATTCTGGCTCAACAAAGAGAAAAACAAATTTACAGTCACTGGGTGTAATACAATTGCCAATCTCCACCTTGACTTTAATAATGATCTTCCAGTAGGGTGTCTTTCTACTTGTAATAGCCGAGATAGCCTGAATAAGTATGGACCATCCTGCTCTGGAATTGGTTGTTGCCAGACTGCTATCCCCATAGAAACAAACTATTTCTATATTTTTTGGGATGACAGTTTCAACAACTCCAAGGTTTATAATTTCAGTCGTTGCAGCTATGCTATGGTGACAGAGGACACTGGCTCGTTCAACACCAATTACATCACCACTGACGAGCTAATTGACCAACGTATGCCGGCTGTGTTTGACTGGGCCGTAGGAAACACAACGTGCAAAGATGCACAAACTAGCAAATCCTCCTACGCATGCAAAAGCAATCACAGTGTTTGCTTAGACAACAAGTATGGTCAGGGTTATATCTGCAACTGCTCTCATGGTTATCAAGGCAATCCTTACCTCCAAGGACTTGGAGGCTGTCAAGGTCTCTCTCTCATTTATATAAATTAAGTTTGTTGTACTAATAGGTATCACTTAGACTAATTATCTGACATATATTTGTGTAGACATCGATGAATGTGCCGTCCAAAATCCATGCTCCAAACCAAGCAAGTGCCATAATCTCCCAGGAAAATATCGATGCTCTTGTCCTTTTGGTTGGCGTAGTACACATAACAATATCCAAAATCCATGCGAACTCAACTTGGTTCTAGTCATAGGTATGTTACTTCTTCCGTATCAATTAATAACTTCATTGAATTTTTTTTTATTTGCATGGTTATATGGAAACAGAGAACAAAGTTGCGTTTAGGTTAGAATTAATGTGAGATAAAAATGCCATCATTTTTATGCAATTTGAGGGGGTAGAATTAGTCGTGCCGAATGAAATCGCCCCCTTTCTCTTCTCCGCTTTCAATTACGAATGCAATGCAAAGTCATTTTTCATTTCGTGTTTGATGAAAATTATAGTGAGTTGAATCTCACTATTCTGCGTGAAAGAACCAGTCTCCATCTCTCTCTTGTTGAATCTCCTTTCTCGTGGCAGTTTGCTATCTACCCAAGTGAGTTGTCCTCTCCCCTGTGCTTTATTGAGTGGTCCAAATTCTAGCAAATATTTGATAAGTTTAATTTTTGTTTGATTTGATTTGTGAAATGAAATCTTTGAGATATATTGTTGGGATTTTGAGGGTAGTTTTCCATTAATTTGTCATCAATTTTGAGAAGAAAGGAAAGATCAGTTTTTTCCTATAAACTTCTGATCTTGTCAAAATTGGGTCAGATTTTGCAAGGAATCATGATTTTGGCTTTGATTTGGTGGCTTCTTTGTTGATGATTTTTCTTGAAATTCTGATTCTGGCAAAACAAGTTTGATGCAAATTCAAAGTTAAAAGAGTAGATTTTTGAATTTCGAAAGAAGTTTGATGCAAATTTTCGAATTTACAAAGAAAATAGAAGGGAGAAGAGGAAACGAGCTTGAGTTAACGTGAGAAGAGGAGCGGGAAAATGAATTATAGTAGAAGAAGAAAAGACACGTGCCGTTAGAATCTGGAGAAAGAAGTCACATGTAGGAGAGTCTACAGAAGAAAAAAAGAGAATCGTTTATTTAATTGATGGCTTAGAAATACTGTGTTGTATGTTACAGTGCAGTAAAGGATAAGGATCTTTGAAACTGCAACTAGAGTTTCTATAAAAACTTAACAGTAGGAGTTCCGTACAGGCCCCCTTTATTTGTAAAAACAAAAAACAAACCTAAAACATTAATAAAACTCAAAAAGTAAAACAGCAATAGAACTCAGTACCACATTGATAAGGAAAAAGATGTAAAAATATAGTACTGGAGCAACCTTCACAAATTTTTGTACCGAAAATTAAAGCAAGCTTGTATTAATTATTGCAGGAAGTTGTGTCGGTATTGTCGCTCTATCATTTGTAGGGTTTACAATATACTTCGTTCTAGAAAGAAGAAATCTTTCAAAAGTAAAACAAAAGTACTTTCAACAACATGGAGGATGGATTCTATTGGAGAAAATTAAATCAAACCAAGGGTTCGGTTTTTCAATCTTCACGAAACAACAAGTAGAACAAGCAACAAATAATTTCGACAATGCAAATATTATTGGCCATGGAGGTCATGGCACTGTTTATAAAGGAACTTTAAGAGATCAAATGGTTGCTATAAAAAAATGTAAGATAGTTAGTGAGAGCAAGAGGAAAGAATTCGGAAAAGAGATGCTTATTCTTTCCCAAATTAATCACAAGAACATTGTAAAACTCCTAGGTTGTTGCCTAGAAGTTGAGGTTCCGATGTTAGTATACGAGCTCATCCCTAATGGAAATTTATGTCACTATATCCATCAGAAGAAAGAATCACGAATTTCTCTTGCTACTCGTTTAAGAATCGCTCATGAATCTGCAGAAGCACTTGCCTACTTGCACACTTCAGCATCTCCTCCGATTTTTCACGGAGATGTGAAGTCTGCAAATATTCTCTTGGACCAAAATTACACAGCAAAAGTGTCCGATTTTGGAGCATCAATCCTAGCTCCAACAGATGAAGCTCAGTTAGTTACATTTGTGCAAGGAACCTTAGGCTATCTCGACCCAGAATACATGCAAACCTCCCAACTGACGGACAAGAGCGACGTGTATAGCTTTGGCGTAGTTCTTTTGGAACTTCTAACGAGCAAGTCCGTAATTAATTATGATGCACCAGAAGAAGAGAGGAGTCTTTCATCTCACTTTCTCTCTGCTATGAGAGAAAACAAAATGCAAGAACTTCTAGACGATGAAATTAAACAAGAAGATGACATGGAATTAATCAAGGAAGTTGCTGAGCTAGCTAGGGAATGTCTTAATATTAAGGGAGAAGAGCGGCCTATGATGACGCAAGTAGCAGAAGAGCTTCATCGAATTAGCAAACTTAAGCAGCACCCATGGGAACAAGAATACAGTCCAGAAGAAAAAAGGACTTTGCTCAGTGATGGATATCGCCATGATACAGAGTTCATGTATACTGGCTATCATTTCAATGTAGATAAGGAAGCTGAGGAGAGCATTGCTCTTGGTCGTTAATTAATAATCCATCCTTCAAAAGTTTTCTCACCTTGATGTATAAATATATCATGCTATTTATCTTTTTATAATCTATTTTCTTTTGGGTTCCTGTATTGTATTATGTTTTTAATTAAGAATGTTCTAATATGTCTTGATATTCTTGATTTTCTTACTTTCTGGTGTAGTAGTGGTAATGTATCATTCTTCTCTTGCTTCACTTTGTATAATCCTGTTAGCTTCCTTCTACAAGTATAATTTTCTCAGAAATTGTACTTACTAGCAGATGAATTTTCTCTTGCTGCTCTTGCACCGAATTATCCTTGAACACAACAAGATCAGATCAAGTTATATAGGTTGGACAAGTTATATAGTGCATGCTTGCTATTTTGGCTTCTAAACTATATCCCTTTTATCCTCTGTAAAAACAAAAATAACAACTATAGCTATAAAACCTGATTAAATTCAGTTCTATTAGATGGGGCATCAAATCTTTTCAGCTACTTGAAGAGAGCAAAGTTTCCGTAAAACCTGACAATGCACAGACAAGGCACCACCAGAGAGGACTGATTGATCCGTAGACTCAACCGTAAGTGTACAGAGAATCTGAATCTCTGTACCAACCAGGAAACGATTAGCAGGACCTACCTCTGATCCAGCAGCTTCTTGAATGCCATATTGTCCACTTCATGTTGTGTTGAGGTTTGTATTTCTCAATTTTGTGCAATAGGCAGCAGCAACTCAGAGACATCCATTGAAATATCCTGTCTATAGTACCTTCCGTGCATCTTTTGCTATTGTATTATTTCAATATTTTGATGATGAGAAAGTTAGTAAATTAACGGAAAAAGAAAATATAGAGGATCTCACTTCAAATACAAAGAAGAGAAGAAGTGAACTGAGAGGTCTCAATGGTGCATTGTTGGAAACGTGCCTAAGCTATTCTCTTCTCTTTTTCTTTCTATTTCAAGGCTTAAGAACCCCAAATGCAGCCATGACAGCCCAAAGCAGCTCAAGGCTAAATCTGGCCTCAACATAATAAACACACAAAATAATTTATATAACTCTATATCATTGGAATACCCAACAGGTAGCATGTTTAATTCTTCTCTCTTTTTTTTCTGACCACTGAAGTTATAACCCTATTTGTATAATCTGTCTTGGGAAATATGCATAAAAAAAACTATTTTATATATTACTTAATTAGTATAATAATTTTTAATATTTCAGAAATCTCAAAATTTAGAATGTATAAATAGTGGATATTTATGTCACAAATATTTAACATCAAATATAAATTCATTGCGACTAAAACGTGCAAGGTTATAAAAAGCGGAAATTGCTCAATAAATTTTTTATATTAAAATCTCGTAGGACACTGAAATATTCTATTTTTAGATTTTTTTCAAATTATTTTTTTCTGATTTTTGAAAATGATTCTAAAATAATAATAAAATAATTAATGTTTTTATATGAGAATAGGCCATTTTTAAAAAAATTCTAAAAAAATAGTTACAAAATTCTAAAAATAAAAAATTTCAGTATTCTATGATATTTTGATATGAAGAACTTATTGAGCTACCCGAGTTTATCGTTCAAAGTTGATTCGATAGGTTTTTAAGTTAAACTCACCAAAAGGCTCGATGAGCTTAAGCTCAACCTAGCCTTACTCATTTTCTTATATATAACGTAAGCTAGCTAGAGAATAGACTCAACTAACAAAGGAATTGGTTAAGGCTCTGTATACATCATGAAACAAGATGCTCCATATCTGAAGAATTCAGTGTCAATTGTACTGCTGATGCTGTTCCTTACCTGTCTGATACGGAGATTCTGAATATCTCTCCTTGGGCCAGACACGTTTAAACAGCCCAATATCATACCACTGCTACAACGCCACCGCAAAGGAAGTGTACTCTACAGCATGGGGCATTTTCTTTGATGATGCACCATTCTGGCTGAATACTGAGAAAAACAAATTTATAGTCACTGGGTTTAATACACTTGCCCATCTCCAGCTTGATGAGTATAATTACACGGTAGGATGCCATGCTAACGGCAATACCCTAGATGACCTGAATAAGCATGGAGGATCCTGCTCCGGAACTGCCTGTTGCCAGACACCTATTCCCAAAGCAACAAAAATTTTCTTTGTTCACTTTGATGACGCATATAATAACTCCAACCTGTATGACATTAGTCCTTGCGGCTATGCTATGGTGATGGAGGATGCTGCTTTCATGTTCAATGCCACTTACACCACTAACAAGCTTCTTTACCAGAATGTCCCAATAGTGGTTGATTGGTCCGTAGGAAACACAGCGTGCGAGATCGCACAGACTAACAAATCCTCCTACGCATGCACAAGCAGTTACAGTGTTTGTTTGAACTCGAGCAACGGAGGTTATATCTGCAATTGTTCCCATGGTTAAGAAGGCAATCCTTACCTTGAATCCATGCTCCAAACCGGGGAAATGCCACAATCTCCCAGGAGGATATCGCTGCTCTTGTCCTTTTGGCCGGCGCAAGAATGTTGATGATGATACATGCCAACTCAACTTGGCGCTAGTCATAGGTATCTTAATATTTTTTTTTTCTTTGATATGTTACTTCTTTTAATTATATACTTACAAGTATGGAAGTAGTGAGAAATTAGGTTACAATTAGGTTAGAATTAATTTTCTCACATTATTAAAAAATTGAAATTATTATATATATGTTTTGCACTAAAATTCTCTATTTTGACCTCCTGTATCATTAAATAAATAACTAGATAATTCTCAATTATAAAATACTCGACCCACAAGAATTTTTTGTGTCTGCTTTTGTTAGAATCAATATTATATAATAAACAATTGCAACCTTTTTTCTTCCTTTTCAAGAATTATGGCAGAAAAGTTACGATTAAAAAGAAAGTGTTCAAACTAAAATTTGGTTGGAGTTTGCAAAATCTGATCACACTTGATTCCATCTGATCCATTCGAAACCTAAATTAAATGACGTCTATTTAAATTTCTAACCTAATGAGTCGATGGGCATGTTAAATAGAATATTGATGAGTTAATGGACATATGAAATAGATGAAAAGTTGAAGGATATATATGTATATTTATACTATTTTTATTGCTATAGAAATGTATATTGTTGGTTTGGTCATCTCACTGTCAATGTTTATTTCGAAATACCACAAAAAAATTTATATACATAGAATAAATAATACCTATTAAACAAATATGTATTCGATTAATGTGTGTTATGTAAAGATAAGAAGAAGACGGGTACATCTTTTTTATTTCGGAACAACACAGCAAGAGAACCATATTATCTGTTAATATTTTTATTTGACTAAATTATTAACTTTTTTTTTACATTGGTAACCCCACAAGTCCAAATATTTCGGAATTATGAATAACAACTGTCATAATAAAGAAATGCAATCATAATTTCAACAATTATGTTCGAATTCCATTATCAGGAATTCTAACACATGTTTATTTGAAAAAGAAAACATATATACAACTCAGTATGACATTGTTAAGAAATGTAGATGTAAAAATATAGAAGTACTAAATCAATATTCACCACCTTTTATACTGGCAATTAAAACAAGTTGGTACTAATTATTGTAGGAAGTTGTATCGGAATTATCGCTCTGTCATTTTTGGGGTTTGCAATATACTTCATCCAGGAAAGAAGAGATCTTTCTAAAGTAAAACATAAGTATTTTCAACAACATGGAGGATGGATTCTATTGGTGAAAATTAAATCAACTCAGGGATTGGGTTTTACAATGTTCACAAAACAACAAATAGAACAAGCAACAAACAATTTTGATAGTGCAAATATTATTGGTCGTGGAGGTCAAGGCACTGTTTATAAACGAATTTTAAGGGACCAAACAGTTGCTATCAAAAAGTGTAAGATAGTTGATGAGAGCAAGAAGAAAGAATTCGGAAAAGAAATGCTTATTCTCTCCCAAATTAACCACAAAAACATTGTAAAAATCCTTGGTTGTTGCCTGGAAGTCGATGTTCCAATATTAGTATACGAGTTCATCTGTAATGGTACTCTATTTCACAATATCCATCACAAAAAAGAAGGATCACAGATTTCTCTTACAACACGTCTGAAGATTGCAGAAGCACTTGCCTACTTGCATACGTCCGCATCTCCTCCAATTTTTCACGGAGATGTAAAGTCTGCGAATATTCTTTTGGATCAAAATTATATAGCAAAGGTTTCTGATTTTGGAGCATCCGTACTAGCTCCAACAGATCAAGCTCAATTCGTCACGTTTGTGCAAGGAACATTGGGCTACCTCGATCCAGAATACATGCAAACCTCCCAACTCACAGACAAGAGCGATGTGTATAGCTTTGGCGTGGTTCTTCTGGAGCTTCTAACTAGTAAGCCCGTCATTAACTATGATCCACTACAAGAAGGGAGGAATCTTTCATCCAACATGATCTCAATCTCTATGTCACGGCAGGATCTTTCACCGAGGCCAATCATTATTTCTTCAGGCTGGTATTCTTGTCCCCAAGGATGCTGCTTAAGTTTGCCGATTCGATGAAGCTCCTCAGCTACTTCCTCCCTTCTAACTAGTTGAGATCATGTTGGATTGAAGGAAGAACAAACAGTTGCAAAGACTCAATTCTATTTTCTGCAAACAACAACTTAATTGATTACAAACTTGAATATGGATGTTCAGAATTTAAAGCCTTACAATAGCTAAATTTGGAACCCACTAATCCCATTACAACCACTAGTCACTACCCGACTAATTATGGAAATAACTTACCCCACTACCTCCAATACATGCTTAAAAACAGAATTCTAAATATAGAAATCTAATTTTGCATCACATTTTCAACACTCCCCCTTGATGCAAAATTGACTACACCAAACTTCTTCCTCATGTTCTCAAACTTGCCCAGCGATAGTGCCTTCGTCAGTACATCGGCTTTCTGATTTTCTGAACCAATAAATTTCAGTTCGACGATCTTCTCTGCAACTAGATCTCTGATGAAATGTAGGCGAATGTCGATGTGCTTTGATCTTCCGTGAAATACAGGATTCTTCGACATTGCTATGGCTGATTGATTGTCACAATAAATCACCGTTGGCTGCTGTACGTGTCCAACATCTTCTAGAATTCGTCTAAGCCATACCGCTTGACATGCTGCCGAATTGATTGCACTGTATTCAGCTTCTGAGGATGACAACGCCACTGTTGCTTGTTTCTTCGAGCTCCAACTTATTGCACTTGATCCTAGTGAGAAGACATAGCCCGAAGTACTTCTCCTATCTTCTACACATCCAGCCCAATCACTGTCACTGAAACCAATTAACTCAAAAGCTCCTGTGTTACCATACCATAGTCCGAAATCTGCTGTACCTGAAATGTACTTCAGTACCCTTTTTGCTGCCCCAAAATGATGTTTTGTCGGGTTGTGCATGTACCTAGATATCACTCCAACTACATAGGTTATGTTCGGTCTTGTGTGGGTTAAATAAATCAACCCTCCAACTAAGCTTCTGAACTTTGTTTCATCACAGAATCTGGTACCATCATTTTTAATCAACTTCTCATTATTATTCATGGGTGTAGTTGCTGCCTTGTAACTATGCATACCGAATTTCTGTAGTAAGTCTCTTGCATACTTTCTTTGAGAAACAAAAATACTGCCATCCTCTTACTCCACTTCTAAACCAAGAAAGTAGTGTAACAATCCAAAATCTGTCATCTCAAATTTCCTTTTCATACTAACCCGAAATTCATTCAACAATCTTTCACTTGTGCCCATATAGATCATATCGTCTACATACAAACACACAATCAACAACTCTTCTTTTTCACTCCTTTTAACATACAGATTGGGCTCACTCTTGCTTCTTTCAAAACCAAAATTTGTGAGATAATAATTAATTTTACTGTACCAAGCACGTGGCGCTTGTTTCAAACCGTACAGGGCCTTTGCCAATTTGTACACATAGCTCTCCTTCCCTTTCACTTCAAAACCTCTTGGCTGCTCAACATAGACCTCCTCTAACAACTCACCATTAAGAAATGCAGATTTCACATCAAACTGGTATAGGACTATTTTCAATTGATCTGCCAATGCTAACAACAACCTCACTGTTTCAAACCGTGCAACCGGTGAAAATGTTTCTTCATAATCTATGCCATATTCTTGTGCATAACCCTTTGCTACAAGTCTAGCTTTTAATTTCTGAATGCTTCCATTTGGACCAAATTTTGTTTTGAAAACCCATTTTAAACCAATTACATTTTTACCTTCAGGAAGCTTCACTAGCTGCCACGTTTTGTTCTTCTCAATTGCTTGTATCTCTTCTTGCATCGCCTTACACCACTCCTCTTTTTCTATTGCCTCTTCATAGCTTGTCGGATCTGCAACAAGAAGAACTTGTGTGGTTTCGTACAGCTCTTGTATGGATCTGAATTTTCGTGCTGGATTGTCGGGTGTATTTTCTATACTTGCGCCAACGGAACTGTTGGTTGCTGGTTGCTCATGTGCAGCAGGTACCTTTTCATCTTCTTCTATTATTTCTTCAAGTTGTGGTTGATATAAAATATATTCCCACTGTCATCTTGCTTCTTCATCAAACAATACATTTCTACTCACCAAAACCTTGCCACTTTCTGGATTGTACAACCGGTACCCCTTGGATTGAGTACAATACCCGATAAAAATACACTTTTCAGATTTTCCATCAAGTTTGGTTCTCTTTTGTGGATTAATTAAAGCATAGGCTATACAACCAAATACTCTTAAATAACTTACACCCGGTTTTCTGTTGAACCATGCCTCGAATGGAGTCTTATTCATCACGGTTTTCTGTTGAACCAATTTGTTGGATTGAAGGAAGAACAAACAGTTGCAAAGACTCAATTCTATTTTCTGCAAACAACAACTTAATTGATTACAAACTTGAATATGGATGTTCAGAATTTAAAACCTTAAAATAGCTAAATTTGGAACCCACTAATCCTATTACAACTACTAGTCACTACCCGACTAATTATGGAAACAACTTACCCCACTACCTCCAATACATGCTTAAAAACAGAATTCTAAATATAGAAATCTAATTTTGCATCACATTTTCAACAGCTGGCATGGTACGACATTAGTGGGATTTCTTCTTTTGCAGTCTGGGAATAATTTAAAGGATACCGGATTCAGTAATGATCATTACAGGGATAGGCACAACTAGTTGAGATCAGTTCATACTAATTTCAGACCCACGCTGGTAAAGCATTTACATGCGTCCAAAAGTTCATCTAATTATATCCATCTCTTGCTTACAATTTTAGACCTGACTAAAGAGAAAATGTTTGAGGAGAGATAGTGAGGATCGCCTGTGTCATCTCCCTTCTTACAAGAAGAAAAATGTAATCCTGTCTTAGTTCTTACAAGAAAAATGTGCAACTATAACTTATATTGAAAATCTTAAGCAAAGCCTTAAAAACCAGGGGTTCAATGCCTTTGATCTTTATCTGCTGGGGTACCATGCATATGATTTTTTACTCATCAGCCTGAAAAACCATGCATGGAACTCGACATCAGCTCCTACTCCGCTTTCCAAAGGGTTGCCGGGATGGTGTTGCAAGTTCAAATTTAGCGCCGGCACTGGCACTGTACTTGTCTCCAGTACATGGCTGATGGAGCAATGAATGGTGAAGCAATTGCCTCTGGACATAGTGCGCCTCTTTGTTCAGAATGTGTAATGAACAACATGAAACAAATTTGTATTAACCGACTCTGCTGTTTTGAGCACCATATCCTGTTGGTCAGTCTACTCCAGTAGCAGTAGCGGTAGGATGTTATTGCATAATGCTCTTAATCAGACTCACAAATCAGATCTTACCAGATCATTGGCTTGGATCAGAGTATCAGACCCGTACCAGCAGACCAACTGAACCGAATCAGAAAATTAACACTGATCTGCATCAGCATGGATCAAGAAATTGGCGTGCTTACCACAAGGCTCAAACAAGAAATTCCTCAAACAGCTCTCAGACATGACTAAACGGTCAACCAAAATGCATATCAAATCAGTTCAAACAATCAGCACATCAATAGAAAGAAGAACATATTTTCATTTCACTACAAAATCTCAGGTTGTCCTTAAGGCTGATATTAGAACTCGTGCCCTTTCTCTCCTTCTCATTTTTATTTTAGCCCATGTCGGCTCAAATTAATCTTTTCAAGCCCACTGAGCTTGACAGATGAGGAGGACAACTCAACACTTATACCAAAATTCTAGTAGCTTCATGAAATTGACCTCTTTATTAATCCCACCACTCTGGAAACACGTTTCACGAAAAAACTCACTGTTAGACCTTTAGTTTACTTTTCTCTTTTTCCTTAAGGTTTTTAAATCCTCCTTTTATTGCAATTTATCTGGAGTTAATTATGTAAGGAAACCATTAACGGATACTAGATTAATAAGATTTTGAGGCCATGAGAAATTTACCAAAAAAAACATAAAGAAGTTTCATGACAAATATTTATATTTAAGCAACATGAGAAAATACATCACATGCGAAAAGTTGAGGAAATAATTAAAGGGAGTAGAGTGCTAATTAACACATCAATTAATTTAATAAATGAACCGTAGGATAGCATAGTTTTGATGGGTTTAAGTCTCGTAATAAGTATTTGAAAAGAAATAATGTCAGAGCTAACGGAAATTCTTATAAAAGAAACAATTTTATCAATGTGATGTAACAAAAGAATTGAATACCCATTAATTAATTTAATCAATGCTTCCAATAATAGATCAGTCCAAAGACTGATTCAATTACTACTACCGCTGTCACTGTTTACAATCTGAAAAAGAAGAATAAGTCCTTGCAGAAAGAGAAAGAATTAGGAGCGGCCAAAGGATCGAAAGCTGCTTTTACTTTATATGATACCGACATGCATGGTTCTTAGCTGATGACTAATTAATGTAGAATGACTTAGAACTGGCTGATGCCAAGTCAAGGAAATTAAGCACATTTTATAAACATGCTAAATTCAGAGATATATCAACTCATTTTACATCGTCAATAGAAATACAAAGCCAGCTAACCCATACAGAATACTAGGAAAAGAAATTAACATACTACCTCAAAATATAAAAAAATACGTTTACAAATGTACTCTCACCTATTAATTAAAGGAGCAAAAGCATAATTTTAAAAAATAATTTTGTTATAATAAAATCAATAAACTTTTCTTTCAAATTTTAAACAAAAATGCATTCTGAAGTCTATCTCTCTGATGAAATGGTTGCGATAAAATAAAAACGTAATACCATAAAACAGCCAAATTCTGATAGCCGTAGTATTAAATAATAATAGGAAAAAGTGATGAGGGTTTTTTTTTCGAAAAATAGAAGAGAGAATAACTTTCTTCTCAGATTATTTTTTCTTAATTTCTTTCTTCCGTATAGCAAAAAACAATAAGAGAGAGCATCTGTGTGTGTTTTCTCGGTGATTGTTTTATTAAACAAAATTTAGTGTGACATTTACGGTGTGTTGTAAGATGTCAATTCGATCAATCATGAAAATTATATATTTTTTAAAATAATGATTTTGATTATCTAGACATCTATCTTTTTAGACATCTTTTGAGAATTGCATATGTATTTTTCTATAAAGAGATGATAGCCACTTCATCAGAGACCAATGGGGTATAAATAGATTGGATATCAATGGGTATTTATTTCTAGAGAAATTATTCTTGCATCTCAAATTTTGTACCTCTTATCTGCACACAAAAAATATTTATATTAAATAGATAATTTATCTATATCTGAATTTGTATAGAAAATATTTATCACTTTTTCTTTCTACATGATTATAGAAATGGGAGCTGATATATAAATACCATAATCAATACCGGCTTCGTTACTCAGATTAAATGAGTTATTATTCATATTAACAGCTTTATTATGTAACTTATTGTACAGTACTTTTGTTATTCAACTTAAGTGAGTTATTATTCATATTAGTGGTATTTAAATTGCATAATATAAATACTCTAAAAAATAAGTTGCATAATAACATAATTAACATGAATAATAACTCATATAATATGAATTACAAAGTCGGTATCGATTATAATATGAAACCTAATGTTGCATGCACAATTAAGAATAATTTTCTTTGCAGATGGATCGTAGTAATTGGATATAGGGAATTAAGCGGGATACAATCGAATATTTGATAAGACTTCAGAATTTTGTGGATTTTGCTAAGGAAAAAAATGAGGCGCATGGGTGACCATACAATTCTATATCCTTATCGGAATTGTCAGAACTTGCAAAGATTTTACCTTCTAATCCTCTGCAGATGTGTTTTTACCTTCTAATCCTCTGCTGTAGTTGCTACGCGATAGGTCTAGACCATCCAATAAATCAACGGCTTTGATCCCTTCTTAGTTATCTCAAATGGTATAACCCATTATTTTTATTTTTTTGAAATAAGTGGCAAGTGCCACCGTTTTCATTGCTAAAAATAAAAAGATACAAAATTCGATTCGAAACTCAGATGAAGGGTTTTTAATGAGTATTTAAATTTAAATTGTTTAAACTCTCATTTTTATCTTAAAAAAAAACACGTACATAACTCATATATACTATGGTATAACCTATTATTATATATTCTAAATTCTGAAATTTTCCTCATAACATCCAATAAGTTTTATTTGTTGCCTTTTTTAAGCAAAGAATCTATTAATAATATTATTATTGGGTTAAGTTTTTAAAACATTTATTATGATCATATATATTTAACGAGTCAAATTTTTTATTGGGTCGATAAAGTAAATATTGGAAAATATTCTAATAGAATCTTCAATGTGCAATCCAACCAAGGACTGCTTGGGTTCGTCAATTAGAAATTAATGGAGTTGCAAACTGAGGATGAAACATCGTATTTTCGGATTTATTTTGTAAATTTTACAGAATGGACAAACATCTTTTGTACAGTTTTTTTAAGCATAAAACTTTTCTTTTAATTAACAAGACTTTTTTGAGTACCAGATTTCGAAAAACCTTATAATGTTCTGCAGCTGTTCGAGTACGACTATGTTCACTAACAACTTGTGGATCAGTATTCAATTTAACAAATTCTTTACTAGTAATACTGTTCTAATCTCTTTTTCAGATCAAGGACAGTTAGAACTCGGAGACCAAGAACTAGCACGCTTGAAGAAGCAGGCAGACGAGAGCTTAACCATGTTCAACAAGATGAAGCAATTCTTTGCCAACCAAGGATCAGCATCAGGCGAAGAAGGGACAAGGCAAGAGCGAGAGACCGGTCCTCAACACACTACCACACCACAAACATTGACAAAAAGAAACCATAATACAGAAAAGGTCACCTTCAGTTTGTCTAATTTCTCAGTACTTAATTAGTAGTACACCGGTATTTAACATGTAACAAAGCAATATTCATGTACAACATTCAACAACAAAACCAACATCACAT
Organism: Bolboschoenus planiculmis; assembly: GCA_031770325.1. Taxonomy (NCBI): domain Eukaryota; kingdom Viridiplantae; phylum Streptophyta; class Magnoliopsida; order Poales; family Cyperaceae; genus Bolboschoenus; species Bolboschoenus planiculmis. Next base: position 3,404,251 of record CM062778.1, on the reverse strand, counting down.
ATGGGACTTAGTTATTTCTCTTGGAACTTCTGTTTCTCTTCATGGTGACTGATGAATCTGCCCTCGATCAAAAAAGAGGCTTTACACAAAGAAAAAAGAGAGAGAGAGAGATTTGTTCACTGGGGAAGAGAATGTGAGGGGGGCTTAAGAAAAAATAATTGGATTTGAAATTTTAAATATTGATGAATTGGGTTTGAAACGGAGAAATAGACATAGATCTGATTTTATTTAGTTAAATATTTTGTTAATCAAGATGGATTTTAAGCAGATTATTATTAGATACGACAAGATGTGCCACATCGGACAGCTATTGCTCCAATGCCCATAGTCATCAGACCCCTTCCACCCTGCTTCCCCAAAAAAATAAATTGTTTTATAATAATACATCATGATGAAAGTGTGGACGACGACTTAGTCCTAAGTCAACATATATATTCAGTCATATCATATCAAATTACTGAAAGTGTCCTACAAAGAAATAATAAGATAAAGACGAATGTACGTAGGCCACTTGTTTCTGCTGATTTTGTAAAAAGATCAATTGAAAAGATATTCTATGTAGTCTATATAAGGCAGTTACTCCATAACTACTAACTTATTTGAGAAACTTTATGCTGCACCACCTGTTACATTTGATCTAGCTAGTACATATCAATTGTTAGATAACTATGGTTAAGTGGTCCGTCCTCCTTATATATAGAGAATAGACTCAACTACCAATTAAAAGGAATTGATTAAGGCTATCATGAAACACAAACCAAACTTTGTGCATATAGGAGATAGTATGATGGCAATAATAATACTGCTGCAGATCCTACTCCTCTTGCTATCAGAAAAAGTTGAATCTGCTGGCAACATCTCTCTGCCAGGGTGCCAAGACACCTGTGGTGGGGTTCCCATTCCTTACCCTTTCGGCATTGGCACCAATTGCTCCATGAATTATCAATTCGATGTCACTTGCGAAACAAACGGCACTTCTATCTTCAACGGAAGAAAACTTAGTAAGCCTACTCCTTACATGAGCTTTTTTGAGATTGTGAATATAAGCATCCCCTCGGGTCAGGCACGTTTTAACTTACCCATATCTTACCAGTGCTACAACACCACCACAAAGAAAGATGATTATACTACATGGGGGATAGAATTTTCTGACAGTGGACCATTCTGGCTCAACAACGAGAAAAACAAATTAATAGTCACTGGGTGTAATACCCTTGCCTATCTCACTCTTGATGCTAGTATTGAGTATTCAGTAGGGTGTCTTTCTACGTGTGATTCCGTAGACAGCCTGAAAAAGTATGGAGCATCCTGCTCTGGAATTGGTTGTTGCCAGACAGCTCTCCCCAAAGACACAAAAATATTCTTTGCTGACTTTGATGAGAGATACAACCAATCCCTGGTGCATAACTTCAGTCCTTGCAGCTATGCTATGGTGGTGGATGCTGATCATGGCTACGTGTTCAACACAACTTCAATCACCACTTATGACCTGGTTGACCAAACTATGCCGGCCGTGTTTGATTGGGCCATAGGAAACACAACGTGCAAAGACGCAGAGACTAACAAATCTGCCTATGCTTGCAAAAGCGATCACAGTGTTTGTTTAAACTCAGTCGTCACTGGTCAGGGTTATATTTGCAACTGCTCAGAAGGTTATCAAGGCAATCCTTACCTCCAAGGAGGCTGCCAAGGTCTCTCTCTCATAAATTAAATTTGTTATTGTAATAGACATGCATCTTATTAATTATCTGACATATATATTTGTGTAGACATTGATGAATGTGCCATCCAAAATCCATGCTCCAAACTGGGCAGGTGCCACAATCTCCCAGGAAAATATCGATGCTCGTGTCATTTCGGTTGGCGCAGTACGCATAATGACACCCAAAATCCATGCGATCTAAACTTGGATCTAGTCATAGGTACGTTACATTTCCGGGATCAATTAGTAACTTTCTTGAAATTTTTTATTTTTGTAGTTACAACTTACAAGTATGGAATTAGAGAGTAAGTTTGCTTTTAGGTTAATGCATGTGAGATAGAGAAGAAACATTTGCAACTCTGAAAGAAAATAGCCTCTTCTGAAATTTGTTTTCTCACTGTTCCTTTTTTTCTCCCTTTGCCTGAATTATGGCAGAGAAAATATATGATTAAAAAATGGAAACTGATATATAGATACTTTTATTAATACCGTCTTCAATAAAGATTTTGTTATTCAGATTAAATGAGTTATTATTCATATTAATGACTTTATTGTGCAATTTATTTGCATAGTATTTTTATTATTCAATTTAAATGAGTTATTATTCAGATTAATGATATTTTGAATTGAATAATAAATGTACTGCATAACATGAGTTGTATAATAAAGTTATTAATATAAATAATAAAATTAGTATCGATAATAGTATCAACTATATGGTATCTCTCAAACATTTTCCTTAAACAAGTTGTGTACTTCCAACAATTTGTGTGCATCCATTTTTATGGAATATCTTTAATATGAATCCTTCATTTCATAAGGACAACAAAGTCATTTATACAATATAAACTAAATTTAGCATCTTATACTATTTAAGAAAGCAATTTTTTTTACAGATTAATTATATCCAAGTCCTTAGCATAAAAATATTTGAAAAAAAAATTGAATATAACATTGATCTAGATAGCAATCTAGACAACACAGGTTGTGCGGAGAGAAAAAATAATTCGTCAAGCTTTATAAATTTCTCTTGGCACCTTTGCCAGAATAAGGAAATTCAAAAAAGACAGGTATCAGTAGATTCATCTCGCCGTTTTTATAATATCTGCTATGACTCGGCATTTTTATCAGTATATTTGTATAGAAACTTCTACTATGGTTTCCATAGAAGCTTAACTGCAGCAGAAGTTCTATAACATATCCCCTTTATTTAAAAAATATAAAATAAAACATAAAACATAAATACAACTCAAAAATAAAACATAAATACAACTCCGATATATAATTAAGATGTAAAATAATGAAGTACTAGAGAAACATATTCACAAAATTTTGTACTGACAATTAAAGTAATTTTGTACTAATTAATGTAGGAAGTTGTGCTGGTCTTGTCATTCTATCATTTTTGGGGCTTGCAATATACATCGTACTGCAAAGAAGAAATTTTTCTAAAGTAAAACAGAAGTACTTTCAACAACATGGAGGATGGATTCTATTGGAGAAAATTAAATCAAAGCAAGCATTCAGTTTTACAATCTTCACGGAACAACAATTAGAGCAAGCAACAAACAATTTTGACAGTGCAAATATTATTGGCCATGGAGGTCAGGGCACTGTTTATAAAGGAATTCTAAGAGATCAAATTGTTGCAATAAAAAAATGTAAGATAGTTGATGAGAGCAAGAAGAAAGAATTTGGAAAAGAGATTCTCATTCTTTCTCAAATTAACCATAAGAATATTGTCAAGCTCCTAGGTTGTTGCCTAGAAGTCGATGTTCCGATGCTAGTATATGAGTTCATCCCAAATGGTACTTTATTTCACTATATCCATCACAAAAAGCCTGGATCACACATTCCTCTCATTACCCGTCTAAGGGTTGCTCATGAATCGGCAGAAGCACTTGCCTACTTACACACATCAGCATCTCCTCCAATTTTTCACGGAGATGTCAAGTCCGCAAATATTCTTTTGGATCAAAATTACACAGCAAGGGTGTCCGATTTTGGAGCATCAATGCAAGCTCCGAAAGATAAGGTGCAATTTGTCACTCTTGTGCAAGGCACATGCGGATACCTCGATCCAGAATACATGCAATCTTGCCAACTGACAGATAAGAGTGATGTATATAGTTTTGGTGTGATTCTTGTAGAGCTTCTAACTAGCAAGCCCGTAATTGATTTTGATGCACCGGAAGAAGAGAGAAGTCTATCATCTCGCTTTCTCTTAGCTATAAAAGAAAACAAATTGCATGAGCTTCTAGATGATGAGATTAAACATGAAGATGACATGAAATTGATCATTGAAGTTGTTGGGTTAGCTAAGGAATGTTTAAGTATAAAGGGAGAAGAGCGACCTTTGATGAAGGAAGTAGCCGAAGAGCTCCAACGAATCAGCAAACTGAAGCAGCATCCATGGGGACAAGAGTACAATACCGAAGAAACAAGGAGTTTGCTCAGTGAAGAATCCCACCATAACATAGAAATTGAGCATTCTGGTTATTATTTCAATGTAGATAAGGAAGCTGAACAGAGCATTGCTGTCGGTCGTTAATTATCAATCAAACCTTCAAGTGTTCCCTCACATTGATGCATAAATATCTCGTCCTATTTAATTATGTTAGTTGTATATTTTTTTTTTGCTTTTGGGTTCCTGTATAATATTTGTTGAAACACAACCTATTGAAGGTTAATTCAAAATTAGATTAGGATGTGTTTTAGACGTGTAATATTAGTTTCTGCTATAATTAGTTTTGTTGTAGCAGAAATATAAGTGGGTAGTTATTTAATGTTAGTGGGGATTATACTTAGCATTTTATTTGTAACAGTAGCTAAAAATAGCAGAGCTGCTGGTTAATTTAGGGAGTCAAAAGTTCTAAATTTAGATAGGTAGTTTTGAATATGTGAGGCTATATAATGAGCATTTGTAATTGTATTTAGTAACAACATGAAAGTTGATTAAAAATTCAGAAAGAGAGAGAGAAAGAGAGTTAATAAGAGGTTAATAAAAGAGAATTTGCTGTTGAATTCTTCTTTTGTTTGTAATCTGTTTTTTAATAGTTCAATTTCTGACAATATTATTATGTTGTTGAGAATATTCTCTCTTGATATTCTTACTTTCTAGTAATAATGTATCATCTTTCTCTTGCTATAGTTTGTATAATTTTGTCATTTTCCTTCTACAAGTATAATTTTCTTGAAAAATGTACTTAAGTGTAAGATATGTTATTTTTAGATGAATTTATACTAATATAGACTGTTCCTGTCTGTTAATGCTCTTAGCAGATTAGACAAATGGTTGACAAGTTAGCGCTTGCTGTTTTGGCTTCTAAACTGGGGAATTGGGGGGGGGGGTCAATTCCCATCGGACTAAATTTTGGTCCAATGGGCGAAATAACCATTGAATTATCAAATTTGATATTCTGCATGTTTATTGAAGCATCGGAGCAAAACTTTTGTGCGAATTTTGACACCATCGAACAGTTATTTTGTCCATCGGACTGAAATGTAGTCTAATGGGCGTTGCAACTCTCCCGCTTCCCTAACACTAGATCCCTCTTTATTCTCTGTAGAAACAAAAATAACAAGTAAAGCTATAAATCTTAATTAATATTTGGTTCTATTATTAGTTGGGGCATAAAATCTTTTCAAGCAACTCAGCTTGAAGAGAGAAAGTTTACCTAAAAACTGACAGGGCGCTGAGCCGCCGACGAAGCATCACCAGAGAGGACTGATGTCATTAACAGGATCTACCTCAGGCCCAAAATCCATGCATACAAAAGACCCTGAATCTCTGTACCAACCAAGAGATGATGAAATATACAAAGTGCTTTGGGTTGTAAACTGATATCATTAGCAGGATCTACCTCAGACTCTGCTTCTTGAATGCCACATTAACAATATCGTGTAGACTGTAGAGGTTTGTACTTCTCAATTTGGTGTAATAGGCAGTGACTCAGAGAGATCTGTTAATATACCCTGTCTACCCTCCGTGCATCTTTTGCTATTGTAGTTGCTTCTGACAAATAGGAAAACTGCAAGATACTTGATTTGATAAAACCACCATATTTGGAAGTACTGGTACCAGAACCAACTGTACCGTACCAAGCTGGCATGGTACAACAGCAGTGGGCTTTCTATTTTTGCAGTCTGGGCATAATTTCATGGATACCTGACTCAGTAATGATCATTACAGGGAAGAAATTTGTTCAAACATTTCTCAGATGTGACTAGACAGCCAATCAAAATGCAAATCAAATCAGTTTAAACAATCAGCACATAAATAGAAAGAGACATATTTTCATCCAGCCTCTGCTTCTTCTCTCTTACTCTGTAACATGCCTGTTTCATCTCACTACAAAATTTTCAGATTGATCCCTAAGGCTCCAATATTGGAACTGATGCCCTTTCTATACTTCTCATTTTTATTTGGGCCCACGTCGACCCAAATATATGGCCCAGTGGTCCCAACTACACGAGGGGGGTAACGCGACACTTATACTAATTCTTTGCAGGAAGTGTGTGTATGAGAGAGATGGCCATCTAATAAAGCATGATTGCATACCTCTGTAATAGCTTTCAAGTAACACGCGCCAATTTACTGGTATGGGGGCAAGTGTACTGACCATCTAGAGTTGAAGCTCAATTAGCCGTGATCTTATGTGAAACCGCAAAAAATTCTCTATTGGCAAACAATTGTCAATGGGTCTTCCTGGGTAGTAATTAATATTATTCACCTGCTGGGCTAAGTGCGCAACGAAGGAGTTAAGAACGACATCTTTAATTTTATGAGGTGCAGCAATATGTTGTTCTGAAAATGAGCAGAAGAGATGGCTCAAAAGTTTGGTCTTGATCAACCCAACCGAACCCATATTTTAGAAGATTTCAATGTGATTAGATTGGATATAGATTAAAATTTAACGGAAAAAGAAGTACCTAAAACTAGTAATTTCATGAAATTGACCTCTTTATTCCCTCTACTTTGCAAACCTGTTTCATGAAAAATCTGTCCATATTTTTTTTGGGTTCAAAGTTCAAACTTGAACAGGCTTAATTATTAAATCCAGTCAAGACATGTAACATGCCATTTTCATCACTTAGACAAGTCCTGAATTAAAATGAATCACGTAATTAAGAAGCTCATATAAACTGCTATCAGAATTGACCCAATATTTTCAATGGACTCCATGTTTCTCCAGCCCTATAACTCTTTCTTGGTCCATTATATGTTTTGGGTTTCTTTGGGATGTTCATTGCGACTCTTTGAATGATATATTGGTATTGCTAATAATTAATAATTTAATATTGTTCTTTGTTTCCATCTGACAAAGAATTGCCATGTTTTTCCCGTTTGCTCCCTTGAATTTTAAACATATCTTCATTTTTCTCTGTCAATAAATAAGATAAAAGAGAGTAACTGATGTCTTATACCCCAAATAGAATCAAGGAGAAAAGATCAGGCGCAGCATAAAACTCCATCGGAACCAATTCACAACAGAGGAAGAAGACATGTACTTGTTAGAAGCTTAATTCTTCTGATTTCAAAATGACAAACATTTATATTTAATTAAAATGAGAAAATGCATCACATGTATGCGAAAATTTGCGGAAATGCTAGCAGAAGATGCACAATGCGAGTATAATGTTAATGAACTGTGGTTCAATGCGATGTATTGACCTTGAGATGAAAACAAAAGGATTCAATACATCAGTCCACAGTCAGGGTCAATCACTACTACAGTCGCCATGACTTCCAAACAATACCAGAAAAAGAAAAATAAGCCCTTACAGAAAGAGAAGGAATAGCAGGCGAAGAGATATCCTGATTCCAATGCAACAGGAATGAACAGACCCATGACGTCGAAATGCTACCAAAATCGAAAGCTACTTTTACCATAAACGATCTCGAACTGACTCTTAGCCGACAGCTAATTAACGTAAGAATGACTTATAACTGGTAAGAGATAATTCTACTAATTAATGTAAAAATGACTTAATTTCTCTCTTCCGTATAGCAAAACAGAAAGAGAGAGCATATCTGTGCGTGTTCTCAGAGATTGTTTTATTAAACAAAAGTTAGGGTGAAATTTAACGTGTCTTGCTGTGTTTCAAAAAAAAATAATTCCTTGTTAAATAAAGATGTCAATTCAATCATGAAAATTTTTATAACTTTAAGAATTTCTAATTATCTGGACATTTATTTTTTAGACGTCTTTTGAGAATTAAACATGCAACTCTCCATAGATAGATGAAGCACTTCATCAGATACCAATGGGGTACAAAATAGATTGGACATTCATGGGTATCTATTTCTAATTTTCAGATATAGGTGGTGTCTTGGATATGAATATGCATACGAGTCAAACTTTAATCAAATATAAATAACCACATATTATTTTCATAAAAAAATCATTAGTTATAGAAATTATATATATTAATTCATAAAAATCAATCACTAATTATCATTATTATTAGTCAAAATATATCATGAAATTATTAATCTTAATTAAAAAAGAAACATAAGTCCAAATAAAATCAAAGTTAATTTGGTATGTAATAAAACTTCATATATGGAATTGAAAATCAAAGTTCATATATCAAAGTTACTTTAATGCTCAAGTTAAAGTAATATATGGAATTTTGAAATGGATATTCAAATTTCAAAAAAAATTTAGATCTGGATAATTATTTGTTTTCATCTCCATATCTGCTTTCAAATTGAAAATCATATTTACATCCATACATGCTAAAACTTAAAAAGCTGAAATATATTTATCAAATATCTGAATTTGTATCCGTATCCATCAAATATCTAGATATAAAAAGATCCAATACCTGAACATATTTTTGAGGGGAAAATCTGAAATCCATTTATCATGCCAGAAATCAATTTTCTGGTCGGAACCCAATGTAAATCTGGTACCATGATCCACTAAACTATGAAATTTTGTTGAAAATATAAATAGTATTTCTATCCAATTTTGTTTAATTTGAGTAAAATTTGAAAATGCAAAATTGATTACAACACTAAACCTCATAATTTATAACAGATATGAGTAACTTTAATTCTGGTATCAAGGAAGGAGGCTCCTCAAGTATAGTAGGCTCAATTTTGAGTTACATGTACTCATCATAGCAGGTTTTCTTTTATTTTTCTGAAAGTGACATCAATCTATTTTATAATATATCAAGCTTTAAAAGAAGATAGAAATTTAGTTGCCAATGGGCCTTGCCAGGTCTTAATCTGGAATTTAATTGCAAGGACCAGGATTGATGCGATTAACTTTGCCAGAATATAGGAAAATTCTCCCCAAGGGATAATACTAAAAAAAGGAAGAAAAAAATGAGGAATTAAGTTGACTTGAACCTGAGTCAACGTTAATTTGCTCAATTGTGTCACATCAAATCACTTTTTAATCATCCTCAGCTAGAGGAAGCGCTCTTATCCTCTACAACAGTTGCAGTGCAGCAGATTTAGACCATCCGAAAAATCAACAGCTCTGTTTAACCATCCTTCCGTTGTCAGTTGTCACGACGAATGCTAGAACCTATTATTCTAATTAAGTTCTGAAATTCTCTTCATCATCATCAACTTCGCTTACAAGTTAATGAATTTATTGCTTCTTTATTTACCTTTAACTTTTTTTTCCATTGCCTTTTCTCTTATAACAGGAGAATTTTCCATATGCAATCCTACGAAGGAACAACTAGCTAGCGTTCTAGGAGTGGAGCTGCAAACTGAGGAAGAAGCATTGTAGTTTTTGGTTTGTTTTGTAAATTTTAAAGAAAGAACAAACATCTTTTGTAGTTACTTATCATATCTAAGTATAATATTCTTTTCTAGCTTGGACCCATTGGCATGCTATTGTTCAATTAAAACTTCTACTTTTAATTTGAAAGAAGAAAGATTAACCGAAAAGTTTTTTCATTTTACACTAAACCCAGCACGCAAGATGAAGTAGATCGAGTGTTCTTTTGCAAACTACATATCCATCGTTTTGCCTTTCATTATCAAAATAGTTATTTGCTTATTTTCTTCTCTTACAAGTCCCCTTTATTTGAAAAAAAAAAGCAAAACATAAATAAAACTTAAAAAATAAACCAAGTTTATATTGATTATTGCAGGAAGTTGTATCGGTATTGTCGCTCTATCATTTCTGGGGTTTGCAATATACTTCTTCCTAGAAAGAAGAAATCTTTCCAAAGTAAAACAGAAGTACTTTCAGCAACATGGAGGATGGATTTTGTTAGAGAAAATTAAATCAAACCAAGAGTTTGATTTTATAATCTTCACGAAACAACAAGTTGAACAAGCAACAAGTAATTTTGACAGTACTAACATTATTGGCCATGGGGGTCATGGTACTATTTATAAAGGAACTTTAAGAGATCAAATGGTTGCTATCAAAAAGTGTAAGATAGTTAAAGTGTAAGATAGTTGATGAGAACAAAAAGAAAGAATTCGGAAATTAACCACAAGAATATTATAAAACTCCTAGGTTGTTGCTTAGAAGTCGAGGTTCCAATGTTAGTATATGAGTTCATTCCTAATGGAAATCTATTTCAATATATCCATAACAAGAAGGAAGGATCAAAAATTTCTTTCACAACTCGTCTAAGAATTGCTCATGAATCAGCAGAAGCACTTGTCTACTTGCACACTTCAGCATCTCCTCCAATTTTTCACGGAGATGTGAAGTCTGCAAATATTCTTTTGGACCAATATACATCAAAAGTGTCTGATTTTGGAGCATCAATACTAGCCCCAACAGATGAAGCTCAATTCGTCACGTTTGTGCAAGGAACACTAGGATATCTCGACCCAGAATACATGCAAACCTCCCAACTAACAGATAAAAGCGATGTGTATAGCTTTGGCGTGGTTCTTCTGGAGCTTTTAACCGGTAAGCCCGTAATTAATTATGATGCACCTGAAGATGACATGGAATTAATCAAGGAAGTTGCTGAGCTAGCTAAGGAATGTCTAAATATAAAGGGAGAAGAGCGACCTATGATGAAAGAAGTAGCCGAAAAGCTTTATCGAATCAGAAAACTTAAGCAGCATCCATGGGGACAAGAGATTTGTCCAGAAGAAAAAAGGACTTTTGCTCAGTGAAGGGTCCTGTCATGACATAACGATGGAGTATTTCAATGTAGATAAGGAAGCTGAGGAGAGTACTGCTCTTGGTCGTTAATTAACAATGCATCCTTGAAGTGTTTCCTTACAATGTTGTATACATATATCGTCCTATTTATGTTGGTTGTATATTCATTTCTTTTCCTTTTTTCTTTTGGGTCGTTGCTGTATAGCATTATGTTATTCAGAATGTTCTCTATATTCTTACATTCTAGTGATAAGGTATCATATTACTCTTGCTTCAGTTTGTATAATTATTTAAGCTTCCTTATACAAGTATAATTTTCTCGGACATTGTACTTAATAGCAGATGAAATTTATCCTAAAAGAGACTAATTTGACACTAATATGACGGAACGTTCTTGCAGCCCTTGCACTGAATTATCCTTGAATGCGACAATATATATCAGAACTGAAGTTTTTCAGGTGGACTTGTTTTTTAAATCTTTTTTGGTGAATTATTGAAATGGAAAGAGAGACAAGAGCATAAAGGTTTGTTTTCTAGGAGCAGAAATTGTTATTAGTACATAAATGTCAATCAATGTCAGCATATTAATGTAAGACATTTAAAAGAACTGATATTAATTATCACACTTTTTTTTTGAGGAAAAAATGAAAGTTAAGTCCTCAAATTTCATTAAAAAAGATCACAAATGTGATCCCGATTTACAAATATAAGCAGTAAGAAAAAACAGAAAAACAAAGCAAAAAAAAAAAAAAACTATATACACGAAAGATTCTTAGCTACGTGACTGCCATATCAACTATGAACCAAGATTTATGTTCCATCATTATTTCTCTTGCCGTATTTATGATGTCCCGTGTGTTGTCAGCAAAAGTTTGTCTGCACAGTTCCCTCCAAAGTACAAAGACCATTGTAGTTTCGAGTTGTCGCCAGAAAAGTTCCATGCCAGCAGAGGATTATCACACTTTTTTAGTGTTGGTCCTAGTCAAAGATCACAACAATATCATATCTCAAGCTGTCAGGTGATGTGTTCAAGTTTGTCAATGCTCTTAACAGATTAGACAACTGGTTGGACAAGTCGGTGCTTGTTGTTTGGCTTCTGAACTAAATCCCTCTTCATTATGTGTAAAAACAAAAATAACAACGAAAATTATAAAATCTAATTAAAATTAGGTTCTATTAGAACAGATTGCATAAAATCTTTTCTAGCAATACTCAGCTTGAAGAGAGCAAAGTTTACCTAAAAACTGACAAGGTGCTGACAAGGCACCACCGCAATTGGACAGAAAATCTGAACCTCTGTACCAACTAGGAGATGATTAAACTGATATCATTAGCAGGACCTACCTCAGATTCCAGCTTCTTGAATGCCATATTGACGATCTCGTGTAGTGGTTTGTATTTCTCAATTTGTGTAATAGACAGTGATTCAGAGAGATCTGTTAATATACCCCGTTTACCCTCTGTGCATCTTTTGCTATTGTAGTTGTTTCTGACAAATAGGAATGCTGCAAGATACTTGACTTGTAATAACCTTATTTGGAACCAACTGTACTGTACCAAGCTGGCATGGTACAACAGTAGTGGGATTTCTTTTTTACAGTTTGGTCATAATTTAAAGGATATCTGACTCGATAATGATCGTTACAGGGATAGGAACAATTAGTTTAGATCACTTCAGTACTAACTTCAGACCCAGGATGGTAAAGCATTTACACCAGAAATTCAGCTAACCATATCAGTATCTTGCTCACAACAATTTTTAGACCTGACATAAGAGACGAAATGTTTTAAGGAGAGACAGTGAGGCGGAGATAGGAAAGATAGCTAAGATTGCCTGTGTTGTCTCCCTTCTTAAAGAATAAAGCCTCTCATTAATTCTTAAAAGAAAAATGTGCAACTATATATAGGCTACTTATAATGAAAATCTGTGTGGCATCATTCTCTTTTACATATAAACTGGTCATGCCACAGCCCAAATCTTATATACTATGCATCTCTTTCAATCTTGTGGGCCAACACAGTGTTAGAATCAGCCTTGTGGGCCCACAATTGGTGATCTTCGAGTATGTAAAACAAAAAGGGTTATTCTTATTCATGTGCTAGTTCCATTTTAATGGAGGTCCTATATATACATATAGCTGGCACCAAAGTAAATTATTTTTACATGAAGAAGAAGAAGCGTTTCTAGTTTGTATGTATATCAGGCATATACGTTAAGATCTAGTTACCTTCTGACAATTGTTAAGTTAGAGAATTTTCAATCTGGAACAAGAAAAAAGGGAGAAAATAGTTACCAGCTGACAATCCTTAATTACTTCCAATTAATTAATGCGTAAACCCTTAATTAACATCTAAACTTGGGGTTCCAATTATGATCAAGCTCGAATTGGAAACCTGATATTAGCGCTTTCTTATCTTTTTTATAGATTGACTTGACAAGAGGAGATATTAATTCCTTACAGGATGCGTCTCCCCAATAAATTTGGGGGAGTTAATTTGGAACAAAATCAAATTAGAAATATCTTATTACGAAAAATGAGAAATTATCCTTACATTTCGTATTTTGCAGCTCTTACCTACACATCAAAAATATTTATACTAAATAAATAATTTATTTATATCTGAATTTATAAGTATTTATAGGTAGTATAGAAAATATTTATCATTTTTTCCCTATATGATTATAGAAAAATTGAAATTAAAAATTTTATTACATAAATATAAATATAACTTACACAACTTTTAATCCTAATAATGTAAAATATAAACACTTTTATCATTAAATATGAATATTTTAGATGAAACAAGTTAGTGATGATGAGCAATTTTTTATGGATGATTGTTTTATATTTGATGTAAAGTGGATCAATATATAAATATCAGACAAATATGGTCCAGCCCATTTATCATAATTGCATTAAAGGCACAATGCATCATTTATTCACTTTCATAACAGCTAATTAATAAATTAAGAAGTAGAAATATATATTTTTAAAGATCATCTCCCTCTGTATTATACTATAAGTTAGACAATTCAAGCTATATTCATACACTAAACTCTTATGTGTACTTTATACATGCCTAATATCAGTATTAATTAAATTACTTACCAACTTTGACACATGTCCAAGGCATCATATTACATTAAATGTAATAGGTATTGTGCTTCTCAAGAAAGGATATAAATTTAAAAAATTAAAATAACATAAAAGGAAACCGAAAATGACAAAGCTACAAAGCTGCTGTTGCTTAAATTACAGGGTTGATGATGACTACATGGAATCATGTCAGCAAAAGAACAAAAAGAAAAAGAGAGCAAGAAAACTAAAATAAAAAAGCAAAAGGAAAGGAACTGATTAATTATTATGTGACCCCCCGACCCCCCCCCCCCCCCCCCCACACACACACCCTTGCAAAACTTTTCTCTCCCTGTTAGCACTTGTTTCTTTTATCTGTCTTTTCTTTATCTCTCTTTTTCTCCTTTCCTCCTTTGGGTTTTTTCTTCTTTTTAGTATAAGTCTACATCACCTCTCTCTCCCTCTCTGCCTCACCTTCTAAACTTTTGACCAAAAATCTAACTTTTTGCATGGAAATGTGACCCCCAAGTCCATGAAACCCCCCTCACCCATTTGAAATCATTCCATACCAAAGATTGGTACAGTCTGAAAAGCTGTCTGATGGTAATAATAAAAGGGAGCAACCTCATATGCAGTACTACTAGATCCTGATCCAAATGCAGCTTGACTTGCATGAGCGTTGGAACTGTAAGTGCAACTGCTGCCATTCTGATCTGAGTCTGACTGTTGTTGTTGTTGCACTGTGACTACCCCATCGCTTGTCCATGTATTACATCCAGCTGATGATGCATTGGAGAAATCCAAGTTCATACCAGAAGAAAAAGGACCAAACCCTAACCCTAACCCTAGGCCTTGGTTGGTGCTCTCTTGTTGCATTTGTTGGTTATGATAAGCTAGCAAGGAGGACCAGTAGTACTCCATGTCCGGCTTTCCCAGCAGGGCCGTAAAAGCAAGTGATGATGATGTGGCCACATCCCGGCTGTCCAGCGCATTATTTGTTTGGATATTATTGTTGGTATTTTCTGATGATGAACAGCTCGGTATCTGGTCCGATGCTTTCGTGGCACGTGCAGCTGAGATCGAACCAGCTATCGGGAGATTGCTACTGACGATGCTGTCGACATCATACCGGCTTATCTCGAAGTTGGTCACGGCATTTAGGCCACGAAATTTTATGGCGGCTATGTCATAAGCTTCGGCCGCCTCCTCTTCTGTGCCTGACATGTAGAAATGTTAATTTAATTAGATATATAGAGTTCACTTTATATGATATCAACATATATATCAACTAAATTTGTATGATGATGATACACATACATCATTTGCTTTAATATATTATATATAATTGATTAAAATTAACCAATTTTTGTGGCTTAAGTTTTAAAGACTTGTCACCTTGCTCCTGCATTTAATTTTGTTATCCTAACTAATTAATGTCATGAAGAAAAAAGGAAACATGACGTGATAATGAAAATATATATGAGTAACTAATAGCGCCGAATTGAGCCACACTTGATTTTGAGCATCTCATCCAAAGGGAATAAAACACAACATATATATACGTGTGAGAATTGCATAATTAACATGGCTAAGAAGTGTGCAAACATGAATAAATTAATTAACAATTACAAATGTACGTGTAAGAACAACATGCAACATACATTTGAATTTAGATGGAATTAATAAAAATATAACATATATGTGTGAGATTTGTAATTTTGTAGTATATATACTTACTGAAGGTTCCAAGATAGAGATCTTTGTTTCCTGCCACCCTTCCAATCCTTGCTTGCCATCTCCCATGCTGATGGTGTCTACATATATCAAACAGTAAACAAACAAATAAATAAATACAGAGCGTACACAAAAAAGGAAAAAGAAATAGAAAAGAATGTGTGCATTAGTGATTAATTATCAACTAAAAGTCTAACATTAATTAATTGCATATATTTGTAGTTACCTGGTGACTCCACGGTAGATTGATGCACCTCTAGAGAACCCACTGCTCTTTCTGCATATTTACATGTACAAAATCATAGTCAGAAACATTATTAATTAATTTAATTACTGCATACCTGAGAATTAAGAAAGCCTTAAATAATTATGTTCAACAATATCTACAATGTAAAATTAATGACCGTCTGTATGAAGTTACATGCATGCAGCTGTAATTGGCTTATTTTAACTTAAATGTGAATCAAATGATATGAAATTTCATTAATTATGAATGAATTAACTAATGGCATATATGGTTCAACAACAATACAGCTTAACATGAGATTTAATTATATGTATATAACTAGTAATGTATAAACGTGTCGTGCATTGCTTACAGGCACGCATGTGCCAATCAGACATTTCATACCGTGTATACACATGTAAAAATCAATATTTATCATATCATACTGTATTTTTTTATAATAATATTAAGAACGACACTTCTAACGTTACGGTATATTTTGATACGCTATGTCTGCACATGCTTACACGTATTTGGACGTGTTTTACCTTTTTATTTTAAAATTTTTATTTTAATTGTTAATAACATTCAAAAATTCGAAAAAAATAAAAAAAGAAAAAAATAGAAAATATTCTATAGAATGGAAGAAAAATATTTTACGATAATATTTTTTTTAAATGTACTTATAATAACTATTAAAAATATATTATAATAACTATTTTCTAAAATATCATACATATATTTAGACATAACACATACTAACTAGACACTTTAACGTATCATATCATATCATATTCAATACGCTTATTATCTAACACAATACTTATAAAATATAAAACATAATATATCTAAATATGCGTATTGTGTTTCGACCGTACTCAAATATATACGATCCGTATCGTTCCCACTAATCACTTATTTTTATTAATACATATACTTACTTGTTTTTATTAATACATATAATAGTAACTAATTACCTTCTGAGGGAAGCCACAAACTCCTGCCTAGTCATGTGCTTCATCTCCTGTATTTCTTTCTCGTAATCTGTGACCTGACACCATGTCAAATCATACCAATATTTCTCATCAATCATGGTACTTTTTTATCATATTTCTTTTAATAACACATATTCAATTAAATAACAATCTTTGGAGCACAGCTAGCGTAGTTATGTATATCTGAAGTCCAAAAATCAAAAGAAAAACAAAACATTAATTAAGAACAAAAAAAAAGCAGGACTTACTGGGAAATTAGTGGTGGTGGTGGAGCCCCAATATTTGAGAGCTGCCAGATCATATGCTCTTGCTGCTTTCTCTTCCTTATCATACCCTCCTAAAATTTAATCAATTTCATTGTCAAATATATATATGTATGTATGTATGTATATGCTAGCAGAAGTAATTTAAATTTGGTAAAAATTTGAAGATATAAACTTGATATAATAATTAAATGCACATACCCAAATAAACTGGAAGCACATCCAAGCAACATTTGAGCAAGAGAACCACCAACAAAAGAAAAAAAGGGAAGAAAAAGAAATAAATAAATTAAGCGCATGTTAGCGAATAGGTGTGATGAAATGAAAATTTTAAATAATGTAGAAGAGCGTAGGTTAGCATGCATGAGAATAAAAATTACCTTGGCGACCTTTCCGATTTTGCCCCTCACGTCGGCAGCTATTGTCCCATAGATGCGCCTCGTATCTCCCAGTCCACCTGTGCCTGTATTCCCAAAATACCCCTCATTATATTATATAAGCCATTGTATAATTAATTAATTGAGAAATTCATGAATAAGCACTCCTAGCAGTTGCAAAAAATTGTATTATACATTTATTATTATAGATTTAAGGAAATACTATTACGACTTAAAAAGACGGTGGTTTTTTTTTTTTTTTTGCTAGAGCGAACCCAAAATTAGTAGCTCAGGTTCATTTTTTTCAGTTATAAAAAATAAATGTCAGTTAAAAGTGTTTATATGTAATATGGTTAGTGTTGGAGATAGTATTTACAAATTTTTAATTAAAAACTAAACAAAAATATTGTTTGAAGGTACATAGATATATACATAGAAAATAGTGTTAACGGATATTAATTAGTAAAAAAAAAAGGATAAAAAAGAGGCATTTGCAAATTTGTGAAAACAAAAAGGAAAAGAAACATAATCCATTAATTAGTTATAAACTTATAATTAACCTCTGTGATATAAAGGTAATAAGCATTAGTAAAATTACAGAGACATGTATATATGCAAATTAAAAATTTTAAATTTTTAAACCAATGGATACAGTGTAGCCATTTTGTTAATGTAAAATACATAATATTTAACATGTAATAATGTAAGGTAACAGTTAATTAATTAATTAATTAATTACCGGGTAACACCGCGGTAAATGGAGGTCCTTTGACCGAATGAGTCGACGCTCTTCTTCGTCTCCGCCGGCTGCATCGGTTGAGGCTGAGGCGGTGGGTGCGGTGCCTGTTTGATCTCCGGAGAGAATGCGGCCGTGAGGGTAGTCAGCTCAGAGCTGGAGCTGTACAGTGATCCCTCTGCTGACATGTGGGGCCCCGGAGCTGCTGCCGCTGTCGTCATTCTCTCCTCTTCCTCCATAGTACCAGCTGCATATATATGTAGATATATAAGCATGATTCATATATAGAATATGTACATGCATGCATGTGTATATATATGTGTGTGTGTGTATGAGAGAGAGAGAGAGAGAGAGAGAGAGAGAGAGAGAGAGAGAATACTGTGACATACTGTGGTTAGAGGAAGGAATAATATTAGAGGAGAAGGCACGGGGAAGGAAGTGATGAGGTGGCGCCTGATGAGCGAGAGAGAAAGAGAGCCATGAATGATCATGTGATGAGGTTGCATCCATCTCCATTAATACGTATTCTTCGCTCGCTATTGATTTTGCTTATGTGTAATCGTTTGAAAGGAGCCTTGTGTTTTGAAAAGGAATTAAGAAGCTAGAGAAGAAGAAGAAGAAGAAGAAGAAGAAGAAGAGAGGAGGAGAGATGGACTATGTAGCAAGCAACCAATATATATACATATATAGATATATAGATATATAGATATATAGATATAACAGTAAGAGACTGATGAGATTAGTACTAATTATAATCCAGTAAGCAATATATCTATAACATGGGACCCACATCTTCATTAATTAAATTCAACTAATTGATAACACGCGGAGAGGGTTTGTGTGCAAATTGTGGCATGGCTATGTATGTATGTATGTATCTAGGAGGGAAGAAAACTTTTTTTCTGTATTGATTAAGTACTAATTAAACTTCAAAATTTGAAAAAACGATTGGAGGATCTATTGATTACACGAGTGCGAATTAAGTGGGGAGATTTTGATTTTTATTAATATAATAATAACATAACGTTAATTTGAGGTGTACTGTCTGTCTGTCTATCTCTCTGTCTGAATGAATTAATTAACTAATTAATGTACTAACTTGATTAATTAATAAAAGGTCATTGTTGACTGCCTCGGTATCTGCGATCAACCTCAGGCATCAGCATATATATAATATACATAGAATCAATTAGTTATATATATATTATCTTTTGATGAATATAATCTACACCGTACATTAATTTTCTGATCATGCAACTGTTCCCATCAATACATGTATGTTCTTAGTCTTGTCACTCGTCAGATAAAAAGGAAAAATTGGAAATTAAGAAGGAAGAAGGAAAAGACACATCGTTGCAATCAAATGGAATCGTAATAGATAGTATAAATTGAGTTACATTCTTCCTTTATTATTTTTGAAGGTATGAGAGTAGATTTTAGTCCTTCATAAAAATTACAAATTAAAAATGTAGAGCACTGAGTTGAGCATGATAATAAATATTATCTTTTTATGAAGAGATATATATTAAAATATTTAAAAAAAATAAAAAAAAATAAATATCGAGATTAATGAAATTTTTTATTTTATAAAAAAGTTTACAAAGTTGTCGTCATGTAATTATATATCCTATGTATATTTAGGGAAGCCATGTATATGTATGTAATTTCTTTTTTCAAGTATAATTAAGACGTAATTTAATTTCAACTTTATACATAGCATGGTCGATATACAATTAATTAATGCTGGAAGATTTTTACAAGTACATTATAAAGTGCATAGTCATGTCAGAAAGAATAGAAACATGCATGAACAAATTGAAACATGCATGAACAAATTGAAACCATGCATATTTCATATTTGTTTGGATGTTAATTAATTATTGGTACAATTAAAGAAGAGAAGAGCATGCCTATGACTATGAAAAGAGAAAAACCCAGAACAAAAAGAGAAAAAATTGCTTTCAATTTCTTTATCCTTTGCTTTTTTTATCAGCGCCTCTTTCTTTCTTTCCATTTCTTTTCCTCCCATGAGAAAAAAGAAAAAGAAAAAGGAGCAAGTGATATGTATAGATGGAAGGAAGCAAGAGCATAACCAGGAAACATGGTGGGACCCTTGTCAGACCAAAACCGTGCCACTAGAGAACTATGAAGTATCGTGCCATGTTTATACGTGTCAGACATGTACATACCAGTCAGACATGTTATACCGTACAAGCATGTATAAAGATTAATACGTATCGTGTCGTACCATGTCATGTTTTTTTATACTAGTGTTAAGAATGACATAGCACGTCTTGGCACATTGTGCCTACACATATTTTAATTTTTTTTTTAATTTTTAATTATTAAAAAATATTTAAAAATTCAAAAAAAAATAAAAAATCAGAAGAAATAGGAAAAATGGAGGAAATTTTTTTATAATAATATATTTCTGAAAATATGCTTCTAGCGGCTATTAAAAATACATTATAACAATTATTTTTAAAATTTCATAAACGCATTTAGACGTGCCTAGACGTGCCACGTATCAGCTAGACACTTGAGCATGCCATGTCTAGTGCGCTTAATACCTAACATGACACTTATAAGGGCATGGCACGTGGTACGTCAAACACGGCATGTCTAAGTACACGTGCCGTGTTTTGGCCGTGTCCGGATACGATACGTGCCATCCGTGCTGTGATCACGTGCCACGTGCTTTTATCAATACACTACATGCCACCTATTTTTTATAAATGCAAACAACAAAAAATCAACATGCTTCTTGGTTCTTTGATTTATCATGCATTTTCCAAAAAAAAAAAGACGAAATTGTACTTGATGTAGAAGGAATGAGGGGAGTTTCAATGTCCATCAAATTAAATTTCGGTTCAATAGACAAAATAACTGTTGGATTATCAAATTTGATATTTTACATGATTATTAAAGCATGATAGTGAAATTATTATGTAAATTTAAATACTATCAAATAGTTATTTTACTCACCAAACTGAAATTTATTTCAATTAATGTTGAAACTCTCTCTCTTCTCCTGTACAATCAATTCACAGAAGTATACCTCAACTATTAAGACAAGTCATATTTCATCTTCTTTGTATTACCACTTTACCAGACACATATAAATTATATATATAGTTTTGGTAATGTGTTAACGTTAGCATTTCGACCGAAATGTTAACGATTCAAATTTTAAGTTTTCGTATTCGAAATTTTAATTTAAGTAACTTAATAAATTTTTCATATCAAAATCTTGTAGAAGATCAAAATTTATCATTTTTAGAATTTTTTTAACTATTTTTTTTGAATTTTCAAATATGGTTTTATTTGGCTCAAAAATAAATAAAAATAAAAAATATTTGTTTGTCAATTAAGGTCATCTTTGAAAATTCAAAAAAATAGTTAAAAAACTCTAAAAATGATAAATTTTGGTATTCTATAAGATTTTGATATTAAGAATTTATTGAGCCATTTAAATCGAAATTTCGAATACGAAAACATAAAATTTGGACTATTAGCGTTTCAGCCGAAACGCTAATGTTAACACATTAGCAAAACTATATACATATATATATATATATATATATATATATATATATATATATATATATATATACATATAGAGTAAAGCTAGCGTGAGCTTAAGCTCACCAAAGGGGTTGGTGAGTTTAACTCAAAAAACCATCGAAACGGCACCAAACGACAAATCTGAGTAGCTTAATAAATTCTTCATATCAAAATCTTGGAGGATACCAAAAAATTTTATTTTTGGAGTTTTCTAACTATATTTTTTGAATTTTTTAAAATGGTTTCAAAATATTAATAAAATAATAAATGTTTATATATTAAAATTGGTCATTTTGAAAAAAAAAATCTCAAACAAATACTTAAAAAAAACTCTAAGAATAGAAAATTTCGGTATTCTAAAAGATTTTAATATGAATAATTTATTGAGTAATTTGAATTTGAAAATTTAAACCGATTTGATAGATTTTTGAGTTAAACTCACCAAACTCCTTGATGAGCTTAAATTTATCCTAACTTTACTAACTATATATATATATATATATTCTTATCTTTTTTTAATTTTAAATTTTAAGGGATAAAGAAACTTTGAATCACGCCGTACACTTGCCGCTTCACACCACTTTTGATTGTCGCCATTTTGCATTTTGCATTTTGACACCTATTTCAAATTCTCAATTAATTGTGTGGAGTCATTTCACTATCTCAGGCGCATTTTCCTCTCACTGTGTTTTATATCTTTTGGTCAAATATTATATTATATCCCTTGATCTGTTTTTGTTATTACTTAATTATTAGAGAGGACTTCATTAATTTAACAAGTTGGCATATTCATTAAAGGCTGATTTAATTTGTCAATAAACCCTCCAACTTCTTACCATTATTTTTTAAATTAATAAACAATTGGTGCCAGAATAATTATGGGCTCATTTATTTTAGTTACTAAAACTTGGTTAATTTTGTTTTTGAGGTTTTGAGACCAGAGACACATGACCAATCATTTTTTTGCAAAACTATATTTATTTATATTCAATCACAAGGCAATTACATCTTGTATATATATATGTGACACATCTTAGATGAATATACAATACCCCCAATGATTATGTACAAATGCTAGAAATGATTTTCATGGCACATTACTACATTAATTATATCAATTTTGGTTACAATGAGATTGGATCATGAGCCATGGTTAGATATATATATAATTTAAAAGAATATGTTTCAAATTCATTCATAGAACTTTTCAAAATTAAAATGTGAGTTTATGAATGCATTTTTTTATTATACAGAGACAACCTTTTAGAAATTTATCCAAGTTGATTTTCACCTGTTTACCCATATATATATATATATGGACTTGCAAATCCTTTGGCACCAAATATACACATTGACATCTAGTCAAATATGTATACTCTATCATCTTTCTTTCTTTTTTTTTCAAATATGACAAAAATGTAATGAATCCTTCTAAAATTACTAAAAAAGAAAAGACTATAGTACAGTACAGACTTTCTTGAATTGACTTGAATATTTAATAATTTAACAGAGCAGAGATCTCTGCTTCTGCAAGGGAAAACGTTACTAAATCCCAAAAAGAATAAAAAAAATCACAAATTCAGTAAGTCCACAAAATTTTGTTTGAAAGAGAGATAACTAAAGAATAAAGTTAATCTCATCTCTCACGATAGAAAAAATAACTTCATTTTTTAATTAATTTTTATTTATCTTGCTTTCAAATATATAGAGCTCAAAAAAAATATAAAAAGCACAAATGAGAAATTCTTAAAAAAAATAGACTTATTAATTTCTATGTGGTAATTGCAATTACAATGAAGTACTTACTAATTTAGCAAAATTATTAAATTAAAAAAATTTCTAAAAGGTCACATCACCATTTATAATTTATTTGTAAGTAATATGGAGCATTTCATCTCTGAAATTAATTAAAATTATTTTTTTTACCACTTAAAAATTATCAAGTCAATAAATTAGTAATTATATGGATGAAAATATTTTGAAATTAAGTTACTAAATTAATAATGTAGTAATTAATAATTACAGAAAAGGAAATGTTCTAATGGAGAAGGATATATAAAAAGAGATGATGAAAGAACTAGAGATCTAACATACTGATGATAAATATTATCTTTTAATAAAGAAATACAATCAAATTTTATAAAAATATTTGAAAATAAATAAATATTAAAATTAACGGAATCTTCATATTAAAAAAAAGAAAAAAGAAAAGAGATGATGAGAGGGGCAGCTGTCGACATGATCAGATCGGATTAACATCATGACATGAATTTGTTTCACCCAAAAAAAAAAGACATGAATTTGGTCAAAGGAATCAGACGGTGGTAGGACCTGCCACGTTGCCTCCCTTTTCTCCATCATTCCTTTTGCCTCTTTTTTCATGCCCCCCCCCCCCCCCCCCCCCCCCCCCCCCCCCTTACATTACACAACACACAACAAATATTATTTATAGGGTTGAGATGGGATGATGAAATGAAATTTTGGAGGAGAATATTCGAATAAATTTACTATTTTTACCTCATCTTTAGAGGTCATGCGATATACTCGCTGGTCATGCGATATACTCGCTATTTTAATATTTAATCAAGGATATGTTGTTGTTGTAAATAATTTTATGTTTGATAATTTGTAAAATAATATAATATAAATTTTATGATTTTTTTATGACATATTTTTTTGTAAGTATATATACGTAAGAGTACAATATATGTGATAGATAAATGCAAAAATAATTTAGCAGCATTTTATAATCAGAAGAGAAATTTTGATATATTTTTATTATATTTTTCTTTAGAATTTTTTATGATATGAAGTTGAGGCTAAAACAACAAAATTTCAATTATCATGCACAAAGGTTATAATGGTTGAACAACCATTATAATGATTGTGTGTGCTAAGTTCACAGCAGAAAATTTGATGAAATCGTTATAACATTTATGTCAACAGTTGCAAAAGGTTAAGTTAATTCAAAGAAATTCAAATTTAGAACTAATCATTGTAACACTTGTGTAAACGTTGTAACGATTGTATTAAACATTCGAAATTTAATGAGAAATATATTAAATGCTGAATATCTGGTTTTCATTTAATGCAGATTTTAATTAGGTTTTCTTAACGAAATTGTTACAATGGTTGGCAACCTTTATACATTTCAAAACAATCGTTATATATTATTTTTGAACTAAGCGTTGTAATGGTTGGGAACCGTTGTAACGGTTATTGATCAGATTATAAATAAGGAATGAACAAAGCGTTTTTGTTGCTTCTTCTTTTTTGCGGAAATCATTCCCTTTGTTGTTAACCCAGTCTCTATTAGAGCACTCTTTGAAAGTTTTATTAGCAAAATTATTTAGTCTCAAATTCGCTTCACCAACTTGAGAGATAAATTGTATAAAAGTTATAAATTGAGAGCAAACATTGTACTTTGATTTTTGAGGAGTTTTGACTCTTCATCTAGGTCATTTGTCTATCCATTGGTGTTTTGTAAGGGAGCAACGGTTCGAACTTGTACCTTTCTAATTGGGCAAAGAAACGCACAACAGCTGTGTTGGTTGCGAAATCTCAGAGACATAGAATCAATTTTCTCCGAACTCCATTAACAACTCTTGTGTTTTTTCTCTTTGTCTCTATTTTATTTACTTATAATTTATCTTTGATTAATTTAAAAAATTGTTAGTTAAATTTTTAATTAAACCAAAAACGGTTAAAACCCCGATTCATCCCCTCTAGGCGCTAGTTAGAGATAACATATGTAACTATTTGATTGTATTCAAAAATAAAAATAAAAATAAAATAGAGTAAAACTTCTAACAATTGGCTCAATTTGATTTTATTTCTCTCTTCTCAATTATTTTGATCCGAAGGCTCATATGTCATTCTCTCCTCATTTAAAAGAGATGAATGATATATGTAAGATATAATTTTACTCTTAAAACAATATAATTCTTTTGCTTCTATATAAATTATTATGTATCTAACTGTATTACTTATTATTATACACGTCTTTAGCATTTTGAAAATAAATGAGATTTGTTTAATGTAAATGTTTTTATAGAATGATTCTCATTTTAAATATTTAATTATTTATTCAACAACTATTTTTTTGGACGAAACCTGGTGAACAATCCTAATGTGAAAAAATAATTTCATATTAATTTCAATTATGTTGTCACATCAAAGTTTATAAAATTTTGAATTTATTTTGCACAATATTAAGAAGTGAAAGAAAACCCAATGGTTCAAGTTAGTAACAATAGGCTGTTGATTTGTCAACTGTTTGGTATTGTAAAGAACTAACTCCAAAATTAAACTTTGACGTGAGTCATTATTATAGGAATAAAAGAAGATCAATAGTTCATACTTGTTGTTTGCAATTTGATATTATAAATTATAATTAGTGAATAAAGATGTTGTGGTTTATATGACAGGAGTTGATATATAGATATGGTTATTGATACCATCATCAATACAAAATTAAATGAGTTATTATATATATTAATGATTTTATTATGTAAACTCATTTTGTATAATACTATAATTATTCAACTTAAATGAATTATTATGCATATTACTGTTATTTAAATTGAATAATAGAAGTATTGTATAAAATAAAATCGTTAACATGTATAATAAATTAATAATTTATTTAACGTATATAATAAAAACCATATTGACGATATCAATAATGATATATATCTCCATAATATTTTTCTTATACGCGCGACACCAAAATTATGCTAAATGAATCCGTCCTCATCAAATAAATTATAATAGATTTTGAAGGCTCCATATATAAAAATGAGCAACGAATTTAGTTTAATAAACCAACTCTTGTACGTACCAATTAACTGTTTTTTTTTTATGGTACGACCAATTAAATGTCTTTACTTTCTACCTAAAAAACTTAATTACATGTTTAAGTTTGCACAAGCTCTTTTGGTTGACCGATTTAAAACTAGCCATGATAAATACAAAAATTGTCCACATGCATGAACCATATATGGTCCAAGAACAAAATCTAGTACCAACCCAATTAACTTATTAGTTTAAGAAATTGAACCTCATCAATATATTATATATAGGAGCCAGCTTGAAAAATTAAGTATGATTAATTGAGGCAATTTGAGATATTTCTAATTCAAAAATTTTGAACGTCATCAATAAATGTTTAAGTTTGCACAAGTTTCTTAACAACCGTTGCTAAAGTTTTCACATAAATTTTCAAATTGTCATCAGACACTTTCATTAAAGATTTTCTTCAATAACCGTTGTTAAAAATACGTTTACAAAAATCATATTTTTGTAGTGATGAGTATTCAATAATAACAACTGGTTTTCATATCTTATCACCTAAGACTAAACTATGCAAGTTCTTGCGAAGTTTGAAAGATTTTTTGTTTGTTCCAAACCAAGCATGGAGGAGGGTGAGAAGAAAGTGGGGGTCAAAAAATTAAAAAAATTGCAAAGTCAGAAAAAGGTTTAAATTAATGGAGCATTGTTGGGTCAGTAAAAGGCATGATTAACCCCACATTCACCGCTCTTTGACAGTTAAATTAATTAGTAATTAATTAATGAAAAGAGAGCTCTAGTAAAAGATTCTTTCAGAGATATTATACATTATTTTGACCATTCCTAATTGAACCAATAAGTACGCATGCTTATACTAATTATTTTCATGTCTGCTTTTAAATATATTATGTATTTCATACTGAGATCTAGAGTAATTACTTAATTAAACTAACATCTAATAAGTTACAAGTTACAACCAATATATATTAATTAATTGATTAATTAACATATTAACAAATTATATATCTGCTGGTTAATTAGTGGCCAATCAAAGTACACTGTCAAACTGTCACTACCTATTAATATTTGTGAGTAATCTAAAGCATGGTATCTGATCAAAACCAAACAGTATAAAATTAATGTAAAATAATTAACTTGCAAAAAAAACATGACTACTTTAAACAAGAATCTAGCTAGGAGTTAGCTGCATACTAAAAAGACTGGGGAACAAGTTGGAGGAGGAGGTCAAATTAAGAAAAAGCTCAAAAACTGTTTAAGAGAGAGAGAGAGAGAGAGAGAGAGAGAGAGAGAGAGGTAAATAAAGAAATGAGAGGTTGTCGCTTGAACAGAGCAACAGTAGGAAGTTGAGAAATGTATCAAACTCCCCACTCCACGTTCACGCAATGCCATCACAAACAAACAGCTGTAATTAATGCCCAGTGGTAAAAAACAAAGAGGAGGAGGTTTGACTGGAAGGGAAGGTGAAGAGCTGGTGCCTGGTAATTGGGAGGAGGTGAGAGTCACGTACATGCATGCAAGCATCGTGTTTGTTTGGTATGTTATGGATTTATGGTATGAAAATGGAGCTGTGAAAGTGTGAAGTGTGAAGTGTGAGGTGTGAAGTGAATCTGTGTAGCTGCATGCTTTGCGGCAATCCGGCTGTGGCCGCCCAGCCACGTGCGTATGGACCTGACCTCTACCACTTAATATTAAATTTAAATTACTGTTAAGTTAGTTTTAGAGGATCTACATCCTCTGTCATGTAATTATTAACTTAATTGCTAATTAAATTAAGTAATTTTTTTATATATTAATTTTAAAATATTTTTATTCATATAATTGTTAATTTACTAATGTGATAATTTTTAATTGATAAAAAAATTATCTTAAATAATTTTAGAGATAGAAATATCTCATATAAGATAATTTTAGAGATAGAAATATCTCATATCACTTTCAAATGAATTTTATATATTTACTTAATCTTTTATCACTTTTTAAATTAACAAGTATTTTCTATCCTTATAAATATAATTGTAATTGATACATAATTAAGCAAATACTCTAAAGCACACGGGGCGCCGCTTCGTCGCTCCAATTTTGGTGAAGATCCTTGTATGTTATACTAGACACCATGCATTGCTCCGATCTAATTTATTTAATTATTTTTTTTATTTTTTTATACAAAATATCTCCAAATGTGTTATAATGTTTTGGCCCATAAAATTTGAATAACACATATTATTATTATTATTATTATTATTATTTTTTTATTGTTGTTGTTGTTGTTGTTGTTATTATTAATGTTATCATCATCATCATTATTATTATTTGATTTAAGCAAGAGATGAGAAAAATTTTAAAGAGGGCAATTTTAAATGGGTCGGATCTCTTGATAACTACTTAACTTAACAATTTTGACAACATATTTTCAAATAATATAAAAAAAAATCTTAAAAATAAAAAAATTATAAACATATATTTGAACTTATAGATTGATTGTGTTTCAAATTTGATACAATTTAAATGTCATTTGATATTTCATCAAAGACTATCGAAATTGCATGATATTTACAATGGTCCATATTTAACGGTCTTTGATGAAATATTAATTGACACTTAAATAGCATGAAATTTAAAACACAATCAATCTATAAGTTGAAGAATATGTTTATAATATTTTTCTATTTTTAAAACTTTTTTCTAAATTATTTAAAAATTCGTTGTCAATGTTGTCAAACTAAAGTTTTTGAAGGATCCTTTCCCATTTTACATTAATGTGTTTTCTAATATTTAGAAATGACACTTCATATAAACTTTACTTCTTAATGATAATTTAATCAACAACATATGACAAAAATGCACATATTGATGGTTTTATTTTATGTGTTGTATAGTGGAAGTAATTTATTTTTAAATTGATAACAACATAAATATTTATTCTTGTGACAAATATAAAATTCTATGTATATACTTGCCTTATAATATATACCATATATATATATTATTCCAACTTTATATAAATTGTAGGATATCGACCTTAGTCTCTTGAAACCCTTCTCGTGTCATTGTCGCTTACCGAGCCCTTTTCTCTTGCACGCCGCCTCTTGATTCAATTTGAACCTTAATAACAAACTAAAAATTTTTGATAGAAAAGCTTCAAAGTTTAAGACTTAGATACAACCACTTAATTTCAATCAAAACTTGTTCCTTTTAATATTGGTAATGTAAAATTGCAATATTATATGAGAAATTAGAGGAAGAAGAGATTACTCTTCTTCTTCTATGTTTGGCCGGCCTCAAGGAGAGAGAGATAGTGGGTGTTAAGCTAATGACTCTTCATCCTTCTTTATATTTATAATATATAAAAGAATTAAATGATAATTTGTATAATTGCAAATTAGTCATTTTCTCTCTCTTATTTCTCAAATAAACCCTCTTGCATGGTTAATTAATTTATGACATAATAATATTATGTTATACAATATTATTATGTGATAATATTATTCTTATAACGATGCTAATCAGTATATCAAATAATAATCACAAATCTGCATAAATTAATTATGTAAACTATGTCAAAAAATAACATTTTATTTTGATATTTTATCTCATATATTTTCATAATATATATCTTATGAAATACCAAAATACATATTGTTTCCCGTTCAATTGGTATGACCTTTATGAGGATATACGTCATCTTGATTTTCTTATAATATGAATTTCATATCATAAATTATAAGAGGTTCTATTACTACATTATAGTCACTAAATAACAATAGATGATTACGTCAATCCACAATATTTGCGTCTATCCTTGTCTCATGATATTATGAATATTATGTGAAATAAGATTGTGTCATTTTCACATTATATTCATTTCTCGGTCTCTTAAGTGAATTATATTTATAATTATCTAAATTATATTGTGCACTATATAATCTCATTTTACCAAGGGTGTCCAGTAATATCATAACTCTTCTAAGGGACAATGATAATATTGATATATGAATTTCTTCCGCACAAGTCATACACATGAGTTATCAAATATTAACTAAATTCATTTAGTTTAAGATGATAATTAAAATATATAATTCTCATGTGAGAAATTCACATATCTCATATCTTGGACTCTAAAAACACAATAAGACATTAATAACACATAACACATTTCTTATAATGTTTTATTCTTTTTTATCATTGTTCAGTATGTAAAAACTCATTTCTACATACTTGCTAAGTCTGATTCCAAGCTAGAAACAGGCCTGGCAAGCACGGTTCTATTTTTCTGAAAACGAACATCCCAAATTCGTTTTATCTATATCCCGCAATTTTCCTCACATTTTTTTTACATTTTATAATTGGATCTATTAATTTTTTTATAATAAAAATTTCGAGTTATTGAAATTTAAGAAAAAGAAAATAACCTAAACTCATGAAACACATTTTATAATAAAAATGTACTAGTTCCTACTGGTGCCTTTTGGTGTCAGAATTTACAAGAAAAAATCATATGATAATAACATGAGTTTTTCAAACCAGTGCGTATCCAATGGAAGCAAAAGGAATCTGGTCAAAATGGGGGGTGGGGGGGGGGGGGGGGGGGGGTCACGTGGCAGGAATGAAAAAGGGAATAAGAGGTAGGGGGCTGGGATAACCTTTGGAGAGATAGGGGCACGTCATACTTTTGGGGGGATAGGAACAAATAAAAAGATGTAACAAAATCAATAAGAAGACTAAAACTTTTTTTAAATATTGTTTTTAATATAATTATATATTTTAATTTTTTTCAAGAGAGATCACTGTAATATAATTATAGTAAAATATTTTAAATATTTAATGTATATAATTAATTTAATTTTAGAGGTTTTTATTGTCTCCACTAAATTTTGTCTCCGAATATATATATATATGAGTGATGAGTGCATCATATCATGATATTAATTTTTATATATTAATACTGATTTTATATTAGTAGGGGTTAAGTGAATGTTATGTTATTAGGTCTCTTTTTGCTCTGCTTTTAGAAGCAACCAAACTTAATTTATGGCATTTAGGTGAGAAAAGTGTGGCCTCTTCATGTGCATCTTTTTTTTCTATTAATTAATTTGCCTTTCTTGAATTGATTCTCTGTTGCTGACATTCAGTATTTCCTGGTGTGGCGGGTCATGATGTCTTAGGAAATGTATGCTCCTTTCTTTGGAGTTTGGACCGTGTTTGGAAAGCTGGATCAACAAAGTATTCTCACGGCCCAAGTATAAATGGGTTAGTACCTTAAGTCCAACTCAATCGAATTAATTAGTACCAGTGACTTTATACTGACACTATGTAGCACAAAATATTATAGATTCAAATGTCGACAGAAGAAATCACAGCTTCCAAAAGCAATGAGAAACAACTATAATTTAATCAAACTAAACAAACTATTGATTACATCAACCATAATTTAATTAAGGAAAATGCTTGGGAGATATCATCATTGATATCAACTTTATTATTTATATAAAATAAATTATTATTCATATTAATAGATTATATTATATAACTTATTTTTTATAATATTTTTATTATTTAACTCAAATATCATTAATATGAATAATAACCCACTTAAATTAAATAATAAAAATAGTATAAAAATAAATTATATAATAAAACCATTAATATGAATAATAATTTATTTAAATTAAATAATAAAGTCGCATCGATTATATAATATCAGTATATCAGCTCTCTTTAATTAATTATACAGAAATTAAGACAACACTTTGGAGTGTAGTTAATTATGCTACCATGGAGTCGGGGTGAGCCAGGTCAGCGTGCCTATCCGAGTATGATGTATTTCCGGGGGGATGAAATGTGAAAAATGTCGAGTCTCTGGTGTTGAAAGATGCTAATGTCACTGTTGATAAATAGAGTTCTAAAATCATGCGTGCCGAGTCGTATCGTGTTAAAATAAGGCGTGCCGCGGTACAGTACGGCACGGTACGGGAGGTTAATTTTTTTTTGACGTGCGTGCCGTGCCGTATAAAAAATGGAGAGAGGGCGGCACGGCACGGTTAAGGTACGATACGGTTAAATCACGGCGTGTTATACGTGCCATGTCGATTCGACACGCCGTGCTAAACATGACGTGCCTTAACCGTGTTAAACGTGTTTAGTGGTAAAAATTCGGAAAAAATTGTAAAAAATTCGGAAAAATCTTAAAAAATATAAAAAATTCAAAAAATTTAAATTTATTTGCTTGTAAAAAAATAAAAACAAATAATTGGAAAAAAAATAATATTTTTGTAAAAATTGCAAAAAAATTAGAAAAATCCGAAATTTTTTTTAAAAAATCCGAAAAATATTTTTAAAAAATTGAAAATTTTTTTTTTACAAAATTCAAAAATTATTTTAAAAAATTTTAAAAATTACTTTTAAAATATTTTATTTTTCAAATTTCCCCTCCTTTTTCCGGGCTTGGGACCGGCTATGTTAGAAACATAGGCGGAGTTAAAAATTTAAAAATAGGATAGTACAATTTAAGAAAATTAAAATCTAAATATTTACATTAAAATTAAAATATATATACCTTATTTCTTAGTGATACAGGTCTTGGTTGTATGAGTATCCATATTCTTCATAATTGTACATATACGGATTCGACCCATACTGATATTGGTTCTCGTCGGGTTGGGTCACATCTAGCTCTGTTATCTCCTGACTTGGTCCGCTTGGATTAGAACCTGATGTGCCAGCAACTTCTTCTGGTTTAATCGCGTGCATCCAAGACTTGTCCTTAAGTCTCCTTTCTGCATCTAACCAGTCCTTCAATACAACTAGGGCCTCAAATGTTTCAGGACCTAATCTAGTTCTTTTGTCAATTAAAACCCTGTTAGCTGCGCTAAAATAAGATTTAGAAGCTATTGTGGAGACCGGAACGACAAAAATATCTCGAGCCATGGACGCTAAAATGGGGAATACGCCCTTGACTTGATGCCAGAATTGTAGAATGTCGAAAGTTTCATCGTCAGGACTTATGTTAGCATAGTCAGATGCAGAGGCTGCGTAAAGTTGGATCTCTGTGTTGCTTCCTTGCAGGGTCGAAGATGTAGGTGTGTCGGAGTTTCTGCAGACGATAGACTGGATACGAGAAATGATACTCCTTCCTCTTGTTGTCTGATTAGATCTAGATGGTGTTAACACACCTGAAGCCATCCTAGCCTGATTGATGAAAAAAATAATTGTAATTTAAAAATTGTAATTAAAGATTAATTAAATATGGAGACAAAAAAAATATATACCTCATTATAACGCCGCTCATATATTTTGTATACACTTTCAAATAGACTATTCACTTCATCATACATATTTTGTGCTTTCAATCCGATGTTTTCTCTAATTGTCATAAGCATTTCAGCTATTGCATTCAACTTCCATCTATTTTGGAAAAAAATTTAGTTATTTTCTAAATTAATGCAAATATTTTTATGAAATTATATTATTAATTAAAAATATAGCACTTACCTAGAGACAAGATAACTTGCAATGATAATGACAGTGGGTATATCCTTTTAATACTTAAGAAACTTAGACACAATCGGTTGCAGTGCATGCCTCAAAATGCAGTTCTCAGGCTAAGACGTCACTTGTGTGTTGGAAAAAACCTGCATTGAAATTTATCATAAAATATTAGTTGTGTAAAAAAAAATCTAATTTTCGGATTTGAATATCAAAATTATCAAAAAAATGTACAACAATAAAAAAATTATAAATCCATTTTTCTTATGTTAATTCGGGTTAGGGGAAGCCACAGAAAAAATTCACCATTTTTGGGATCATGCATCTATTTTTAACCATTTAATGTTTTGATTTGGGTTAAACTTACCAAAAAAAGATACAATAATATTTTTCTTAAGTGCATTCGGGTTAGGGGAAGTCACAGAAAAAATTCCACTATTTTTGGGATCATGCATCTGTTTTTAACCATTTAATGTTCTGATTTAGGTTAAAATTACCAAAAAAGGTACAACAATAAAAAAAATTACAAATCTATTTTTTCAAGTTCATTCGAGTAAGGGAAAGTCACAGAAAAAATTCCCCTAATTTTGGAGTTTTGCATCTATCTTTATATGCATATTCCTATTTTCTACAAAAAAAACGAATTAAAAAGTTGTCCAACCTCTAAATTGCCATTAAATTTTAGAACCGGAAGGGAATTTGAGCAAAATGCGTATGAAAATATGAAAGCTCAGTTGAGACTTGAGAGAATGATATTGAGAAAATAGATTAAGTTGTTTGGATGAAATGAGTTTGACTGAATATGAGAGTATTTATAGATGAATTGTAGTGTGAAAATTACAAAAATAACCTTCAAATATAACCATTTATAATTGTTCAGGGGGTATTTTCATCATTTGCATCAATTTACAATTTTACCCCTGAATATAGCCGTTTATAGCTGTTAAATGAGGGTATTTTGGTCATTTTCTTATTTTAAATTTGAATTTTAAATTAAAATGTGTTTACCGGGGTACATTATTTAGGAGATGTTTAACATTGCTAAAGAAATGAGGTACGACGGGGTACGCAAATTGGGGAACAAATATCATATTAGCCTATTTTTTAATCCCATTACAGAATCCCGCCAATAAATTACAAAATAAACCATCCGATCAACATCCAACGGTCCACAATCCGTGCATATTATGCCTATCCGTGCTAAACGTGCCTACCCGTACCTACCTGTACCTATCCGTGCCTAACCGTGCCTATCCGTGCCTACCCGTGCTAAACGTGCCTACCCGTGCCTATCCGTGCCTACGCGTGTTCCCGTGCCGTGCCTATGCGTGTCTCGTGCCGTGTCGTGCCGTGTCGCCTCCCTTATCCGTGCGTGCTGTGCCATGTCTATAGTAAGAAAAATCGGACACAGCACGGATAACAGCACGGCACGCGACACGCATAACACTACACTTGTTGACACGCCATGTCGTGCCGTGCCACCTCTGACACGTGCCGTGTCTTGACACGCTATGTTATTTTTAATTTCCTATCGACAAATATTGCATCGGATAATGTCCGTGTTACATCAGTGAAATAGATGCTTTTAGTTTTGTACCCGGGAACTGAACTCGGATATATACCTACAGAAGCATTTGTCCCCAGGAATAGTGCATACTCACCGACACCAGACAAACGAGTGCAATGTTTTTTCCCTCGTGATCGAGTTGAATTACTGCAAACCGACCTATCTTGCAATGCCCTTCTTCTATAGACCGGTATGACCTCTCAATGAGTAGTAAAAATATCATAGTAGTTTACTAGATAACTTTGACATATGATGTATCTTACCGCTTCGGTCCCATGGTTCGATGGCAATCAATTTTAGATGGATCCAGTTGAAAATCCAAAGCAAAAAGTTCATTTCTCATCGTAACAAAAATGAATCGTCCCTCGAAATATATCACATCACTGAAAAAAGCTTGCGGAACACTTGGAACTTACGTACTACTGTCCAAGATGAATTGCCGAGCTCACAAAAGGCCGGTGTGTTCCGCGTGCCAACCAAGATCATTAATGTAAAGTCGGGCCTCTCCTTTGGATCATGAGATAAGATGCTTTGAATACAAGTAAAGTTTGCATCTCCTCAAACGTGTAATTTCGAGTCCCATCGACATAATCATCGGGCATTTTCTCAATAAGATTCGCCATGTCAGTGCATTCATCGTAGGGAGGTAACAGTGGTAGCTCATAGAACTTGTGAGTGAAGGGGTTTATATATGAGGATACCCATGATTTCAATATCAACCGCAATAAGCCATCCGTGTGAAGATCCGCAGAGGTAACGACTGTACAATTCGGGGATATCGATGGCGTAATGCTCATCTTTTGTAAAATTTGCATTTCCTGGTGCCAATTTCATCTCTGATTGAGCACCAACCACAGCAGCTGCGGAGCTAAAGAGTGGTGTTTCTGTTGTGCAACTAATCTCCAATTTTTGCACATGGGATTGAACCAGTGATGATCCGGAAGAGGCAGGAAGCGGGTTATGCATTCAAGCACATCACTATCCAGGTCTAGCCAGCAAGCCATAGCTAGCAGGTTTTTATTCCCTGCAAGTTGGTATATAATTGTTAGGTATAAGAAAAAAAAATAAAATAGAGACTGATTTAGAGCTTATCCTCTGTTTGATAAGTGTAAAGTATTTGAAGAACAAAGAGAGAGAGATGAAAAGTAATCTTTTTATCACTATTTTACATAGAGGATTACAAAGTATTTATAGCCTATGATCTCTAACTAATTTCTCCTAAATTGTTATTAGTTAGTTACAAAGGTTGTTCCAGATACAATGCATCTAACTCTTTGTGCTAATCTGTTCAATACCCCATCCCCCCCCCCCCCGCGTTAGCTTGTCACGAAGGAGAAGAAAACGAGTAGTAGAAATCAGTTTAGTAAACAAATCCGCCAATTGATCTTTAGAATATAAGAAATGCACTTGAAGCTCATTACGAACAACCCGTTCACGCACAAAATGATAGTCTATCTCCACATGTTTTGTTCTCCCATGAAACATAGGATTTGCCGCAAGAAAACTTGCACCGATATTGTCACACCAAAGAATGGGCGGTTGTGAGATTGTGACTCGTAATTCAGTTAAAAGGTATTGAACCCATAGAAGTTCAACACAAGCAAGAGCGAGGCTTCGGTATTCGGCTTCTGTGCTAGAACGAGCAACAATTTGTTGCTTTTTAGCACTCCAAGAAATGATATTATTTCCTAAAAAATGCAAAAATCGGATATTGAACGGCGATCATCCGAGCACCCGGCCCAATCAGAATCGGCATAGGCATGAAGAGTAAGACTAGAAGAAGGGGTTAGGGCAAGACCATGACGCAATGTACCCTTCAAATAGCGCAAAATGCGTTTAACAGCTGTCCAACGTGAAGTACGCGGCTCATGCATGAATTGAGACACTTTATTAATAGCAAAGGATAAATCGGGACAGGTAATCGTGACAATTTGTAGCGCGCCCACGATACTGCGATAGAGGTGAAGGTCGTCAAATGGATCACCATCATGTATTGAGAGAGAGAACCGGCAACATAGGAGAAGCACACGGTTTACATTCCTGCATCTTAGTTTTGGTAAGAAGGTCAAGAATGTATTTGGCTTGTGAAAGATGAAAGCCAGTGGAGGTAGCTTGGACTTCAACCCCAAGAAATAATGTAAGGGTCCAAGATCTTTGATTGCAAACCGTTCATATAATTGGGCAATGCATTGAGTAATAAAAACAGAATTGCTCCCAGTTATAAGGATATCATCCACATAAACTAAAAGAATTGTGGTATGACCATTGGAGTGAAGAATAAAAAGAGACGAGTCATATTGAGAAGCACAAAACCCGATTTCTAACAATACGGAACTCAATTTTTGAAACCAAGCACGGGGTGATTGCTTGAGGCCATAAAGAGACTTTAAGAGAAGGCGTTTTGCACATCAAGTTATCGAATCAATAAAACCGGGCGGTTGAGCCATGTACACATGCTCGGTTAAATCGCCATGAAGAAAGGCGTTTTGCACATCAAGTTGTCGAATCGACTAATGCTCATGAACAGCCAAAGAGAGAACTATACGGATGGTAGTGGGTCGAACCACAGGGCTAAACGTGTTAAAGTAATCAATGCCTTCTTGTTAATGAAAGCCTTTAGCCACGAGACGAGCCTTGTAACGTTTAATCGATCCATCCACATTCTGTTTAATCTTGTAAACCCATTTACACCCAATGATACGCTGATTGTCAGGTGCAGGAACAAGTGTCCAAGTCTTGTTGTGAGCGAGAGCATCGATTTCAACAGCCATAGCCTTTCTCCATTCGGGTTGAGTATTAGCTTGGGCAAATGATTTGGGCTCGGTTTGGACTTAAGTGTGATAGGCGACATGATTTGGAAATTTATGAGGTTGAATCGTGTTATCTCGGGTGCGAGTAATCATCAAGTGAGTCGCCGGAGTAGGCATGGGAGCTGGAGGAGCAGGAGGGACAAAGGAAGAAGAAGGCTGTGTTGAAGAAGATGCAGTAGGCCAGTCAAAAGGGGTCAGCGAATTAATAGGCCGGGCAGCATCTTGGGCAGGAGGAGAATTTAAAATCGGGGCAGCAAGTTGGGTAGACCGATCAGGGGTGTGGGCAGCGCCAGGAGAGGAGGAAGGTGCGTAAGAAGTCTGTTGCTGGGGCTGAGAAGTAGAAGACCCAAAAGATGAAATAGGAAGAAGAGGTAGAGCTGTGAGTTGGGCCGAAGCTTCACAGGTGAGATCTTGGCCTGTAGCTTGATTTATAAAAGGAAAAGAAGATTCATCAAATTGAACATGCCTGGAAATGTAAACCTTGTTAGTCTTTAAGTGCAAGCATCGATAGCCTTTTTGGTTAATAGCATATCCAATGAAAATGCA
The DNA here is from genome assembly GCA_031770325.1 of Bolboschoenus planiculmis. Taxonomy (NCBI): domain Eukaryota; kingdom Viridiplantae; phylum Streptophyta; class Magnoliopsida; order Poales; family Cyperaceae; genus Bolboschoenus; species Bolboschoenus planiculmis. Next base: position 3,365,262 of record CM062778.1, on the reverse strand, counting down.
TGGTAAGGCTCGGAGCTCCAATTTGTGTGAATTGTAAGGCCGTGTATAGGAAAAACACAAGCATCCTAGCACACGGAGCATAGAATAATTTGGAGTCTCGTTAAAGAGAAGAAAATAAGGATTCGAATAGGTCGACGACGGAATTCGATTGATGAGATAAACGATTCTTGCAAAGATCTCATCCCAATAAGAATTGGGAATGGAAGCGCGAGACATGATGGCGAGGGCCAATTCGATGATATGGCGATGTTTGCGCTCGGCCACCCCATTTTGTTGTGGAGTGTAAGGACACATAGTTTGGTGCACAATTTGAGGAAATTGTGTTTGAATGGGTTTAAATTTAAATTCAGTTCCTCCATCGGTTCGTAAAATCTTTATGGAGGAATTAATTAAGTTCTCAACTTGAGATTTAAAAAGAGAGAACACACAAGGTACCTCACTTTTGTATTTCAAGAAATAAATCCAAGTAAACTTGGAAAAATCATCAACAAAAATGACATAGTAACGAAATCCACTTATTGAATCAACAGGTGTGGGTCCCCAAATATCGGAGTGTATAATTTGAAGAGGAGGAGAAGAAAAAGAAATAGAAGAAGGAAAGGGAAGTTTATGTGCTTTAGCTAAACAACAATCATGACAAGTAGATAATTTTTTTATAGTACAAGGAATATTTTGAGAAATAAAAGATGTAGAGTCGTGAAACTAGAAGGGTGTCCAAAACGAGCATGCCAAATGTCGGCGGATGCCCGAATCCCGAGAAGAGCTTGATGTAATTGTTTTGGAGGTAGAGGTACATAGATGGAGAAGAGACCGTTAGAGCTTGTCACTTGTAGTAGTGTTTTCTTGGTGCGAGAATCCTTTAATTCACAACAAGAAGAAGAGAATTGAAAAGTTAGATGAGGATTGTCAAGAAGTAGCTTAGAAAAGCTAATAAGATTTTTTGTAAAAGAAGGAACATGAAGTATATCATGAAGATGAATTAAAGAATGAGAGAGAATAAATGAGGTTGAATCGATGTTTTGAATTGTAAGACCCGCACCGTTACCAATTTGGAGATTATCCATGCCTTCAAAAGAGTAGGAGGAGGATAAGTTGTTGATGTCACTTGTCACATGATTTGTGGCACCGGAATCGAGCACCCATTCCGAAACAATTGAATTTGGTGGTACTGATGGCCTTGGAGTAGAAGACTAAGCAGCATAGGCCTGGAAGGGAGGAGGAATGTACTCGGGATCTGCATCAAAATGATTCCAGCAGAACCTAGCACCGTGGCCCAATTTTTGACAGATCCGACACCTAAGTTTTTGACCTGTGTATTGAGGTTTTGGAGGTCTAAGCCCATTGGCCTTCTGAGAATTAGAAGTGGGATGGCGTGGCCCAGTTGGAGTAGAATTAACAGTCCGAAAGGAGGGATTCGGTAAGAGGGGCTTGGAGAAAGAGTTGATTGGGTTGCAGTTATTGAAGTTCGGGTTAGCGGGTTGAGATTGAGAATACTGATTGCTAAACGCCGAAGGAGAGGAGATGGAGAGAGATGATTGTTGGTTTTAAAGAAGCGACTCGTGACTGAGGAGCAACACGTGGAGATCGGTGAAGCTGATAGAGTCGGAGTGAGTGGCGGTTGTAACCGAGGTCACAAAGGGAAGAAACTCAGGGCCGAGTCCATTGAGTGTTGCTGTGACAAGATCATCATCGGAGATCGGAGATCCGATGAAGGCAAGCTCATCGGCCAAAGATAGCATCTTTTGAAGAAATTCCGAGCAAGTGGCCGATCCTTTTATCGTTGACTGTAGTTGTCGTCGGAGATTAGTCAGACGAGTTCGCGATGAGGCAGAGAAGGAACGCTGAAGATAGTTCCAAAGATCGGAATAGTGACACAGGAAACGACTTGAGCTTGCACGGATTCTGTCAGCGACGATCGGATCCACCCGAGAAGCAATTGATCTTGTCTATGCCACTGTAGATAGCAGGATTAACACTTCGAATCATCGGTTTCAGAAGGAATTGTGATCGCCGGAGGTGATGAATCAAGAAATTTCGTGAGATTGTAGCCATGAACAATAGATAAAATCTGGGATTTCCAGGTAAGAAAATTATTGTGGTTGAGATTTGTAGCAATGGGAAGAGTAAAAGAAATGATAGATTCAGTAGATAGAGGATAAGAAGCAGTGGTAGAAGCAGCCATGGCATTTGCCTTTGTGGCTCTGATATCATGTTAAAGTATTTGAAGAACAAAGAGAGAGAGATGAAAAGTAATCTTTATTATCTTTATCACCATTTTACACAGAGGATTACAAAGTATTTATAGCCTATGATCTCTAACTAATTTCTCCTAAACTGTTATTAGTTAGTTACAAAGGTTGTTTCAGATACAATGCATCTAACTCTTTCTGCTAATTTGTTCAATAATAAGCGAAGTAAAATTAAAACAGAGTAAGTGTTAAATTATTTTAAAGTATTGATGTTTGATAGTAGTGAAGTAATTAGAAGTAGTGAGAATAAAAAATATTAAAATCTATAAAATTTAGTGATTTAACTTTACTCCATTTTCATAGATATTTTAACTCCACCTTTATAAATACTTTAAATTATTTCATTTTAAATCACTATCATTTAGTACATTAAAAATATTAAAATATTTAAATTACCTTTACTCTACTGTCAAATGAGGGGTTAGTGTAGCTAAATCTTTTACTGCCAAATGGGGGGTTAGTGTAGCTAAATCTGTCACTTGGAACAGATAAATTTGGACTGCAAAATATCATAACTTCCTGGCAAGACAATTAAAATCACAATGAAATATAAGGTTGACCTAGGTTGATCGAGGTCGTCTAAAATGCCTATGCCTCTTACGAAAAACCGAAGCGGAAAAAAAAAACAATGAAGGGTCTCAACAAAAGATTTTTGGAAGAGAGACCTTAATTTCTCCACCAGTAATTTTTAAGGAACTATTACAGACCGATTTTATTTGACCCCTATTCCAAGGAGACATAACGTGTGATTCATCTTGGTCGTTTTTATAATTCTTATTTTGTTTTAATTTACAAAATGAAAATGCATTTTTATGGTTTTGAATTAATATATATATATATATATTTAAAACATTATGAAAAGATTAATAAAAATTCAGACATGATCCTAATAATATTATTTTATGAAACACTTTAATGAAATTTAAGATTTTTAAGCGACTATTTATTTATTTGTTGAGATGACAATGCATTTTGGAATTAATGAAAATCTATTTTTAGAATTTTTAAAAGAAATATGAAAGTTGAAAAGATTCAATAATATCTTTTTTTCATTTAATTTATTTTTTCTTTTCCTTATTTTTCTTTTTACTTTTTTTCTCCTTTTTTTATTTTCCCGACACCAAGATTTGTGCAAAGGTTTGATGGAGGGCTTGTCAGCGTCAGATCTCCGATCATGAGATAGGGTGAGTGTAGCTGGAGCACTGAGTTCAATGGTGGTGGTGTTGGAAAATTTAAATTAAATTTCATATATTTTACAATTTTATTTAAATATAATAGACTACTATAAAGAAAATTAGAACAGAAAGAAGCGATTTTAGAAGTCACGTCATAATTTTTTATAAGAACCGTATGAGATCTAATGTTTGAACGGTCCGGATTAGATCGCTTTACCCGCGCAAGTTATTCTTAAACAAAAGAACAGAACCCAGCGTTAAAAACCAGAAGTCGCCTCGCCTCTTCTTCTCTGCAACATAAATGAGGATACGCTTTTTCTCCTCTCCTCTTCAGGCTTTTCCAACTATACATCTCGATTGGTTGTGGTCTGGATATCCGAAGGGAGATAGTCATTCGAATCCGATGCTTCCCATTTTTTTCGTCTCCTCTTCTATTCTATCAAGACTGACGGCTTAATTCGGGAAAAAGTCATTTTTTTTCTTTCAAATCGTTTATTTTTTTTCTACGCAGGAGTATCTATTGATTGGCGATAACAATGGAATAAGAATTAGTGAAGCGAAGTGGAGTTATTGGTCCTATTTTGTTTCATTTGGGGACCCGAAATCTCGCACATGCTATCCACTTTCTTCTCCGTCAGCGCAATTCTCCCTCCCAATCTGGGGGGAAACCTTCTGCTTCTCTCATTTACTCTCTATTTTCCAAATATTTTTAGTTTGAGGATAAATGATAGACTGAGCAACAACGAAGCATGGCGGAAGGCTGCTCATGTTCGTCTCCATTATGATGCCAGAAAATTTTGAGGGCGTTACTTCAGAATCTCCTATGAATTTTTTGAACTGGTGAAATTGAGGTATGTATCAATTTTCACTTCCTTTTTTTTTTGTTCTGACATTCTTCAGTTTCTTAATTTCATTTTTTACCCAAATTGCGTGTAACATTTGAATATGGGATAGATCAATAAGATCCAAATTGTATACCAAGCAACTTGCATGAGATGGAACTCTAATTCATTCAAAATTCTTCAAGTAATAGAACATGCACTAAATTATTAGTTGGAAGATGTTCACCCTTTTCTTGCCTAAAATTTGTGAATGTTAACTTGTAGTGCTCACGTTAACTCTATATTTCAGACTAATAGTTTCTAATGAAAAATTCAAACAATTTCATTGGAAGAGTTAGCTATCATCAATAAGACAACTTATAATTAGTATTAACAATTATAAAGCCTATGTTGCAAACATGTTAATTTTTCATTTGATTCAAGATTGACATTGGATCACAGTAATGTAATTTCTCTGGAAATTTTTACTGTATCAAAGTATTGGAAGTATGATTGCCAACTCAACTGAAACCGATTGTGATTTTGTATATATTAATATATATATATATACAAGACATATTTATATTAACAATTTGTCACATAATTAAGGGATTGTTGTATATATGTATAGCATCCCAATGATAAATATAGTTTTCTCCTCTGCATCAATTGGAATATATAACCAATCAGCCTAATATAGTAATATACTGGAATGTTCTTAAACAAGTAATTCCTTCTTATATAAAGGTAAGCTTGTAACAAATAACATACTATTAGTACGATGACCGTTTAGGCACCAATAGATACACAGTCAATAATAGATAGTTGATTTATGCCAGTATAATAATTTGGTTTAGCTTAACAAGATCAATTTCAGGAAATAAGGGTTCCTTTGGCAACTATCATTCGATGCGGAATAACGGAGTAGCTCGCTATTCTAATTGAAAGAGTAAATTCATGCCAATAAAATAACACATACAAATCTCAATACTGGATAATATTACATTGTTCATGTTGTGAATGTATACAGTAACATCTTATTGGCAGAGCTTAATTATTTTTCTCAAACAAGTTAGATTTTTTTGGTTTTATATGCTTTTTTTTTTCTTTTTCTTATGCAGAGAAAGATGTTTCTCTATATAGAACAAGGAGAAGATGATAATCTCCACCAACAGTTAATTTGTAGCAGGAAGAGACTATTCCCACGCAGAGGTATTCTTTTATTTTTTTTAATCATTTTGTGTGTTTTGACTATATATTTTCTCACTTATTTGTTTCATGTATATTGCTTTGATGTTATATTTTTAGTTATTTATACATACCTTTATGAGATAGCAAAAAAATATTTATGTGATTTTTTGGGTAAAGAAATGTGAATTTCTATTTTTATATGCTGCTGAAGCATTTGTACTAATTCTTTCTTATATTTTTCAGAACCATTTTTCCTTGTGATAAATCTGTATTGACACCTATATGGTACTAAATTAGCAATGAAATCCTTTTGGTTTTGATATTGGTTTAACGTTTTTCTCCAGGAACAAAAGACAAAGAGATCGAGATTGTGATATGACATTTCCAAATAAATTATTCTATGCAAGTTATTTTTATGGGAAAGACAAAGAGATCAATTACTGGCCATATTGGCATCATAATAATAGCCACTACTCAATGTTGTAATAAACTCAGTTCTATTCAGGGAACCTTATTGAAGAACTCCTCTGACTAGTTATTTATTCAGAAAAAGTTCAGTCGAAGAAAAAAAAATGTTTATTTTATTGTAAATGAGATCAGTATGCTGTATCAGCAAAAGTTGTAAATGTCATGGGACTCATGGTATTGAAGTGGTTCAAGATCGGTGATATTTTGTATTTTCCTAACAATTGTTTCCCAACATTTTGTGAATACATCATGCATTGATAAATAGCATATCCATTTATAGGATTAACTTAACAATACAATCAGTGTTTTCGCATTTCAGATCGAAACAAACGTCATGCCTTTTGATTTATTCTTTACATTCGACTTCTAATATGATATGCTCTTAGACTCCGTTTGGGAATAAGATAAATTGGAAATAATTTGGAGATAAAATTATTCCCTATGAAAAGAGGTGATAATTTTATCCTCCATTTATCTCAATCTCAAACAAGAGCTTATTGGAAAATCCCGTACTATGCATTGGTTCTGTGCTAGTTTATTTAACAAACTAATCTTAAGTAATATTTGATAAAATATTCGATTATAAAGAATTTGTGGGCTGGCCACCTGTTTTTTCTTATTAATCTCTTGGTTTTTAATTATATCCCTATAATAATACTAATAATTAATGCCATCAGTTTTCATGGAACAAAGTGAATTGAATACAATTTATCGTTACTTGCATAATATATTTTAATTGTTGACAGCTATATGCTTGCAATGCTGGAGCATTATTTCATTGACCTTTTTGTGAATTTGATGACTAGATTAATCGGTTTTGCTAGAAAGTTAATAGGATTAATTTATACACGGTAATGTATATTAATGTCACTCGGTTAAGGTTCTATATATATACATACATCCGTTCAACAAAGAATGTGAGATAAAAACCATATATACACAATCAACAAAATGAAGCAGCATTTTTGTTTTTGCAAAATAGTAAATTCGGGTTCATTTCTAATGGTGCATCACATTAACGAAGACAGGGATCGAAGTATCTTGAGAGGAGATCGCCGCGAGTCCACTGCATCATGTAGGGTGAATACTTCTCTAAAGGTAGTATTCGTGAGTTTTATGGGTACGTTTCGATTTGCTACAATTGACGTAGACTGATGAGAATTTGAAGTGCTAGCATAAAAAAAATGCGACTGACAAGAATTCTCTAAATCACTGTTTGATTTTCCTAAACTCTATTTATTTTATTTTGAGGCTTAATTTTTCTAACAGGTGGTGCCATTGATTGGGTAGTCAGGAATCGCCGGGACGAGCACCATGGTTGGCGACTGAGGTTGAGAGACTTCCTTTGTCAGTTCAAGCACCTTTTTCATAAAGGTGTTTACATCATTGGTTTGGGCTCAAAGGCCTTAAACATATCACTTTAGCCAACTGGTACCTGTATAGTTTGATGCCTATACTGTTCTTGGAGAAGTTTCGTGAAATTGAATGTAATTAGATGCTCTAAGCCTTCCAAACACATTGTGAGAGAATTAGTGATTGGTTCTATGCATGTTGTTTCATCAGTCTGGGTGAAGACGTATGAAACTCATCATCTGTTTAGGCTTGGTACCAAAGCAATTACAGACTGACGACAGTACAGAGGTCATTCACAGAGAGATTGGAGATTGCTTAATTCCATAATTTCTGATATCAAATGAATTTGATAAAGCTGCTGTCACAGCTGGTATCAACACAATATAGCAACATTGCTTCACTTTTCATTTATATCCAAATTCATCTAAGGATCTTGTTTTAGTTTGGACATCTTACAGAAGGTTCAAGCATCATGTTTATATGTTTTTCTATTTTGTCCAGATTTATTGCACTTGTTTCAATCTAATCAATACAATGTTGATCCACAGCTGACTTCATTTGGTGCTTGATTGTTTAACTAAATTGAATGAAATTTAGCTGAAGTGAGGGGAATTCAATCTTAATTTGAAGTCCAGAAATCATGTCCATACTTGAATCAAGCCTTGGTTGTATCAACCATGTTTCTATTCGTTCTGTAAATTAAAAAATCAATTATGGCAAACATGTTTTATCTCGGGTTGGCTAATTTCATGCTCTTGTTCTAATTTCCTGTCACAAAAGGGGTCCTGATCCTTCATTGAAGTCCTTGAAGCAAGTTTAAACATGACTTGGTTCTTTGAATTTATTCATTTTGCTTTTGTTTCTTACTTCATATTACTCAAGCTTAAGATCATGAAAATGAATTCGTTTAGGGTTTATATCTCAAAGAAATGTAAAATGAGCCAAGTCATCCTTGCTGAGATTATAGGAGTATTTAAAAAGGCTCAAGGATCATTAACATTTGCATTTACATTTTTGTGATTTTATTTCTATTTATTTAACTGTCATTTTGACTGATAGTTGACTTTTAAATATGGTTTGAGGTAAGTACTTCAAAAAAAAAAAAATCATAACTATTTACAAAAAATCTCAAAAATGGTATAACATGGAGGAAACATGCAACAATACATGATTTAACTACTACTAGTGTTTTAAAGATGCATGTATAAACAGAAAATGAAATCTAATAACCAAAAGCAGCCACCGTCAGCAACTTGTGCTGAGACACTGGCATTTATGATGCTTTGTCAATATTTCATTAAACCTATTTATGCAAGTATTTCTATATGATTTCAAAGACATCAAAGAACATGATCATGCATATTTTTTTAATAATTTTATTCAGTTTATTTTAATTTATTTCTCCTCAGTTGAAATTAATCAAAACCTAAGCTGAGGCTGTTAGAAAATTCATATTTATTCTTAGAAATTCTCACACATAGTGAAACTTTATGAGAAGATGTATTTAATAAGTATCTATATGCTGGTAAACTTTTCAAATCAAAAGACTCAGCATATTGAGAATTATGATTTTCCTAAGGAACTGAGTCAGTGTTGACTGCTTTGATCTTTTTTATTTTTATTTTTTTTTAAAGTTGTGATTCAAACATATATAACTCCCTACAGAAAACTCAAAAAATCATAAAATTCTACGAGCAGATGCATTTAGTATATCTCTAAGTGCCGTGAAAGTTTCAAGTACAGAAACTAAACAGACTAAGAGTTATGAATTATTCAAAGGGGCCGAACAGTGTTGACTGTCTTGACTTTTTATTTTTCTAAAAAGGATGAGATTCAAACAACCACAACTTCCTACAGAAAGTTCCAAAATTCATGATATTTTGTGAGAAGGTGTGTTTAAAATATTTTTAAGTACTGATAAAACCTCAAATCCAGAAAATCAACCAATCAAAATTTACGATTTTTCATTAAAATTGGACTATTTTAACCTTCCCGCTGTACCTCATTAGTGAAGCATATTAAAACATAAATAAAGCTGAGAGCAGAGAGATAGAGAGATAAAACCATGTCAGGAGCTCTTGAACAAATACATTTCATTGCTTGAACATGCTAAACCCCAAAGAACTATTAAGTAGGCCGAATGCCAACAAAGAATTGGATTAGACCCTGGTTTTGCACCAAAATTTCATAGCTTAAACATTTTGTACCATATAACCTAGATTAAACCTTGCCAAGCTCAGCCATGAAGTGAACTGAGGGAGAAACAAGGTCTCCTTCAGTTTAAGAGCTTAACAATGTCTAATCATGTCAATCTGATTTACTTTCTTAGCTAGCGCAGTAAAGAATTTATATTCTACGCTTTTATTTTAGACTTTTCCATATTTTAAATAGGATCACAGTAAAATTATCATGTCATTACTTCCTATGTGGAAAACAGTACTCACAAAGAAATGTAGAATATATAAAATGATTTAAACAGTGCAAACAACAAGATAGGAAACAATTAATGCATGGTTTCATCAAGATTCAGGACTAAATCTAAATTTCTACATAAGCCCGGTATAAAGAAACGCTAAACATCCGATAAAAAATTCATTATTATTTCCTTGCTTCTGTGCATCTGTGTATGTAGAAAGTATTTACTTATATATGTGAGAAAATCTTTTAATCAAATTCTTTCCTATCAAAGCAGCAACTAAATAAACTTAATCACAAAACATACTTCTCTGAAATTGTTCGAAAATAAGCCAAAAATAAATAAAATTAAATAGAGTTTAGGAATGCAAACAATGGTTTGATGAATTCTAGTCGGTCACACACTCTACAAGCCCACACATGCAATTGCCGTCGAAGCTTTCTATTGTAGATTATCGAAAAGTAGTCACCCATGTGGTGCAGAAAAGTTATTGATAAAATTTTTTAAAAAGAAAGCAGATACAACGCTCCTGTAAAGATGACCAGTCCATGAGTTGAGGTTTAATCTAGTACAGGCATAAGGTGCAGCACTGGTGCAGTCCATTTCCTTGTGATTTAATTGGCCCACATACATGTTGAGGAAATCTTGTGTTGTGCCATGTAGACACATGCATAAATGGAAACACATTACATAAGAAAACTAAAGAAAATGACGACAAAATGAAGTACAATTTACTCCCGATGGTCCTTACTGTACCAGTTTCAGTAAGCACTGATTTCTGAAAAGCTGCTATCCAGATCCCTCAAACAGGTCAAGGAGACAGGATTTCAACTCTGCAACACTGAGCTCCTTTTCAATAACACGCGGGCCTAATTTGCCTTTATGCACCTCCAGAAATTTAGTGTAAGCTGGTACAACTGTTTCCAAAACAGCATTTCTCAACTCCTCTCGCCGTTCAGGGTCTGGCACCTTCCATGATGCTTGGGTTTGGCACATTTCTTCTATAGCCAATTTGAAACTTTTGAGCCTGTTTCTAGCACTGACCTTATTTGTTGCAGTTAAGCAAGGTAAAACCTCTGCGGAGATTGACTTCTCAAAGCTCGTCAAGTGCCTATGAATTTCCTTCTTCGGCCCCTGGACCCATTCTTCTCCTAAAACAATTTTCAACTGCGGACTTGCACCCTCTTCAACCATGTAATTGAGATTGTTGATCCAAAATACTTGTTCTGCTCCGCTGGCCTTCAGGAGCTCAGATTTTTGCTCTAGTTTAGATCTTAGACATGAGATCATGGAAGACACAAGCTTACAGCAGTCAGATGCACCTATGGTCACATCACCATTATCACTGCTATTATTGCCAGAGAGAAGTGAATTTTTATCACGGAGTATAGAGTCTAAAGTTCTCTGGTAATTGGCCAGTTTCTTGACAGTTCGCATAGTACTGCACGTCAGCTGATGGACATCTACATCATTCGGAGTGGAGCATGATTTGTCATCTTGAATTTGTCTTCCCAAGTCTGCAAGGGTCCTCACAATGGCCTTCGCTAGTCTAGCAAGTACTGGTGTCACATCTCCCAAAAATAAAATCCATCTTGGGGAATGAACTATCTGAGGTACTTGTTCTGCAGTAGCTGTTAAAAGGGCAGAAATATTAGATGATAACTCGCCAAGGACCTCATGAACATAGAGCTGATGAAATATTCTTTCATTTCGCCCTGACATGGCAGAAGTTGCTGCATCCGCAAACTCGAGCAGCGGCATGAGACATATGTCGGCATATCTGTGGAAGCACACCTCTTTTAACTTATCAGTTTTAGCAAAGATTTCATAACAAAGGCACTTTATCCAGGGAAGAACCTCATAAACTACAACCTTAAATGCCCATTCCCATTTCCTCCTCCTTTTTCGAAGCTCAGATAACTCTATCAACCCCAAATCCTCCAAAACGACCTTCCTGTCTCTCTGATGGAATCCAAGAGTTGTTAGGTAATTTGTCTCAACGACTTGTTGGGTGGCCTCTTGGAAGGCTTTGTCCAGTACGTAACAACACTTGCTATGAATCATTATGTTTGCAAGCTGTTTTAAATTAGATATAGCTTCAGAGAAGAGATCCGAAATTCTCCCGTCAGATGTTTTCTCTATTTCATTGGTGAACATTTGTTTATTGATGTTAGGGGCCGGTATATTAACAGGATTGCTAGACAGGCTAAAACTACGTGAAGATGAGACCGAGCTCCAGTATGAACTATTTCGTTCCCCAGCAGACAGTGAGGATGTGAAGCTACTGGGGCAAAACCAGCGTGATGGATGCTGGGAATTTGCATGGATGGTTTCAACATTATGGATTGCAAACTTTGCATCTATGAGGCAGTAAAATAGGTCATTTAAACGACAACTTGCAAACTGTAAGATGCCGTTCGTGGCATCTTTTTGGAGGTTAGTGTTCTTCAAAGAACTGCGGGACTCTGCAACAGAGATAATTCGCATTAATGCCTCCGCAATGCCAATGCAGCTAGTGGAATCGAAAGGATCCCAGTGCTCCACCAAAAGCATAGCTTCTATTGTTACATCCGTAGCTTCTTCTGGGACACCAGCAAAATTGTCAACCACATAGTTTTGCCTTATCTAAATAAAAAGCAAATCTCAGTTAGATGACAAAAATTGTATATTCATACTTTTTGAAGATCTTATTATATAAAAATTTCGACATGATCTTCTTTGAACAACAAATCCATATCTATTGAAACTAATCTACTTCATTGGTGGTGCTTTACAAAGTATAATCGGATCATTACTTTGGATTCAAATTCTCGAATACTGAACTTCGAATAAACAATCTAAGTTGCTCGACATAATCTACATATTACAATCTTATGAAATAACAAATTTTCTTACTATTTCTCAGATTTTTTAATATGACTCTAAAATAATAATAAAATAATATTATTTGCAACTCAAATAGGTTCATCTTTCAAAAATTAAAAAAATAGTAAGAAAATTAAAAAAATAATAAAATTTGATATTCTATGAGATTCCAATATATAGATTATATTTAGTGGCTTGGATTGTCTGTATCGACTTCAGTATTCAAAATTTGAACTCAAAATAATGACCTCTCTTTATTTTGCAAGGCACTGTAAGAAAACTCTATAAATATAAAGCACTATATGTACATCACTTTACACTTGTATTTGAGGTTTCAAAATTCAAACAACAGATTCAAACTTTTAGCATGATCTCCATATGAAAATTTACTTGGAGACCAAAATTTCTTTGGAATTATTTTACTATTTTTTTAGGGGTGAAAAGTCATTACTATTAAATGGTCCATAAATTATTAGATTATTGAATTTTCCACCCAACCAAAAAAATAATAAAGAATTTAAAAAAAAAAAGAAGTAAAATTTGATCTTCAATTAGATTTTCATATGGAGATCATGTTGAATGATTTAGATTAGGTATTTGAATTTCGAAATTTAAGATGTGAGTGTAAAGTATGAGATGGTTTATACTTTATAAACCAACTTAGCATATTTAATAAACGCATATTATATACGTATATGTATGTAATGTCTTCCACATATAATTAATTATATATTTGTATGTAATAATTCGATGTGTATTGGTATTTAATAAAGAAAAGTAGTACAGGACAAATCCCACAAATGATTTTATCTGGCATATATCCTCCGAAGCTCTGTTATAAAAAATATATAATCAATGAAATTCAAATATTTTATATTATACTATGGTTTGCTACAAGAGAGATAAACAGTATAAAAGAATGATATGGACTATGTTTCGTGGAGAGAAGAGCAATGCTCAGATGCACCGCATTTTAGCAAAGAAAATTCTGCAATTTATTTTGAGTATCTAATCAAACAAAAAGTAATGAGTATATAATTTGTTGCTTTCTTAAAACTAGTTTTCAATTTTTAGTAAGAAACAATTTTTATATATATCATCATCATGTGATTTCAAAATATCTCAAAAACATAACATAAACATTCGGTCAAATAAATTATAACCATTGTATTGCAGCAATTTTCATTCATTGAAAAAATACAATCCGTTAGCACTTTACATACAACTTTAGAATTCATGTTAATTTTTTCCCTTTTTTTGAAAGGAAGATGATGGGGTCATAAAGGGCCTCCTTTCGGGAGAGAGGTGGATACATCCATGAGTGAACTTTTTGATTGTCTTCTTATTATTTTAACCATTGGATTTAAGACAACCTCATATTAAATGCTTGTTCTCTCTCATAAGTCACTGCATTAATTTCCTCTTCTCTTTGCATTTACTTCACGCACATAAAAAGTGCTAAATGTGGTCAAGGGTTAAAAGCACGAAAACATCATTTTCTTTTCTTTATGTTAATTTATATTTATATTACAACTAACAATGGTAAATTAAGTTATAATTAACGTTTTCTTTTATTTAGGAAATATTATGTTTATTCTAAATAAATTGTATAAAAAATGAATTTTATTAGTTTTGTATAATCATGCTATAGCAATAATTATTTTCTTTTTGTCATGTTCTCAATCTGTCCATATAGAGTAAAAATATTTATAATTTTATATGATATATATATACATGTCCATAAAATTACATGTATAGTTATTGAAATTTTACATAAGAGGTTCAAAACAACATATAATTCATGCTTTTTGTGATTGGCATCTTTTAATTTGAATTATATCACATCATTTTAACAAACTTAAAGCCTAACATTTTAAGAGATAATTGCAGTCCCCAACAGTCAAATAATTTTTTTTTTCAAAGAATACAAATCTAGTTTCGTCAAAAAATAAAATAAAAGTTCCAATTATAAATTCTCAAAGGGATTAAAAAATTGTAAATTAATCTAAAGTCAATAAAATAATTTGGATCTTTTTCTGATAAAAAAAATAATTGGATCTAATCGGAATAATTTCATTTGAGCGGTAATTAAGATTAATTAAGTAAAAAAGTTTATGTTTTAAACATATATGCTGCCCAGTAAACAATCATTCTAACTTAATTTAGTGAGGGATAGAGAAAACAGCTTCATTTAATATTATCGAAAGAGGAGAGAGGATTAATAAGAGGAGAAGGGATTCAATGTCTATGGTCATTGATGTTATATTTTGACTATGAAATTAAATTTTAAATAATTATTTGTTAAACTCTTAAATAATAAAATTATTTAATTGGAAATTTTGTATATATCATATTATATAGGTACACAAAAAATTATATCATTTCAATTTTATTTTGATATGCATCAAACATAAAAAAAATCGACGAACCAAATTTTATGATTTAATTCGCTCTCTTGATGACTACATAAATAAAGTTAAAATTCAGTAATTTTTTATTTGTATGAATTAGAATATATCTAACAATTTAAATATATATTAATTAAAGTATAAATATTAAAATAAACACGATAGACATATCCCTCTTCTAATATAATAAAAGATATATGTTATTGTGTTTAAATTAAACGGTCAAATCTGTGAGTGAACCATCAAAAGGTACGCTCACGGGTGTACCCAACACTCTCCCCCACAATTCAAGTTTCGACCCAGTGAACATTAACTTTATCATAGGTATCTTAGTCTCTTGCATATGCAACTCCAGACTTATATTTTTGTTTAACTTAAAATTATCTTACCACTTCCTTCCATTGGTTATAAGCCTGCTGCAGCACTTTATGATCTTTCAGAAAAGCCTGACAGAAATAAAACTGTATTAACACTTCAAGTATGTAATGTAGGTAATAATCAATGTAATATAGAAATAAATAAATGTTTGTAATGAAGACCATTAGTAGGTCGAGTGGTGTCGGTTCGTTTTGAAATTTAAGGGAGGGTGTGTAGCTAGATCAGAGTAGTTAAAGATAGCGGTGTAAGCAATTGAAACGGTTCAATGGGAAAACAGGTGATATGTGGTACTTGGTACCACTATATAGAGTTTTGCTAATGTGTTAACGTTAGTATTTCGGTCGAAATGTTAATATTCTAAATTTAAAATTTTTGAATTGTGTGGAAGCAATATTATTCGAATGGGGTTAGAATTTTCAAAATCAATATTTTTTTCTCTTTTTCAAAAAAATTGCAAATATAATTTTTCTGTAGATGTCAATTTTAATTAGTTCAGATTGGCCATTTCGACATTATATATTATTGAACAAAAAACCATACCGGCCACAAGAGGCTATAAACAATGCCTAGAACCATTACCAAAAGATTAAAAAGTTGATATATTAATTCCTTGGTTATTTCCTATGCCTTGAATTAATCGTTAAATTTACAAACTTCTTAGGTGTACGCATAAGAGATGATTTAGTACTGAAACGGACATACTATATAAAATCAAACAAAAAATGAAATGGAACTTACTTTTAACCTGCTGCCTTGGAGCTGTTCAAGACTATTCTCCTTGACAATACCAGAAATTTGCGCTGTTGTTTCGTCCATCTGCATTATCTCAGCTAGATGATTTAAAAACTCGTTGTTGAAAAGATCATCCCTGAAGTACTTAATTTCTGCCATAGCAGCTGCCAGCTTATCAACTAAATAAATCAGCCTGTGGAGCACATCAATGTAATTTCTCTGATGCCTGCATCCTTTTTCCAAAGCACTGGTATCAAATTGGATCATTATTGATCGCTCTGCTTCCACAAATAACAAACCAATTGCATTCCTGCAATCGTATATGCTCTCTGCCATATTTTTCATTACTTTCCAAATTAAGTGGTCATGGTATAGCCTCCTATCTTCAGTCACATCTTTAAAGTTACGCAGTAAGACATCAAGTTTTACATTCTTTGCACTAAATTTCTTCATGGCACTTGTTCCATCTCGAAGCTTCGTTAAAGCTTCCTCGAGCTGATCACTGCGGTTGATCAGCTTATCAAAAAGATCAAACTCTTCTTCCGTACTTTCTGAAAGAAAATTTATAAACATTTGGACTTTAGATCTCCAACGTTGTTTTATTCATATAAGCATTCGTTTTTTTAGGAAGTAGGCAAAACACCTCCTAATTTTTATATTAAGACAAGTAAAAATTACATATGAATGGTAGATCTGCAAAGGAAAAAAGAAAAAGAAAAAGCAGTCTATACTACATAAAAGTGGTTGAGTTTCAATCTTTCTTAGCTATATCATATTACATCTAGTATTGACCATTTGATTTGCTTTTTTATTTTATTGAATGGTTAAGTTATATTACACATTTACTCTATCTTTTCATTTAAAAATATATTTGTTATGTCTAATGTGTTATATAATTTTTTAAAATAATATAACTCTTTCATACTTCTATGTAGAAAATTTTATGCAAATAAATGAGTTGTTCTTAACTATACATAATGTTATTTTTTATGAAATAAATATTTATTTTTTTAAGTTTCCGCATGTAAATTTGTGGTAATTAGAAATTGTTATATTTAAAAATTTTATTTTTCCGTTAGTGAATAATTATTTTTGTGGGATGAAGTCCCAAAAATAGCTTTAGTAAGTGTTTGATTAGTCAAGGTATCATATGACAATAAATACCCAATCGTCTCAACAACTCTAATAATATCGTGACCATGGTAGTGTATGATTGCGTCTAATAATCCTATTAGTAGGGATAATCCTTTGTTCCGATCATACTTTGCTTTGACGATCTGAAAACAATATCCTATTAGTCTCATAATTTCTTTTTCAAGAATTCATCTAGAAAAATTCAACATTTGAATATCCACAGGAGTACTAGTCAAAAGTTGGTTTGATTAATTACAGACGTAACTCAAAATTATTCAAGAACAAATCTTCATCAACTTTTGAGTAATCAAAGAAACTTGTGAATGATTAATTTGGGACGCACCACTTGGTAAATTTACTAAAAAGTTAAACAACATAAAAAAAAGTTCAAGAACATAGTCAAAACCAAGAATTTTGCATGAAAGTTCTAGGTTTTAATTAGTTTTAAGATTTAGGAAGAAATTTGGTTTTCTCGGTACCGGTAGTTTGGTACCAAGAATTGTCTTCAATTGCAATGAAACTAGTGCAGTATTCCATTTTTATCCAAAAAATATTGCATAAACAACCATAACGATTTGTTTTGTACAAGTAGTTATAATGGTTATAATAGTTGCAGCGATTTATCTTTGTATTAAACAAATAGTTACAACGATTTTGTTAAGAACTTAGTCAACACTAGGAATTTTGCATAAATAATTATAACAGTTATATAAAAAATTGCATCGTTTTTGCCAACAGATTTGTCAATAAACCAACTATTTGATAAACAGTTAAAATTTTCCGGAAATAACAGTTGTAACAGTTATATAAACAATTGCAATGATTAGCTAGAACTTTAAAAGGTCTTATTCAAAATATATAACTTGATACTTTTCTAAACCTGACTTTCTAGAGCCCTTTTCGAATAGAAATAGGATCCTTTGAGACCTTTGAAATTTTTGTAGCCAAATATTTATGAATTTCGCCTAAAATGCTTCGTATTGGATGAGGGGTCACTGATTTATAAGTTGTAAAGATTCTTTCCTTTTGGATATAAAAAGACGCACTAACCTAGAAGGAACAAAATTATTATAGAACAAAATTATTATAGAGAGAGAGGAGAGGTGTTAAAAATAAATTTATTTTCTGTACACCTCAATTTAGAAGGAATAAAATTAGTTCATTTGAGATTTTGAAGGGTAAAAAAGGTGAAATCATTTTCTCCTCTCCTCTTAATAAAATTTATGGAGCAAACAAATTAAATTATTTTCTCCCCCCTCCTCTCCTCTTTATCTCTTGTGGAGCAAACTCTTAGTGCCTAATTTAGTCCGAACTCATTATCACATCTTGTGTTCTTGTTTGTTCTCTCTTTTTCTATTTTATTTGCTTGATTGATGTGTTCTTTTTTGTTCTCTTATTTTCTAAGTTGCAATATTACCTATTTCTATTTAATTTGCTGTCTTGCATTGTTGTGCACCCGTATTCATAATCCAATTATTTTTAAGTCACTTCAGGCCACATAGCAACCTCCAAAACAACACTTTTATCAACAGCCTTTCATTTATGAGGAGGATTTCAATACTATAATTTTTTTATGCTATAAAATACTACAAACTATCTTTTTTATTTATATTTAAATATTTGACATTTAAATGATGAATCCAAATTGTTGATCTTATTTGTTTTCATGAGAGGTACATGCATATAAAATTTTATGATTTTTTGGAGTTCATTTTATGCTATATCAAGTGATCAAAAAAATGAATACATTAAAATGAATCAATCGTAAATAACTAGATTCATTTATTTTTTTGGCCACTTGATTAGCATAAAATGAAATTCAAAAAATTATGAAAATTTACATACATACATCTCTTATGAAAATAAACAAGATCAATAGTTTGGATTTATCATTTGGATGTTAAATATTTAAATATAAATAAAAAAGTGAATTTGTGGTATTTTGTGGCACAAAAAACTTATGAAATTTTAGAACCCTTTGAAACAACTAGCCTTAGTGTATCCATTTTTTCTTACAATAATGACATGTGTGATTCATACCATTCAATTACATTGAGTAAAGCTAATGTGCTCGTAAGAGCATGGAGCCTCTCAATACTTCTAACTCAAAAACTTATTAAATCGATTTCAAACGAAAAATTCAAGTTGCTCAATAAATTTTTCATATCAAAATCTTATAGGATACTGAATTTTTCTATTTTTAGGATTTTCTAACTATTTATTTCGAATTTTTTAGGATGACTCTAATAATAATAATAAAATAATAAATTTTTGCATATATAAAAATAAGTCATTTTCAAAAATATGAAATAAATAGTTAGAAAACTCAAAAAATAGAAAATTTTGGTATCCTATAAGATTTTGATATGAAGAATTTATTGAGCAACTTGAATTTTTCGTTTGAAGTTGATTTAATAGATTTTTGAGTTAGAAGCACCGAAGGGCTCCTTGCTTCTAAGAGCATGCTACCTTTAGTCCAATTATATTAATATATTTTACCATTGTTGCTTGAGACACAATAAATGTGGCAAAAACTATATCATCCTATATTGCTATGATTGATGGAAGAAATTGGATTGGGACACATTTCATTAAAGATAGAAATGTTGAGTTCACTACGATGATATCAACAATACGTTTTTTTTTTTAAATAATTTTCCGTAAGTCCTAATATTTATTTATTTTTAAATTTTTTTGTGAGATTTGAACCTAATATGTCTTTCTGTAAAAAAATGAGATATATCATCATTGTGCTAGATCTGTAGTTCAAATATCTTTTACGAAAGTTGAACAATACGTAATCGGGAGGGATCACTTAACAATGATTATTTTGACAATTTTTTGATAATGAATTTTTAAATAAATTCGAAAAAATCTAAGAAATGAAAAAAAAATTATAAACGTATTCTTGAACTTAAAGATTGGTTGTGTTTCAAATTTTATATAATTTGAATTACATTTGGTAGTTAATCAAAGATTATTAAAATTTATACAAATTGCAACGGTCCATATTTAACGGTCTTTAATGAAATATCAAATGTAACTTAAATTGCAAGAAATATGAAACACGATCAATATATAAGTTTAAGAAAATGTCAATGATATTTTTTTCTACTTTTAAATTTTTTTCTCAAATTTATATAAAATTTCATTGTTGACATTGTCAAAATAATCATTGTCGAGTGATCCCTCTTAATATTACGTATGGTATATTATTAATTTTATATCCAATAAAAGATTATCAACATGGTTTTAGATATTATGGACATTAATATGTATTTAATATAAGGCGGAGACCTTTGATGCAAAAACTTTAAGAGGTAATATTCATAACTTGAGACAAATAATTATTACTAAGGAATCCAAGGGGTTCTTTGGCTTATTAAAAGCCTTGGTCTCCAATATACATGGCAAGTCCGAATCATCTCTCTGACTTCTCTCCACCAGATTATAGAGCGAGACTTAAAAGAGATGACCATAAAAAAATTTCTAAGGAAGACTTATACTTTGAAAGATCAAATCAATATTGATATTTTGCTCAAGTAAGACATTGATTTAGATACACTTGCGCATCATCTAGATTGAACACGGAACAATCTTAGGTGCGCGATGACTTTCATTGGCCCCAACACAAATAAAAAAAAATAATGCTAGAATTGTGCAATTAGAACAGTAACAGAAGAGTATAATTTATTAAATAATAGCGTTATAGTTTCACTATTCGGAAGAATAAAATGTGATTTAGTAGAATATTAATTGAAATAGTAAATGTATAAATTATACAAGAATAAAATGGTATAATGAAAAATTCAAAACATCATTTATGTATTACAAATCACGATAGTTGATAAAATATTCATTCTGTATTTATTAGCTTTAATCTTATTTCATATGTTATGTTATATGAAATACCATTAATTAATTTTTCAAATTTATTTTAATACTAAAAACACCACAACATAATATTAAAATTTATCAAATTATTTAATACAGTCTAAAAAAGTATAATAACAATAAAAATAATAATAATACTAGCAATAATAATAATAATAATAATAATAATAGAAATAATAATAATAATAATGGTAATAATAATAATAATAATAATAATATAATATAATATTAATGATGACAATATTAGTGCTCATAAAAATATTAATAATATAATAAATAATGAATAAAAATTATTACTTATAGTAGTTATAGAGATATGCTAAGATGCTTTACACAGCACAACGTATCCATTACTTCACAGTCATATATGTCTCGGGTTTCAAAATTTAAACGGTCGATCCAAACCATTGAATATAATCTTCATAATAAATATACTTGGAGACCAAATTTTATATTTTTTGGATTACTTTTGCTATTTATTTGAAGGGGTACAAAATTCATTGATCTAACAATTTCTGGATCTTTCAATAGTAATGATTTTTTACCCTCTCTGAAAAAATAGTAAAAAAGTTTCACAAAATGTCAAATTTGATCTTCAAAGAAATTTTAATATGGAGATCATATTGAACAGTTTGGATCAGTCATTTTGATTTCTAAATTGGAGATACGAATATGAAGTAAGAGACAATTTGTGCTTTATAAAACACATTAGCATACCTCAATAATTATAATATAATAAATACTATTAGATAGTAATAATACTTATGTAAAATAATTTAATAACATATGAATTAATAGTAATCTCTATTATGCACATCGCTAAGCCGCTATTCGACCCATTTGCTATAATACTGGATTAGCCAATTCTCTAGAATACCGGATTACCCTATTTTAATGCTATTTTGAATATTCTAATGGGAGCTGATATATATATATCAAAATCGATACCATAATTGATACCAACTTTATTATTCAGATTAAATGAGTTATTATTCATATTAACAACTTTATTATGTAACTTATTTATTTATATAATACTTTTATTATTCAATTTAAGTGAGTTGTTATTCATATTAATAGTATTTGAGTTGAATAATAAAAATATAATAAAAAATAAGTTGCATAATAAAGTCATTAATATGAATAATAATTTATTTAATCTAAATAATAAAATCGATATCGATTTTAATATCTCCGAAACATTTTCCTATTCTAATATATGTTTGGTAAAAAATTTCAATCGGAATAGCTCGGTATTCTGCTATTCCGATGGTTGCCAAATGAGCCCTTAGACTAGTGACGATATTATATATGTACCTTTGACGATGTTTCTGATGGCCATGTCAGAGAAATCTTGGTCAAATGGCCGGTACAATTGAATCAGCTTTCCCGACATGGTGCTGATGTTCTTCAGCTTTTTCAAAACCTCATCTAGCGTATCAAGTGGTTGATTTGTATCCTCGCTGGTTTCATCGTTCGAGTTGTCTACTCCCCTATAAAGAATTTGCTGCAAGATGATCTCAGCCTGATGGGTGCCATCTTTTATAGGCTTTAACCATGAAAAATCATTTAGCTCCAGTTGTTCAAATTCAGACAACATCTGTTCCCAGTAGTGTAGGTCTGATTCCAGCAAAACATGCTCATCCTTTGAACAACTTGCAGAATGAAGTCCACTATGGGCCTGACCATTATTGAGTACAAAAGTGATTAAAATTCCGAAGAAATGAAGGGTTCAATTTTACAACAAACTACTACTAGCGGATCCACATCTCTCACTGACAAAACAGAAATTTAAGAAATATTTAGAAAGAAGAATCACTCAGGTCATACCTTTCAATTTCAAAAAAATTACATTTGAAATTTGGCTATGATTTTTCAGATTAGTATCAATGTTAGCCAGCTTTTATAATGCACTCCCTGCTAATACATAACCTTTGTACTTTTTACTTTTTTTTAGAGGAAAAATGAGGGTCAATTTTTAAAGGGATGCAATACGAAAACTTCTTAGGAAGTCATCCATCCTAATATTATTCATGTCCAAGCACACTTAACCTTTGTCCTTTATCGTTATTATATCTATACTACATTATAACATGTGTAAATATTCAGCATCTGTAGCTTTTTCAATTGACCAGTTTTCTAAACCCAAATAATTAAATCAAAGATAATTTTTTTAATTCTTTAAATTGAAAGGAAATAAATTTAAGAAAAAAAAAAGGATCATCATTCACTCCCCCTCCTTTGGTCTCCTAAAATTTTAATTTGAGAGGTAGGTGAATGTTCCTCTTTATTTCTTCAATTCATTCATCCCCTCTATCCAACGCGAAAATATGTTCTTTTTTGCAAAAAAGATAAGAATTAAATTATCGAACTGATGTATGTCGTTAGATGCATAACGGAGGAAATTGTAATGAAAAGAACATATTATGCTCCAACGAAAGATTTGAACTTGACTTACTTCTGAACTGATGGCTTGAATTTCTGACGGTTGTTCCTCCAACTGCATCATCTCAGTTAGACATTTCGAGATCTCATTGTTGAAAAAAAGATCCCTCAAACTTATAAATTCAGTCAAAGCATTTAGTAGCGGATCAACTAAGTGAACCAGCGAATTTACTATATCAATGTAAACTGAGTAATCGCTGGACTGGAAATCACCGGAATCAAATTCAACCAGAGTAATTGACATGCCTGCTTTTTCGAAGACCGTATGCCTGTCAATACAGAACATCAGGAAGCCTTTCCTACAGTTATGCACTTTCACTGCAATCTTTCTAATTTCCTCAGCAATTGAATAGTAGTGCGACAATCGGCTCGTCAGCTCAGCAATATTATTTTTTGAATTACGCAAGCACCGTGAGAGATCTTCCCTTATTTGCTTCATATTGCTCACTTCTGTTAGTAGGTTCGTCCAAGCACACCGGAGGGCATCACTGGATTTAATGAGCTTGTAACAAACAGAATCGTTGCCATTCTCACTCAGAGGGACCTTTTCCCTCCTCACTGTCACAAAGATTTACAAATATTAGGACTTACTCCAAAAATGTTTTCTCAAATATTAAATTCCAGAGGGGTTATGCTAAATTTTTAACAATTATTATATTTGAATGAATGACCGTGTTAATTTTAGCCAGACTTTTTCATTTATAATATCAGAATTAATCTAAATCCTAATAATATTTCTCTTAATACACTTCATGCTCGCGATGAATAATTTTTAGTCAATTTCAGGAAAAATGGAACCGATTATTAATTTTAGCATGACATTGAAGATATTGTCAGGGATGTGTAAAAGAAAGGTATAATACAACGAGTTCGCTTCTAGTGCAATAATACATTGGATTGCGCAATGTATTAATCTTTGTGAATCTTAATGCTGCTCGTTCTATTAGATTTATCCTGTGAATTATTCGCATTGTTCACTGCATGAACTCGTTGTATTTCCCGTATTTGAGAAGTAGGGATGTCAATGACACTTCGAATATTTCACTCCCATTAGCTAAGATGCTTCTTTTGGATTCTGATCTACTAGATCAAGTGAGTTGTCAATTTCCAATCTTTACTCTTATTAAGTATAGTTATTCTATTTTGATTCTACAATGATTCAAATTAATTGATCAATTTATAAAATTAAATGCAACTATTAATTTCGCTATCTTAATCCTAAAACGGTTAAGATTTACTTATCTAATTTCACTCGTCAACACAAATTCTTATATAAACATTTGCCATAAATTTATGTCTCTCTAATTATAATTCGGGATCTATTATCAAAATTTAATTATGTTTGTTCCTTTAATGTTAGAATCATTCTATTTGGAACGAGAAAAATCTATATAACTCATTTATAGGTTTTTTATATTTTACCTATCAATTCTTGACCAATTATAATTATAGTATTTAATACTTTTTTTAATATTAGTATTTTCTTGATGATTTGAAATTCTATTTTTTTTTTTACAATATTACAAGTTTTGTACATTTCAATGTTGATATCTTGAGTTACTTTATGTTACCTATGAGGCAAGCTTTTCAAAGTTGATGGAGTTAGAAGGTAAATGTTGATCATAACTCATAATTCATAAGTCATCATAATCCGATATATATATATTTTTTTGGCATTTCAGCGATTTAGATCAAGGGAAGAAGGAAGGTCCAAACTTCTACTTCGATTTATTTTCTCAAATTTGAATAATAAATTTGTATTATGCTATATTCCTTTTCAAGTTTGGACCGGTTTTTCATAACATTTTTTATTGAATAATTTTGAATTCTTAGCAATTTAACTAATGATTATGTTTATTTGGTTTTTAATTTACAGTGTTTATAGGAGTATATAAAAAGAACTTGTGATAGGTAAAATTCTATATTCCATAATCGATTGTCAAATACTTTTTCTTTATTCTTCTATAGATAAATGAGATCAGTTGAGTTTACTCATTTAAACGAGCACATTTTGATTGATTCTATTAATTTTTTATACTTATTAATTATAATTTTTTTACTATTATTTTGATTTTCCATTTATATACTTGAGTCCAATTCATTGTAAATTTTCTTTGTACTTGTGACTTTGTTAGTTTTGTGACTTTCATTAAATTCAATTGACTTAATCTAATGATAATGGTGATTAAAAAAACTACCAGGGTCCTGTGCTAATAAGGAGACATGTTAATATATAATTTTATATAAATTTTGATGGAACAATCATGATAAATGAGATCCTGGATTTGGATTTTGTTTTTTTTTTAGGATACAGGGTCTCCTTCTATGATGATTTTATCCAAATTTCGTTAAATTAATTTATGGGTAATTCAACTATTTGATTATTTGATTATTTATGATAAATTTTATTTTCGTTTTTGATTATTTGGGTTAGTTCAACTAAACTTTAATTTTTTTTAATTAATTTATTTTAAATTTTTCCTGAGCTTTTCAACGTTTTTACATTTTTTTCTATTTTTTATTTTTATTCTTATTCACCAATATTCCTTTAAGTTGTTTTTTTTAGTTTTTATTTTTCTTAAATTTCTTCTTATTTTGTTCAATTTAACAATTTTGTTAATTGACAAGATATCAGATTAACAAGCATGTTTATTTTTTCAATTTTTTTAAATTTCTTGCTAATGGCAATGATTAGGATTTATTTCTTTTTTTTAAGCAGCTATATATAGTCTTTTATAATTTACATTAATCAATCAATTAATTATTTTCTTGTTTTGTTTTCTCCCATTTATTTTGCATTTATGCAGTAGTAATTGTTTACTTATATAAAGATGAACAAAATAAGAACTAACTGATAGATAGAGAAAGAAACAAAGAATGAATAAATATGAAATAAAAAGGAAAGTTATGGCACAATATTTAATTTTTATTTCAGGTCTTTAGTGTCAAAGAAGTATTTGTTATTATAAAATCACCCATAGCAATGCACGAGGATTATACTAGTTATAGTTATTTCAAATCCATCATCATATATGATAATTGATAAATATAAATGCATGTATGATGAATTTTCAAATAATACTCCGGCTGTGTCCCTCCATCCCTGACAATTACTTAATTTAACAACCTTGAAATAAATTTTCAAATAATATCTAAAAAAAATTTAAAGATAGAAAAAAATTTTAAATATATTCTTTAATTTATAGATTTATTGATGGTGTTTTAAATTTCATATAATTTAAGTGTCATTTTGATATTTCATCAAAAACTATCAAAATTATATGATATTTAACGGTCTTTGATAGATTATTGATTGATATTTAAATTGTATAAAATTTAAAACAGAATTAATTTATAAGTTAAACAATATATTTATAATTTTTTTCTATTTTTAAGATTTTTTCGAAATTATTGAAAAATCCGTTCTCAAAATTGTCAAATTAATAATTGTCAAAGAATCCCCTCCCAAAATATTAATATATTTTGCCATCATGATATGACCGAGCCACAGAAAATCACCAACTCACATAGCATGAGCCCAACATTGCAGGCATGTGGAGGTGTGCATTAATAAATAATATCCGTCTAATTATATTAATAAATATGCAAAAAGTCTTAAAAAGTTCTCTATATTCTACTCGTTTGTAAGATTAGAACCCCAATGAAGAACCAAGGCAACAACTCACAAGTTATAGCAAAAATTATTGTCCTGTTATCTTTAAAGAAAATATAATTGCTAACTAAATACATTATATAAAATACTTTACAACTTATTCTCGTTATAAAATTATTAATTAAATAAAAATATATAAAATATTATATATAAAGAAAAACTATCATATATAATTTTGAATATCAATTACAATTAATTCATAATATATTATATCCATACTTTATCCGATAAGTCGACGAAAATATTTTTTATACACCCTTACTAATAAGTTAATGAAAATAAATTATTTATATCCATTTTATTGAATATTATATGAAAAAGTTTAATGATAAAGGGTTGCATTGGTAACCCTATGAACCAATTTCACCTATATGAAAGAAAGAGCCCATAAAAACTTTCAGTAGTTGTTCAAAAAAAAATAATAATAATAAAGGTGTCGATGACTATGGTGTGTGCGCACGCATACAAGGTTTTTTTTTTTTTTTATCCGTATTGTATCTTTATCTATTAAGTATTAGTGTTGACCGTAATTATATCCTTATTTTTTAAGGCATATGGATAATTATTGGATAAATCGACAACTTATATAATATTATGTGTAAGGCTTCATGTTGCTTCGGCATCATTTATTTGATTATTATTATTTTCACTTTTTTTTATACATAAGATGATAGGATATGTTATAATGTTTTTGGCAATAAGATTCGAACAATACATGAGTGAAAGATTATAGCATAATTAAAAAAAATACAAATACATCCAACGCTAACCAGAGCATGCATTTTGATTTGAACGAAAAATAGATTTCCTTTTCTATTGTTATATTTTTTTCTTTATTATTAATTATATGAAACAAACAAATTCATTTTCAATGACCGAAGAAAAAGTATTTATCTTCTTGAGTGCGTGGCAGAAATTAAATGGGAACAATAATATTTATTTGATAATACAATCAATGAAATTGTAAATTTTGGTTCAAATGACATTGTATGTGTTATATTTTCAATAAATCTGGATTTATTTAAGCAACAATATCAGTGATAACAAAAAATTAAAAAAAAAGAAATAATTATATTGTTCTCTATATTATAAACAACAAATTAGAAATTTTGAATTCCAACTCATTTATTGGGTCATTTCAATTAACATGGATAATCAAAAATATAGTTTCTTTCTTAAAAAAACTATGATTACAGATAGCAAAATAATGCTTATAAATAGGAATAAAGTATCACAAAATCAGTTTTATTTTCCATAACTCATATATTTAAATTATTTCCAGATAACATAGGTTAACCAGTTTAAACATTCACGAATTATTGAGAAAACATTCTTCACCAGTTTTATTTTCCATAACTCATTTATTGCACAAAATTTTATATTTTTAGGCGCATAGAAAAGATAAAAAATATATTATGAGAAAGGTTATAAAATATATATTCAATATTGGACTTATTTTACTCATGAGAATTAGAGAACATTCTAAAACTATGATTAATCCAGGATCCTCATCCTCTATAGCACAGTAGTGCGCTGCGCATTGATCGAATGGATGCTTTATAGGGATTTTTTAAGATTTACATTATACGAATCTCAATACGGTCGGACGAATCACACACTGCACTGCGTGATGCAGTACAGTAGAGGATAAGAATTCATTAATCGAATAAGAAATTTGTAGAAGACTTTTCCTCAGAAAGAAAAATAAATTTGTAGAAGACGATACTCATATCTAATGTATTTGAATTATTCTTTTAAATAATTTTTTTATTTGTTTGTTATATTTTTTTAATTCAATTATAGAAATCATCAATATAATTCGGCAACTGTCAGGTATTTAGTCATTACTTGTTGACTTTGACATGTATAAGGCGAATGAGAAAATTTTTTGATATCCCAAAGTTTATCCCCAAAATCATCCTCTAGCTATCTCATCTCCGGACTTTTTTTTTTCAGCTATATTTTTTTTTTCAGCTATATTTTTTTATTTTTGATAAATTTTCATATTTCATAATCAGGTATATAACTAAGTATGAACGTTCGGATGACTAGATATGAATATTCATCTGTATCAATATGAATATTCATCTGTATCAATATAAAATACTAAGGGTATTTCATATTTGATCTTGGGGTTAGTGTTGTGGCCCGAAATATTATGTCACAGCTCATAATAGTGTGTTGTGGCCCGTAACAATGTGTTACGGTCTATAATAGTATAACATATGATATGTATGAACACTGCTAAGTTGGAGATATGAATACTTAATACTGAAGGTATAAACACTTTATTGTAGAAGGTATGAACACATTTGTTGAAAGGCTGTCAGTAGGGCATTTGTCATTCATAAGAATGACTTTCGATTTGTTCAAAGTATTCATACTTGTCAGTTGCAGTCATCATACTGAAAGTTGAACATGTTAAGATTTGTTGCGTGTGTAATAAAAAAAGGTGAGGATTCTTTGATAACTATTAATCTGTCAACCTTGACAATAAATTTTTAAAAATTCTTAAAAATAGAAAAACATTTATATACATGTTTCTTAAAGTTATAGATTGATTGTATTTGAAATTTCATACAATTTAAGTGTCAATTGATGTTCCATCAAAAATCGTTAAATATGGAATATTGAAATTTTCATTCAACTTTGATAGTCTTTGATGTATTAGTATAGTGATTTAAAAACCAAATACATTTAGTTCATATAATCTAAATGATTTATATGTGTGATATATATATTCATTTTGTTCCTTGAGTTATCTTTATTTATTGATCTTTTGGGTTGAGGATTTTAAATGTGAAACTTAATAATGAAACATAAAAATTATTCTAAAATGTCCTTAACTTGTCAATTAGAAAGAAATACTAATTGGACAGTATAGGCTAATGCGCGGATTAATAAGATGATTATATTTTATAAGCCATGTGATAATTGTTATCAGGTTAATCACATAAATAAATGTCGGAGGACATGCTACTGTATTTGATCCCAAGATAAAACATCATAATTGTGTTAATGTCATTGATGTTTCATGTGTGTCTTAATTCTAAAGTATGATATGGTATATTTTCTACATGAGAAATATGTGATTGCGGGTATTATCCAACGTTAACCGTAACTGACAGCCATATAGATTCTATCTCAGTACGTATTTCTTGTGCGGAGGAAATGTATTAATTAAGAATGCTGATGTCCCTCACATATGTCATTATGTGAGTGATGATATCCATTGGTCACTTAATGAAATGATTTAGTTACTACGCATATATGATTAATTGTTAATCATTATTACTAATGTTATTTTGAAAATTAAGAATACGACTAATTTACAAGAATGACACAAGCTTACCTTGAATTCGTTAGGGATATATATAACAAAGAATTAATACAAGATAAATGTTGTTTGAGAATCGTGACGGTATATAATAATATCATCTGTGTTATTTGAGTAGGTGTGATGTGCATTACTAGATGCCGCTATCTTATAGTGTCGAAATAGTTCTGACACTATTGTCGAATGACATAAATCTCGTAGGATCATACTAAAAGAAAGTGAGTTAGACTATGTATGGGATGCTTGAGTAATGTTATGGGATGACAAACTTAACCCGATGTTTATTGAATAAACATCAATCTCTAAACCAGGCTTCAGAGTGAGCTATTACGGGTCGCGACATGATGTGTCGCCGGCCGCAACAAGCTGTATGAGTCACAGTATGGTGTGTTGTGGGTCGTGACACATGGTGCTGTCACGGGGTGACTTGGAGCATTGCTACGGTGCGTAACACTGTGCTACAGGTCATGACAAATTTGTTATGGGAGTAGTTGTATGCTGGGTCAGTTTCAGACGCGATTCTAACCGCAGGCCCACGCTCACCTACATTCTGCGTGGGATGAGGCATGTGAGCCCCTCTTCCAGTGCCTTATAAAAAGGGGTGCCTGCCCGGAGTTTTTTAGACATCTATTTGTTCACACTGAACTCTGCCGCTCCACCGTCTGAGTAATTACAAGCGTTGCGTGCTGTCGGCGCACATCCCCTAGCAAGGAAATCGTCAGTGATAGTGAGCTTTTGGGTGGATACCAACCAAGGGCTTCTAACATGAGGCCTCGACGATGCAGACAGGCAACCCTTTCAGTGTTGAGCGTTATTTTCCAGCTAAACAAAGGTGCAAGTTGTTGTATTTTGTATTCGGTTTGATTCTAATTGTACGAGTAGATCCTATAGTGCATTATCGAATTTTTGAAATTTCTGTTTCGCACTCACACCATAAAATCCCGACAAACTAAAATGAGGGAGTATCAAATGACACTTAAATTTTATAAAATTTGAAATAAAATCAATTTATAATCAATTTATAAGTTTAAAAATTTGTTTATAAATTTTTTCTATTTTTAAAATTTTATTTAAAATTATTTGAAAATTCGTTGATAAAATTATTAAATAAATAATTGTCAAGGCTGTCAGCCGAATAAAAAAATTAGGAGATTGTTTTAAGGGAATAGCTCACCCCAAGACGAATAGAACTAATATCTAACGAATAAATATAAATTAATAAAATTAATATGAAATGAATGCAGAGATACCTAAGTGACTACGTATCGTCCGCATACCGATGCTATCAGTTGTAGTCCTCTTTTTTGTTTGGATGTAGCTGGCGGAGAGCTGACTATGGATTTTTCATTAATCAAAATTAAAAAGAGTGATCACAGATACGTGGGAAAAGTACAAAGGAGAAAAAGAGAAATTAATGAAAAGTTTTTTCGTGGAAGGCCCTAAAACTTATTAATTCAA
Organism: Bolboschoenus planiculmis; assembly: GCA_031770325.1. Lineage (NCBI taxonomy): Eukaryota > Viridiplantae > Streptophyta > Magnoliopsida > Poales > Cyperaceae > Bolboschoenus > Bolboschoenus planiculmis. The sequence goes on along the minus strand of CM062778.1, from coordinate 3,333,265 downwards.
CCCCAATTCTAGTACTATTGTCCGCTATCAGTTGTAGTCTTGTAGATGCAAAACACTACGGAAATAATAGTAATTCATAAATAAATATTAAAGTACCTTCCTGAGGCCCAAATGATTCTTCTATCAAGATATATCTCTCCTCGGTGTTGGTATTGGCGTTGGTATCGGTATTGTTGTTGGAATCAATTTCGAAAATAAATGAATCAGTGTAGCTACCGGGGGAATCACGGCTAAAAGACCCGTACAATTGATCAATCAGCATCTGTGAACTTCTGCTGATGTTCTTCAGCTTTTTCAACACCTCATCTAGCGTCTCCATTGATTGATCTGTGTCCTCCCAGGTTGCGACGTTTGGGCCGTCTACTCCGGGATAGAGAATCTGCTGCAAGATGCACTCAGCCTGATGGGCGGCATCCTTTATCGGTTCTAACCATGAACCATTTAACTCCAATTTTTGGAAATCGGTTGACATCTCTTTCCAGTAGTGTTCCAGCCAATTAAGCTCACTGATCACCGGCGAATCCATGTCCCACTGACGGAACGAAAAGCAAGAGTCAACGCCTGGTTTATTTCTTCCCTTTTGTCTGATCTCCTCCTCCCACTCCGAGGTACTTAATTAGATATAGAGAAAGAGTTCCTTGCTTCGTTGTATTTTGGTTTGGTCCACCCAGCGGACTTTGCAACTAGCGAGTTTTAAAAGAACGAAGCCGCGTCTTTCAGTGGAAACAGCTAGGAAATTCACTGAATTCTTGTTAGGAGCCTTGCAGCGGGTGATGTTTCATTATTTTTCTATTTTATTGATTTCTTTCTTTGTCCTAATATTTTTTATCCACATATTACAATTCAATATAAGTTTGTTCACCAGACAAAAGTATCAATCAGTAGCGAGACTGCTGGCCACTTATTGTTTAAAAACTGAACACAATATGTGACACGTTATGTCAAAAGACTACATATCCAACAAATATTAGCAACTTTTCCCATTTCTATCCATCCTGATTCAATTTATCCTCACTTATGGAAATTTTGGAAGCTCAAATCGTTATCCAACAACAATTGAAAATGGATAGAGGATAAATAACAAAGAAACTAAGGAAAAAATAATAATCAAAAGATATAAAATTGGAACATAATGAGTATTGTTTGCTTTTTATCGTTAAGATGGCAGGGCAATCAGACAGCAAAATTCTCATTTCTATCAGAAAGGCCTTTCGAAGAAACTATTCACTATTAGAATCGCGTCTATTTATAAAGGTAACTAAATTTAGTTACCTTTATTTATAAAGGTAATTAAATTTATTTAAATGATAGGATAAAAATTTATGGAAATAATGATTGTTACTCATACTTGTAACTTATTTTCATGAGCATATCTATATTTTGTTGATCCATGAAATTTTGTGCTGCGTATCCATGGAAGTCTCTCATATGTATCTATGAAAATAAATTTTCCAGGCACCCATGTGCCGAACATACAAGATATTATTATTTTACTCGGGTAATCTCATAGGAGAGATTATTTCCGTGGTTGTACCCATGTAATTGTTTTTTTTTTGTCTAGTGTACATTATTTTCATGGGCGTACTCATAAAATTATTTGTCTTTCTGGTATCCAACAAATATATGTATATTTGAGCTCTGCCTTTATATTGTCCATATTAGTAACAATGACAAAACAAAATTAATAGGACTTAATGTAAAAAGATGACAAATTTAAAATACATCATCACATAGTGCAATCAAAGTTCCATAATATGAATTATATAACAAATAAAATTGTGCATTTAGAATAAACTAATACTTTTTTCAAGTGAGATATAAAAAACAACTTATAAAACAATGTGGCCTTCATTTTGCTTTACCAACCTTCATTGGAATCTTGAAGGGGATATGGGTCAGTTTCTTCCTCACCTTGTTCCATTTGATCATCTTGCTCTATAGAACTATCATACCCACTATCCCTTCCCATTGATTGTGATGCATATGATATTGACGGTGAAATCTCCATTGGATTGACTAGTTCGAACTCATCTTGTATAAGGGCTATACCATTCCAATCAAAGCCTTATCCATTTGAAATTGAAATTGGATGATCCGACATTTCTTCTCGGTAAAATTCGAGGTTTGCATCGACGTCCTCAACACCCAATTTCCCTTTTCCTTTAGTTTTCATTGCCACCCACCATTGAGATCTTTCATGCTTGTTCAATGCATAAGGGAGGTAATATACTTGGGTTGCTTGGCACACCAACACAAACGACTCATAATTTTTAAGACGAGAAGTGTGCTTTACATCAACAAGTCCATGTTCTCGGTCCACCCTTACACCATTTGTTATGTCAAACGAATGATATTTGAATAGAACAACCATATTGCGTACTTCATATTCTAGCTCGACGACCTCTTCAAGAACTCCATAGTAGTCGTGTGTTATGTCATTGTCGATCCACTCTCCTTTGACGATCTGTTTGTACCCTCTTTTGAAACCAATTTGCAAATTCATCTTGACAAGCCTTGTCCAAATCTTGAGCGGTGGAGGCTCGGCCAGAGTTGATGATGAACGTATTAAAGTCTCTACACATCCCAATATGGAGTAAATATTAGATTTTGTTATATTTTAGAAAAGTTTGTTTTGAAATCATGCAAAGAAACATTTATAAAAAATTATACCATAAGAAAGGTTGAATTTCTAGACAATTGAGAAGGATATAGTTATGTGCAGCTTTCAATTCATTTGGTTCGAGTGTTCTTCGATTCGCCTTACCCAAGGCATGGTCGGGGATATCAAATATCGACAGTTGTCTTGGTTGTGTGTTATTTCATATCTGCCATTTTTAGATCGATCTGCAAAATAAAAGAGCAATATGTAGATATCTCTTTGACAATTGTAGCCTCGACAATTGAACCCTCAACACGTGCCTTATTTGTTACTCTCATTCTTTATTCTTTGTCACGCATGTAAATGCAAGAATAATTTAGATTTAGTAGCTAATATTGTTATAATTTACATATAATATCAATATATAAGATGAGATTATCATCACTTAATCAAAATACAATTTTAAAAAAAATACACCTTTCACATGGATACATCCATCGAGCGCTCACTGGCCCACCTATTCTCGCCTCGTATGCCACATGCACCACAACATGCTTGATTGAATAGAAGAAACTAGGACAAAAATGTTTTTCAAGCTTCTTACACATTGTCACCACAATATCCTTTTCTCATTGCTCAATACGGCATGGATCAAGCTCTTTGGCATAAACTTTTGTGCGGCCCTTTTTCGCGGCCTACGCGCGAGGAATCAGCATCCTCATTCACGGGAAAAGAAGATGCTGGTACACTCCTGTGCGTGTATGTACGCTCAAGGACTTATTATTTAGGTAATTGTGAGAACTCTTATTTTCTGACAGGCGCAAGCTTCCGTTGTTAATTACCCTGGCTCTCGCCTCGGGAACCTCTGATTAATGGGCTAAAATAATCAAAATATATGGGTTGAATTCATGGCTTTTGTTTTCTCCCTTCAAATTTATTTTATTTTTGATGAAATTGTGCGAAAAAAGTTTATTTATTAGCATAGCTATTTAACCTTCCTTTTTTTTATGTTATAATTAATGGTACGTCTCAAGGAATCGAAGTAACCAGAACGTATAATTCTTAACGATCAGATTAAAGACGTATAGGATATGAGTTTTGAAGAAGTTCACAATGTCAATTGCTTTTACCTCTTTAAGCGGGACTGCTTCAGCCCATTTGGTGAAATAATCTGTTGTAGCCACCAAGATAAACCTATGACCCTTGGAGGAAGGCAGGTCAATGGGCCCGACTACATCAGTGCCCTACGCATCAAACGGCTAGGATGACACAGACGGGTGTCGCGGATTTGAGTTTTGGTGTATAACGTGCCATGTATTTGGCACATGTGACATTTCTTGGCATGTTTGATGCAGTCGCGCGCCATGGTGGGCCAATAATAGCCCATGCGCTTTATTTTAAGTCGCATTTTGGGTCCAGGTTGATGTGCTCCACATAATCCGGAATGAATTTCTTTCATAATTTGGTGGGCTTTTGAGCTTGAAACACAGCGAAGCCACATTTAATCATATGATTGCCTGTATAAGGTGTCGTTGATGTAGGCATAGCAGAGCGCTCTCTTTTTGAGTTGCTCTTGCGCTAATTTCTCCTTTGGGAGATTCCTATATTTAAAGTATTCAACGAAAGGTTGGCGCCGGTTGTCATTTGACTGAGTTATCATGATATCTTTCAGGTCACTTACTACTTCCTCGATCATAGCCACCTGGATTTTATCTTTGGTCCTAGCAAACCACGAGGACAGGGGCCATCGGTTTTTGACGATAATCTGCATATTTTCATTGCCGGGATCGCCTAACTCTTTAGTCACCCGAGCGAGTGCATCAGTTTTGTCGTTTGTAGCCCTAGAGATTTTCTTGAATAGAATTTCAGGAATTTCATCTATTAGTTCTAAAACCCTTCCATGGTATTTTATCAATTCTGGTTTTAACACCTTATATTCTCCCGTGACTTGATTTATTATCAATTGAGAGTCTTCAAATATATTGAGTTTTCTAATGTCCATGTTCAGCGCAAGCTCTAACCCGGCTATGAATACTTTATACTCAACCTCGTGCAAGGCTCGGTTAATGCCAAGGAGTGACGTATGATTCCTCTTTTTGGTGTTACGAAGAGTAAACCTATCCCGGCACATATTTGCGGGATGTTTGGGCCCGCGGTGGGCCGTATTGACGACGCCCCATCAAAGTACATTTCCCAAATCAAGGTTTCATCTTCGGTGTGAAAGAATTCTTCATCGAGGAATTTACACACCAATGGAGAGTCATCAGGTATTGGATGCGCTACTAGAAAATCGGACATTGCTTGCCCCTTTATAGCCTTTTGTGAGGCGAATGTTATACCAAGTTCAGCCAGAATTATGGCCCATTTTGCCAACATGCCTATAAGCATGGGTCTCATCATGAGATATTTTAAGGGGTCAATTTTTGAAACAAGGATGACCTTGTGGGTTATCATATAGTATCGCAGCTTCTTCACGACGAATACTAGCGTTAGGCAATGCTTTTTAATTGGTGTATAGGCGTAGTCCACCCCTACCAGCATGCTACTTAAATAATAGAGGACGTTTTCTTTCCCTTCCTCATTTTCTTGTGTTAGCAAGGCCTCGAGAGATCCATCTAGGGCCGTTATATACAGTATCAACTTTTTTCCTGATATCGGAGCGGCTAATACTGGCGGTTTGAGAAGATAGCTCTTGATGTTGTCCAGAGCTTGTTGGCAGGTTTCGTCCTATTTAAATGAGACATCTTTCTTGGTCAGTCGGGTGAAAGATTGTATTCCACCTGATAAATTGGCTATGAATCGCATGATGTATGCTAAGCGCCATTGAAGCAAGTGAAGCTCTTTGAGATTTTTGGGTGGTGGCAATTCTCGTATTGCCTTTATTTTACCTAGGTCTATTTCTATTCCCTGCTCGGATAACAAATCCAAGAAATTTCCCGACGAAACCATAAAAGCACATTTTAATGGATTTAATTTGAGTGCGTGCTGCCTTAAGCGATCAAACACAACTTTGAGGTTTCGAAAATGCTCATCGTAGGATGTCGCTTTCACGATCAAATCGTCCACGCAGCATTCAACAATCTTGTGGATTAGATCGTCGAATATCTTCGTCATGGCCCATTGATACGTGACCCCGGCGTTTTTGAGGCCAAAAGATATGACCTTGTAGCAATGCCCATCGAGGTGCGGAAGGCCGTATGCTTCTGGTCTTTTTCGTCCATTTTGATTTGGTTATACCCCGCATATCCATCCATGAAGGAGAATACTTCATAGGACGAGGTATGGTCCATGATGATTTTCGTCACAAGTAAGGAAAAATCATCTTTGGGACAAGTTTTATTCAAGTCTCGAAAATCGACGCATATACGTATTTATCCATTCTTATTTTTCACAGAGACAATATTGGCCACCCAGTCGGGAGTCTCTTCTTCCTGCACGAAGCTTGCATCGATGAGCTTCTTGGTTTCGATCACGACCTTTTCTTGGAGTTCTATTCTCATTCGCCATGGTGCTTGCTTGACCGGTTTTAAATTCGAGTTGATTTTGAGTTCGTGGACCGCAACTTTATGATCCCAACCTGGCATTTACTCATAACTCCATGCGAAGCACTCGGCATATTCTTGGAGCAAGACTTTCAAGGGTTTCTATTTTTTCTGGGGCAGGGATGCACTTATAAAGGTTGGCCTGGGATCTTTATCCGACTCTAGATTAATTTTCACCAATTCGTCAATGGTGTTTGGTGTACCGTCTTCTAACTCCTTTGATACATTTTTAGCCAACAGGATGAAGTATTCTTCTTCTGGCTCTTCAGATATCATATGACAGGTAACTTTGCGGTCTTTGAAGAAATTTCGAGAATGTTCGTCGGGATCTCCTTCTTCTTCTGACTCGGAGTTATATCCTAAACTACGAGTGTATTTGATTTTGTCATCAAGGCCTCTGACTGTATTAGTTGAACCATTCCATAGTTTTTCAAAATAATACATCTTGAAACTTGATATCATTTGAGGACAACGGATTTTCTGCATCAGTTGGCCCTGATTCTTCCTGAAATATCGGGACGCCTCAATGTTGACTTCCCCATCGTCAGAATCCTCTGACAGTAAGCCAAATAGGTGAAAAAGAAAAGGTTTCTCATCACATATCTGGGAGTTAGACCACAAAAATTTCATCTAAAACTTTTTGCATGCTTGCACTTCCAGTATAATCCAAGTATTTCATACAAATGAAATATAAAGTTACAAAAACAAATAAATATTCATACAAAAGGTGTTGAAAAATTAATTTAGAGAACTCCAAATTATAATTTAAATATATTTATTTGTTATATCTATTTGATTAATGAGTGTTTATTTGGATTTATTTATCCTCATTTGATAATAGTCATTTGACATATATATTTCGGACTTATCCATAATACTTAATAGTATGGAGTCTAAACTGTAAATTCGCATTTCCTTAACCTAAGAGGTGCGTGTCTCTCTGGCTCGATCAATTAGGTTATGTTCGTTTTCATCCCATGTCATGGGAAAATGACGAGTTTTTGAGTCAAATTAGAAATTTCTTCCCAGACCTGTTCGGTTGCATATATTGCATTAAGTGGGAATGGGGTAAACAATCCCATCCAATAGCAGTCTCTTCACAAATTGGTGAGAAAAAAAAATTCTTTGATCGAACTTCATCTTTTTTCCCATGATATCGGTGGTACTTAATGATAACTATTAAGAACAAAATACTTGCATTTTGAACTTATTTATATTATTTCTAGCCTATTTGATGGAGCTTATTCTTCATAAAACTTTCAAACATTAATTTTTTTATGAAATTTTATATTTTTCCATTGTCTCTTTAGTATTTATTATAATTATAATTTCCTAATTTATTTTTAAATATTTTAACAAAGAAAATAATTTTTATTTTTATGTAGCAATTATTATTTGTTTTATATCGTTTATTTAATGTTAGAAATTCACAGCACTTTTTCAAACTTTTAGTGGAAGAAAAATAATTTATCATTTAAATTATATTATTAATAATCAATAGAAATAATTATATTGATATCAAGCCTTTGAAAATAGAAAAGTGGATTTACCATAATAATTTTCATGATACAATCGAACGGTCATTTTTACACATTCCCATATCACTCTCGTGAGTTTGGGTTTCCTAAAAACTAATCTGTGAGTTCCCGTGCCCATACAATTCTATCTTGTATAATCCCATGACAATCAAATACGCCCTTAATCTCTCTGATATATACACCCTCCTCTCTTACTCTTGGACTGACCCATACACCGACTCTATCTCTCCATCCGAGAAAACAAAAACCAAATAAAAGTCCTTTTTGATTCACTCGTCCAAGAAGTAGTCCCCGGATCATTATCTACTTTCTCATTTGATACAATCCGATTAAATCAATAATTTTATTGCTGAATATTGAGGAGCTATCGTCAATCACTTTCATAATAGTGCTTTAAGAAGTGACAATTCCGAATAATACTCGTTGAGGTTTTTGTCTGCACAGTATAAACGAAATACGCTTAAAAACATTATTTCGCAATCTAAATAACTCAATTCTAATTTAATTTATTTTGATTTTATTTGATTACTATCTGAATTTTTGAAAAAATATTTCAACAAAAGATGATGACATCAAAAAATTATTATCCTAATCATACTCAAATTACAACAACTGATAAGGTCTCATAAAATCCCAACACTATGCGGCCCTTTCTTTTTTGTTGCTGTCATGAGACCGCAACGATCTCATATGGAGAGAGAACAAAAGTACCCCTATATGTCAAGATTACCGCCAGTCAATCCTTTGAAACGACAGGAATGAATGAAGATCTGTATTCGCACAAACCCAATAACTGGAGTAAAGATAGAATAAGTGTTTTAAAATGTTTTAATATATTAAACGAGAGTGATTTAAAATAAAATAAATTAAAATATTTATAGATATAGAGTAAAGTTAAATCATCAAATTTTGTTATTTTTAATATATTTTATTCTTATTATTGTATTTATTTTATTATTATCAAACATTAATGTTTTAAAGTGATTTAATATTTATTTCATTTTAATTTTACTTCACTTATCAAAGAGAGGGAAATGTTATTATTTGAATATGGATACTTAAATCTTCCAATGGATGTAAGCATCCCATGTTAGTTACCTTGGAACCAGCCGCGAGAACCTCTAATTAAGGCATTGAAGCGATAAAATATATGAGTTGGACCTTAATTAAACTCTCTTCCTCTTATGCCTAATTAAACGTAATGCACATGCGTATGTGTGTGTGTGTTTCTATTGACTTTGGAGGGGGTGGCGTGATTAAAAATTCATTCTTGCTTTAATCATGTCCATATATATGTTCCTAAAGGATTGGGTGACCGGGAACACATAATTTCTTATTGGTCATTCAAAGATTGGGACAATGGATCCTTGTTAGCCTGCATTAGCGATTTCAGAGATTGAAAATATATTATATCTTGTTGGTTGCTCAAAGACCGAGAGATGTATAATCTCTAATCGGTCTTTGACATTTACAGTCTGAATCTGAACCGCTATAACAATTTAGGATTCAAAAAATTAGAAATTTGAGAATGCATAACTCCTTGTTAAATTTCTGTCTTGTGTAGGGCGTCGACTTAATGTCCAATAAAGAAATCAGAAACATATGTTTTAAGATTTCTTATCTCATTTTAATATCTTGGAAATTGTGTTTGAATTTAATATCTTGAAATTGTGTTTGAATTTAATATCTTGAAATTGTGTTTGAAGAGCATGTTTGCAGGTGGAATATATATATTCCTGTTTGACATAGTTTGGTTTCAATATATTTTTGGTTTTGGTTCGTATTTTAGGGTATGTTTTCATGTAGTTTGATTTGTTTGAATTTCAATGTTTAGTCATTAAAGGGCATTTTAGGAATATTTCAGATTTAGTGTGTGCACTAGTTTTGAGTTTTAGCATTCAATTATGAATTTCTTGTTACCAGGGGTGATCAGTCCGTAGGATTTAATACATGGTCTGAGGAATGTTAAGGAAAATTTATTATTATCTGTCCAAATTTCCCTCTTTCCGGTGCGCCAGCGGTTCTATTTACAAGTCTGGAGGGTGACCTCAGAAGGATAAAATGGTCCAATTACAATTTATTTGAAAGTTTATTTTAAATTAAATTCGTTTAAGCTAATACTAAGATGATTAGATCATATACTAGGGAAATATGAGTAATTTGCGAGTTTGAATGGGGATATACCCGATACTAAAATTTTCATGGTGAAATTTCCAATTGCACAAGTTTCAGTGGGTATACACAATTTTTTCTAAAAAAAATATTCAAAGTTTTGATAAGTATATTAATACTAATGTTTAGACGGGGGTTATTTCAAATGATGACATTTTGATGATGGATATACATTCATTTTTTTTCTAAATTTTTTTATTATATTAAAAATTATCTTTTCGTCTTGTTGACATTTTCGGCGTTCACCATCCTTTTCCTTTTTTTTTTCCAATTAAATTTTTTTGACATTTTCCTCGGTCGGTTGCGTGTTTGACTGCACTTGTCCGTCTTTCCCCGATCACTTTCCACTATTCCCTTCAGGATCCTATTTACTTTCTAATTCTCATCTGGTACCGCGTGCGCAATGGCCGAGATGTTGATTGTGGGATGGGTAGTCTCTCCGTTGATAAAGAAGGTTGTTGGCAAGGCTGTAGCCTACAGCAAAGACCAATACAAGTGGTTCAAAGGACGAGATGAAGATTCGCTACAGCGCCTCGCTTCCGCTCTGGCCAGGATTCAGTCTGTCGCTTTAGCAGTCGAGCGGCACCAGAAGAAAGACAAGGCCCACGAAGATTGGCTCGAGCAGCTCAAAGACGCCGTCTACGAAATCGAAGACGTCCTGGACGAGTTCTCCTATCTCGCTTTCAAATCCGGTGGCCAAAACAAGGTCACGAGTAGATTTGTCTTTTCCTCTAGAACGGCCAAAAGATTAGTAGGCTTGGATGAGTCTGTCAGCAAGCTGAAGACGTTGCTCAAGAAGCTCGATGATATTGAGAAAAGCTCCACGAGGTTGGTCCATGTGGCTACTCTCGAAGCTATTGGGTCAATTGAGCTCGAGCATGGTGAAGGTACCAGTTCATCTACCCCTTTAATTGGTTCTGTACCCACCGAGGATAGGATGGTCGGGCGTGATGTGGAGTACAAGGATCTCGTCTCCATGCTGATTGGCTCAACAAACAAGAGCAGTGGGGACTCAATACCTGTTATTGCAGTTGTCGGGGGTGCCGGGATGGGCAAAACAACTATAGCCCAGTTTGCTTTTAATGATCATGTGGTGGAAGAACATTTTGAAATGATGATCTGGGTTTCTGTTCCCGAAAAGTTTGATGAGGTCAATCTAATCAGGGAGATCATAAATTCTAATAACAGTGAGGTGCAGGTTGCCACTCGCAATTTTGGGGGCCTCCAACAGGACCTTAAAAAGATGGTAAAATCCAAAAAGTTTTTGCTTGTCTTAGATAATGTGTGGCACGAGGACGATGAAATTGCTCACGTCAGGGATAGATGGATGAATGTGTTAGCCCCACTCAAATATGGTGACCGGCCTGCTAGTAGAATAGTGATCACTACTCGAGTGATTTCTGTGGCAAAGATGCTCAATTCCATAGAACCACTTTTTTTGCAAAGACTGACAGATAATGATGAATGGTCTATATTGAAAAAGTTTGCTCTAGGAGACAAAACCTCAATGTCCAATAAACATCTGGAAACTATCGGACGACAGATTGCAGTTAAGCTAGATGGCTCCCCTTTAGCTGCTAAAGTTATGGGTGGGATGTTATGGGCGAAACCAACCCGAGAATTTTGGTACAAAATCTTAAGTGATAAAGACATGTACAATAATGATGACTCGGCTGTAAAATCAAGTTTTGCAGAGTTGCCTAAAAACTTGCAACGTTGTTTTGCATATTGTTGCATTTTCCCAAGGAATTGGAGGTTTGATCGCAAAAAATTGGTTAGCATGTGGGTAGCTCATGATTTTATTGAGTCTGGAATAAGTGACAAGGGCCTAGAGGATTTGGGCTTAGAATACTTCAACGAGCTCAAAAGAAAGTCTTTTTTCGAGTCTCTAAAGACAGGTCGCAAAACATATTACGTCATACACGATACGATTTATGATGTAGCACGGTTTGTTTCTACCAAGGAGTGCATGAGAGTTGAAGGTGACCGAACAAAAGATGTTCCTCGCTCCGTTCGTCATTTATCTGTCAGTGCCGACAGGCTATTAGAACTTCAAAACCAGTGTGAATTGAAAAGGCTACGGACCCTAGTTGTTCTAAAAAATCAATCGTGCCCCCTGGAAAAAATTGAAGAGGTACTCCTAAAAGAGCTAAATGGTTTGCGTGTGCTAGATCTAAGCAACTCTGATCTCATTGATTTACCAGAAAGTGTGGGTCAAATGATGCACTTGAGATACCTAGCTCTTTGTAGGACCCTTAATAAACCTCCTCAGTCAGTTGTCAACCTGCTCCACCTACAAACTTTGTATGTACCACATGACTGTAAGATCGAGAAGCTTCCTAATGGAATCAACAAGCTCATCAACATGCAACATTTGGATGTTGATCCCAAGTGCATTGCGGGAATAAATTGTATAGGGAGTATGGTGAACCTTAATTGCTCGGTAGAGTTTCATGTTAAGAAGGATGATGGGCATAAGTTGGAGGAATTAAAGGATTTAGAAAATATCAATGGAAAACTCACAATTAAGAATCTTGAAAATGTGGCAGATGGGCAAGAATCAAGCAAAGCTAATCTGAAAAATAAAGATCGCGTCAAAGTTCTAAATTTGGAGTGGAGCCCCGGAGCTAGAAACCGATCTTGTGTTGTAGAAGTTGAAGTGCTGGAAAATCTCGAGCCTCATAAAAATCTTGAAGAGCTTCGTATCATGAGGTACCGTGGTAACAAATCACCTCAATGGCTAGAGAAAGGTGTGCTTAAGAATTTGAAGAAAATTTATCTCATCAACTGTAGGAGATGGGAGGTTCTTCCTCCAATAGGTCACCTTCCTTCTTTGAAAATTTTACATGTCAAAGAAATGTATTCAGTGGTACAAGTTGGTCAGGAGTTCTATGGCAAGAATGAAGAGGCATTTCCTAATCTTCAAGAATTAGAGTTTGATGACCTGCCTCGGTGGACTGAGTGGTCCCCAAGTGTCAATAGCTTATCATTTCCCATGCTAAAAAAAATAAAAATTTCCAACTGTCCCAAGTTAGTTAGAGTACAACAAATCCCAACTTCAGTGACTTCAATGGAAGCAATACGAAACGGGTTTGTTTCTTATTTGAAGATCCGCCCATACAATTCATCAAAACCCAAAAAACTTTTCTTAGAAACTTCTTCCCTGTCAATTTTTGACGAATTACTTTGTGATGACCTAGCCAATTGTATTGAAGTGTTGACGATTTGTCAGTGTAAAGAACCAGTAAAAACAACTGCAGGCTATAAAGCCCTTGCCTCTGTTGAAAGACTGCGTATTTGCCAGAGTGGGTTTGAAGATGATGAACTGAAGATCATTTTGCAAGAAATGAAAGCCCTTCTTACACTAGAAATCATTGATTGCCCCAGGATAACAACTCTTCAACTTCCAGGGGAACAGGATATCCTTGAGGAGTTGCATGTTAAGAGTTGTAAAATGCTTTCTTCCCTGGTAGCATTACAAAGCTCCCTTTCTCTGCAAACTATGATAGTTGAAAGATGCCCGAATTTTACATTGGCTTCTCTTCCTTCTGATCTAAGGACCCTTTCGTCTCTAAAGAAATTCAGTGTATTGTACTGTCCTGGATTTCAGTCTTTACCCAATGATGGATTTCCACAATCACTGGAGTGGTTTGAGTTGATTGGATGTGACCAAAATCTTACTAAGAGTTTGCATAAAGAAAAAGGCTCTGATTGGGAAAAAATTTCTGGTGTCCTGAATGTTAGCATTCGTTATTAAGAAGGTTTGTGCAGACTAATGTTTATTTACTTTTCAGAAATTTTATTAATTCAAGTTAAGAGCACATTATTGAACCTCTATATGCTAATACCTATAGGTAGCACTGTACTATAATAGGTTTGGTGCTGGCCCATTTAACTATTAGTATGAGCATGACCAGGAGATTTGGGGAGTAATTCAAACCTTGTTAAAGCTTGGTTTTCCTTTCCAAGAAGAAATGTTAAAAGCTTCAGATCTACTTACTCAGCGTTGCTATAGCTGGTACAGAGCTTGACTAGCTCAAAGATGAAGTCCTTAATACCGATATCAAACCAGACTGGTTGCAATATTTAAAACCTAATGCCTCCATGAAGAAAAGTTGAAAGTTCACTTGAAAATGGAGGAGAAGATGATATCCAACCAATGGTTTTAGAATTTCATCACACATGGCATTTAATACCAGCTTGGGACTTCATAATCACTGCTGTAGAAAATGACAATTCCTTTTTTTTCTCTCTTGATTTAGTTCTATTTGTTTCCTTATTATTTTACTCTTTTTCCATGCAGATCTTGGAACCCACTCAATGAATCCTACTATGTCAGTTCAGTTTAAATTTGGTTTTTAGTACATTGTCCCTTATGCATATCAATTATCATGTATTTGGAACTTGTGATCTTTGTTTGTTGAATAAATATTCTGCTTGAAAGTGATGCACAATTGTTTGGCTTTCTGAAGCTTTTCTTCTTTTCTTTGTGGTGTAATTTTTTTTCTTTTCTTTTTCTGGTGTGATTTTTCAACATTTCAGACATTGGAAGACGTTTTGCTCCTATTTACTTATTTTGTTTTGGATTGATATTCATCCTGTATAATGTCATGATATATGTCTTGTATGTTTTACCCTCTAAAGATCCAAAATAAGCATGGTGCATTAATGAAGCTTGAACATGCATTAGCCTTATTAGCTAACTGCTGTTGCGTAACATCCCCAAAATTCACAACAAAAATAAACAGGTTTCAAACTTTAAGAGATGCTGATTTGTAATGTCACTTAAAAAAGAAGCTAATCTTAGCCCCCGTAAATTTTCGAATTTACTAAAGGGTCAGATAGGTTTATTTTCAAGAATTCATAAATTTTGTAAAAGCTGCATGCTCGAAGTGCAGAATCGCTTCACCAATTGACCGGTTTGTTGAGAGACAGGTAAATGTTTGGAGTACAGACGCGGAGCTACATAGTATTTCTATAACGTGATGTAACTGTCCTCATTAATTAATTAGAGGATGTTCGCGCTGCGCAGCGAATTGATGGAATTTCTTTTATTAATTTTCTTTAGTCATAATAATGATCTGATAATTAAGACAAGGAGATAATCTCTCACCACTTCTATTTATCCTTGTGGCGGATACTCTACAAGCTCTTATTAAAAGAGCAGGACCTCACTTCTCCTCCTTACCTATTGTGCGCACAACAGCGTTCCAATTCGCGGATGATACTATGATTATTACTGAGACGCACCCTAGGAATCTGTATATAATCAAGTTCATACTTGATCTTTATGCCAAAATGTCGGGCCTTCATATAAACTTAAATAAGGGCACATTCATGCCTACTGCCGTAAAGGACAGTCATCTACCTGTCCTGGCGGGAATTCTACAATGCCCACAAGCCGCCTTCCCAATTAACTACTTGGGGTTGCCACTTACCGTTAACCGACCAAAAAGAACATGAACCCCCCCCCCCCCAACCCTAATTGCTCGAACTCAGAAAATACTTGCCGGTTGGAAATCGAGTATGCTTTCCATTTCGGGGAGGAGAATATTGATATGTTCGGTACTTAGTGCAATTCCGCTGCATTTCATGCAGGCCTTTCACTTCCCAGCTTGGCTGGTTAAACACCTTGAAAGACTGGCTAGGTCCTTTCTCTGGAGAGGAAGGGAAGACTGTTTGGGTGGTCACTGTTTAGTCAATTGGTAAATGATCTGCCTGCCAAAATTAAACAGCAGATTGGGCATTCCAAATTTAAAAGAACGGAACATAGCGTTACTTATGAGATGGCTATGGAAGTTCTCCGCGAATGACAATTTCTTGTGGACACAAACCGTTAGCCATTTCTATGGGACCTCCATGCCTCTAACATCTAAATCCTTCTTTTTGGAAGACATACAGGGCCTACGGCCGCTCCTACAGGCATCCACCATCGCACAGGATGATGGATCACTTCTATGGAAGTGAGAATTAAATAATCAATATTCCTCAAAATCAACATACTCGCTCCTTATCGATCCTGGAGTGAATAGTTCCTTTGCTACTATACTGTGGAAAGCCAAGATACCACAGAGAATTCAGATATTTCTGTGGGGACAAGAACAGGCTCCCTACAGCTGATAACTTAGCCACGAAAAATTGGCCCCACACTGAGGGGTGCGCTTTTTGTGGACAGCCCTCGCTGGAATTGGTAGACCACATATTTCTTTCCTGCACTTACACTGCTCTAATAAGGCACTCCGTTTCATATCGACCAAACCTTGACTCCGCACCAATTAACTTCTGGTTATTGAGGAGGCACGGCCATGGCTTGGAGGCGAGAGTTCGAGTGGATCAGCTTTTCGCGGCTATAATATGGAATGTATGGAAAGAAAGAAATCATAGGAACTCCAGGGTAAAGTAATGCCCCCAACGACATTATTGGGATTGATACAAAGGGATTTAAATTTGTGGCAAGTAGCGTTAGGTTAGGATATAACCTTGCTGTAAATTCTTCTCCCCCCTCTCGCCCGTAACTCTTCTTTTCAATAAAAGATTAAAGCAGGTCTTCCTAATTCAAAAAAATAAGGATCTAATACCAGATACAGTTTCGGATAATCAAACAATAAATTTAAGTGGAGAAATAAAAAGCAGCTATCATCGCCAATAATATCCAACTACATATATTTTACATTTCTTTAAATTTATCAGTCTTTTCTGAAGTCTTAACCTTGTTCTATTTTTTGTCCTTCAATTATAAAATTACAATGATAACAGGCATGCTGTAATTCCGGACCTAAGGATGATGTGCTCAGTTTATTTTATTTTCATAAGCACTTCTCAATATCAAAGGCATCATGAACTAATACCTGATCAAAGCAAAATTATGCTTAAGACAATAATGCAAAACCAAAAACAAATGCATAAGCAGGCAAAATGTCTAACATTTTTAATTAACAGCTTAAATTTATGGAACAGAGAAATTGTTATAACAGGAAAAGCAACTGTCACATGGATCAGGCATTTATTGTTACAAGTTATTTATTCTAGCTAGTTAGGAATAACACAAACCTCTAAAATACCAAAGAAAATACATTGCAAAAAGTGAGATCGATGACTGACAAAGAAAAGATACAAATGGGGATATAATAGGACATATATCTTAACCGATTGTTCCTAGAATTTGTTGCTGATCGTTTTTTTTAATAACAAAATCAAGTCAACATCTGATTTTGGCTATTAGAGAGAATTGTAAGCTCAGTAGACAAAGGTACATTTTGCATATTTAATTCTACGTACTAGATGCAAATAGAAATAGGAGCTTCAAAATTGTTTGAACAGGTATTGCTTATATTACAGCTAAGCTAA
Organism: Bolboschoenus planiculmis; assembly: GCA_031770325.1. NCBI lineage: Eukaryota > Viridiplantae > Streptophyta > Magnoliopsida > Poales > Cyperaceae > Bolboschoenus > Bolboschoenus planiculmis. Next base: position 3,316,067 of record CM062778.1, on the reverse strand, counting down.
ACATAAGTAATGTACGTTTTCTGCAACACTTTTGCAACATAAAAATTATTCATCGAGTCTATATGATTTTGTTTCAGCTCCCTCTTTATTCATCCTTTTTCCTGTCAAGCATCATTATAGAAAACCATTTTACTGCAATTATTTTTTAGCAGTAATGAAAGCAATAAAAAATGTAGTAGTCTATAGAACAAAATGTGTACTGGTATAAGTACCTTCACCTCATCCACAACAACAAAGTTCTTCTCTGGACTGAAAATCAAATTTATCTTTTTGGTCTTGGTGATACCTTTGCTGCAATTTCACACGAAGGATGAACCTGTCCACTGACAGTTGAAAATTTTTGTTATCAATCAAAATTATATCTCTAGTACTCAGATTCTAGTCACACAATTTCACTATGATCATTTTTTATTTTGCAACAACCAACCTGATTTCTTCATGTCTGCTGGCGCTTCTTCCAGTTAATTGCTCATTCGGATTGACAAGATAAGAAGAAACTTCCTTCCTCTAGCCCGGCCACATTGGTTATGATAATTTTTCAATTCTCATATGCCTAGAAGACTGTATGCGAATGTTGCAAGGCCACAATTCAATGTCCTCATTACCATTAAGAGATGGCCACTTGTCAGGTCGATATCTACTATGAATGTACAAATGATAAATATTACCATTTATTGCTAATCCAGTTGCTTATTTTATAATAAAATTATGAATATTTCCAACATAGCAAAACTTTGAAAATAATTAGAACTGAAAATGTATGAATGTGCAAATACACACAAAGGATAAGAGATCATTGCTGTAGTTTATGCAATCGATCATTGCTCTTGAACGAATAACCCTAGTACTAAGCATAAGTACCTTTATAAGTTAATGTATAAAAAAGTAAAAAAGAAAAAGAAAAAGAAAAATAGGAAAGAAAAGTGTTATATGTTTACCATGAGAGGAGCAAGAAACGGTAAGCACATGTCAAGGCCCCTGAGCTTGTGTCTAAGCGTTTTTCACCTTGTAGTTGAGATATGAGATTTGAGAATATCTCATATGATTGCCAAAATCGTTTTGGGGTAGGCATCGATGGGACAATTTTGAGGAAAATGAAAAGGAGTCTTGCGCTGCCGACATGCAAGAGGTCGGTTGAGAGTGTTAAAAGAGAGGAGAGAGAAAGTTCAACAGATTTGGGGGAGGTGCTAGAGAGATGAGAGTGGAGAGACGAGATATGTGAGGAGGCTTCTCGAAACAATATAATAGAGGGGTCAGATTTGCGATGAGAGGAACGAACGAACCAGATCGAGTTTCTGTTCGACACTCTATATTACTGTTTAAAGAACACTGTAGTCAATAGGCGGAGAATTCAGATTTAAAGTCAGAACGCTTCAGACGGTAGAGATCAAATTCGGAGCACTGTTCATTTCACCGTTGAGGATTTACATATAATAAATAACTAGAGGTATGCTCGGGCTCCGCTCTGAGCTGGCTATATTCATTGATAAATTACAATTTATTATTTTTAAAATCACAAATTTTCCTTTATTTTTCCATTCCCTACCACTGCAAATGGTCTCATTTCACTGATGCCAACTTGATATGAACAGTAGTAAAAGGTCAAATCCTTTTTTTTTCCTATTATTTATCACAACAAAATGTCCCTATTTCAAATCGAGTCATCATATACCCTTAACGTATGCAGCATATTGTTGTACTTCTGCAAGCCGGTCATGCTACTATACAGAAATGCGACTTGATGCCTTGGCAATGCGTTAGTTCTTTCCATGATATAAAAACCTAGATTTAATCACAAAAAAATTTCATTAAAATTTAATAGATTTTTCGCAAAGATATATATTGGAGTTTAATGCCCTGCATACCACCACACTTTTTCCTGATCCTAATTGAATATTATAATTTCTTCATCATCGTGTGTTTGAAGGTCCGGCTATGAGTAATGACAACTGATGTAATTTACAGCAGTAATATATACCTGAGATATTACATTATTTCATGAAGAAAATGTATAATATGTTGGAACTTTTTCGGAAAATAAAGGAAAATACAGAAGACAACAATTGATTTTTCTCACAACTTTATTAATTCATCAACAGAAACAGATGCAGTATTTAAAATGGAGCATATTCTGAATTTAGCACCCACTAACCCCTAATAACCAACCCACTAACGCTGCTATAACTAGCCTATAACCAACTCACTACATGACAAACTAAATATAGAAACTATCCTTTCTAGACTGCTCCCTGCACACATCTAAACTGAAAACGTACTGCCTAAATTTAACAAACAGTTTATAATTAACTCTTAACAAAAATAAACCTACAACTAAACCACAACTTCTAGAAACTGCATCTCTTATGCACTTTGCTGCTGACTTGGATTATTTTCAACACTCCCCCTTAATCCAAAGTCATCTACATCCATCGTTCTTCGACACCAAATAAACTTCTCTCTTGCAAGAGACTTGGTCATGATATCTGCAACTTGTTCATTAGTATTAACATACTGCAATTCGATTTCCTTTTGCTCAACCAACTCTCGGATGAAGTGTTGCTTTGTATCAATATGCTTAGTACGACTATGAAATACTGGATTTTTGCTCATTGCTATCGTTGACTGGTTGTCGCATAATATTATGGTTGCTCCTTTTTGCTTGCAATTTAACTCTTCTAGCATGCGCCTAAGCCAGACCCCTTGACGTGCAGCTGAAGTCACAGCATTGTACTCCGCTTCAGCTGTGGAAAGTGTAACAGTTGATTGCTTCTTTGAATTCCAACAGATTGCATTGTCCCCATAGAAGAACACTTGCCCGGATGTGCTCCTTCTATCATCTAGGCTCCCTGCCCAATCGCTATCACTATACCCAATTAAACTTGGATTCTCCACAGATTTGTACCACAGGCCATAGCTCGTTGTGCCTGCAACATACCTTAATATCCTTTTTGCTGCACCCATGTGTTGTTTGGTCGGTGTTTGCATGAACCTTGAAATGACCCCAACTGAGTGTGAGATGTCGGGCCGTGTGTGTGTTAAATACATCAAGCCTCCAACCAAACTTCGGAATCGTGTTGCATCAATATGTTCTGTGCCATCCTCTGCTGTGAGCTTTTCGTTGACATTAGATGGTGTTTGCACGAGATTGCATCCTTTCATTCCGAACTTCTCAACTAGATCTTTGGCATACTTCCTCTGAGAAATAAACATATTACCTTCTTCTTGCTCAATCTCTAGCCCTAGAAAGTAATGCATCTCACCCAAGTCTGTCATCTTGAACATATGCATCATTTGTTCTTTAAATGTTTGAACCATCCCTTGATCTGTACCGAAGTAGATCATATCATCAACATATAAACAAACGACCAGCAGACCTATGTTATGTTTGATGTAGAGATTCGGCTCGTTCTTGCTTCTCGTGAACCCCAAGGTCTGAAAGCATGCATCTACCTTGCTATACCACGCTCGTGGGGCTTGTTTCAAGCCATAAAGTGCTTTATAGAGCCGATACACCCAGTTTTCTTTGCCTTCGATTTTGAATCCTTCAGGTTGCTCGACATACACCTCTTCCATTAGTTCTCCGTTCAAGAAGGCAGACTTAACATCGAGTTGAAAGATCGGTTGCTTTAATTGGACAGCTAGTGCTAGCAAGAGTCGAACGGTTTCAAACCTCGCAACAGGGGAGAACGTCTCATTGTAATCAATTCCCTGCCTTTGTGCATATCCTTTCACAACTAATCTTGCCTTATATTTAAGCACCTTCCCATCAGGACCGAGCTTGGTCTTGTAGACCCATTTGACCCCTATTTCCTTGTGATCCTTTGGCAGTTCTACTAAATCCCACGTGTTATTTTCCTCAATTGCTCGCATTTCTTCTTTCATAGCTGTAACCCATTCTTCCTTTCCAGCGGCTTCTTCAAAACACTCGGGATCAGCCACCAAAAGCGCTTGTGTTGTTGCATATAATTCTTGCAAGGTTTTGGTCTTTTGTTGTGGCGGTAGGTTGCTTCTTCTTGTATAAACTCGTGTTGGTGTTGGTATGTCTTCGTTTAGGTTTGTTTCGAATTGAGGCTGCTCGCTGTCCTCATCCTCCTCATATTGTAAAGTAGTCGGTACTTCAACACCTTCCGAATTCCATCTCCAACTCGTATTCTCGTCGAACATCACATTGCGGCTGACAATTGTCTTCTTTGTTTCAGGGTTATAGAGTCGATATCCTTTCGATTGAATACAGTACCCTATGAATATGCACTTTTCAGATTTGGCATCCAACTTCTTTCGGTTGTGCGAGTTGATAAGAGTGTATGCAACGCATCCAAAGACTCGTAAGTGACTCACGGTTGGTTTCCTTCTGAACCACGCCTCATATGGAGTTTTGTTCATGACTGCCTTTGTCGGTGAAAGGTTGAGGATGTAGACTGCTGTGGCTACGGCTTCTGCCCAAAAGGAATTCGGTATGCCTCTTGATTTCAACATGCTTCTTGCCAACTCAACAACGGTTCGGTTCTTTCGCTCGGCTACACCGTTTTGCTCAGGGGTGTAGGGTGTGGTTAGTTGCTGCAAGATGCCTTCTTGTTCACAAAATTTCTTGAATTCAGTTGATTGATACTCACCACCCCGATCTGATCTTAATGCTTTCAGTTTCATGCCGGTTTGCATTTCCGTCATGGCTTTGAACTTCTTGAACATCTTAAATGCTTCGCTCTTATAGGTAATGAAGAATACCCATGTCATTCTACTAAAATCATCAATGAACAACATGAAATATTTACTCCCACCCATTGAAGTCGTTTCCATGGGCCCACATAGGTCGGTATGCACCACTTCAAGTGCTCGGGTTGCACGGAGAGATTGATCCTTCGGAAATGGCAATTTTGATTGTTTGCCAAGTACACACCCTTCGCATAACCCGACTACCTCTATCTTTGGTAGTCCTATCACCATATTTTTCTGGTTTAGTAATTTCAGACCATTAATATTTAAATGCCCGTACCTTAGATGCCATAATCTGCTTTGATTAGGTTTCATAATTGCAAGTGCACTATCATCAACCTCTGTTATTTCCAACGGAAACAAGTTATTTTGTGTCTTCCGAATGGTTGCCATCACATGCTTTGTTGATGATTCCTCAATTTTACAAGTGTTGCCTTCAAATTTGATCTCATACCCGCTGTCCATCATTTGCCCGATGCTTAGGAGATTTTGTGAAAGTTGCGGGATGTAGTATACATTGTGTAGATACCTTGTATTGTTTACAGTTTGGACAGCCACCTTGCCGATACCTTCAACTTGTATTTGTTTGTCATTGCCGAGTTTCACAGGCTTCTTGTATGACTCGTCCAATTCTTCGAAGAGATATTTGTAACCGGACATGTGGTTAGAACATCCGCTGTCCAAGAACCAAACTTGACTCACGTCTGATTTCTCGTCAGTTTTTGTCATGAAGAGCATGGTTTCGGTGCCTTTCTCATTGCCTTTCTCCTCTGCAACATTGGCTTGCTCTTCTTCACGCTTCTTCTTGAAGCAATCAGCCTGCACATGGCCGATTCTGTGACAATAGTGGCATTCAACGCCTTGCTTGCCTTGTCCGTCTTCCCTCTTCTTCTTGTAGCAATCTGCCTTGACATGACCGAACTTGTGACAATAATAGCACTCGATATCCTTCTTTGTTGTTTGTTGATGTTGACGGTTGTCTCCACTGCTCGTGCCTCTTCCGCGACCTCTACTGCTGCGACCTCTTCCTCTACTTGAGTTGCCTCTGGTGAGGAAAGCCTTAGAATCGTCCTTCTCTTCAGATCTAAGAAGTCGTACTTCATGGACTTGCAGCGAACCCATCAACTCGTCGAAAGAGTATGTGGACAGGTCCTTGGACTCTTCGATTGCTGCCACGACATGGTCGAATTTTGAGGTAAGGCTGCGGAGCACCTTCATAACCACGGTCTTATCAGCAAGATCTTCGCCACAACTCTTGATTTGGTTGACGGTGGATGTGACTCTTGTGAGAAATGCTTGAACAGATTCACCTTGATTCATGTTCAACGTCTCAAAATCTCTTCTCAAGCCTTGTAGCCTTATCTCGAGAACTTTCGAATTTCCCTGGAATGCGGTTTTCAGGGTTGTCCATGCCTCCCTTGCCGATGCCGCTGCTGCAATTTTTGTGAACACCGTGTCAACAACGGCTTGTTGAATTAAGAACAACGCCTTCGCATCTCGCTTTGTTGTTTCTGTTGGTGTGGGATCTGTGGTCGGTGCTTCGTTCTCCACCAATTCCCATAGACCTTGCGACTTGAGCAAAGTTCGTATCTTGATGCTCCAGAACTCGTAGTTGTCTCCCTTGAACAGCGGAATCGATGGATTCGACATGCTCATGTTCTCTGCCATGGTCGGATCTGCCCTGATCTCTCACCTTCGGATCTGCCCTGATCTCTCACCTTCGGATCTGCCCTGATCTCTCACCTTCGGCTCTGCCCTGATCTCTCACCTTCGGCTCTGATACCAATTTTGTTGGAACTTTTTCGGAAAATAAAGGAAAATACAGAAGACAACAATTGATTTTTCTCACAACTTTATTAATTCATCAACAGAAACAGATGCAGTATTTAAAATGGAGCATATTCTGAATTTAGCACCCACTAACCCCTAATAACCAACCCACTAACGCTGCTATAACTAGCCTATAACCAACTCACTACATGACAAACTAAATATAGAAACTATCCTTTCTAGACTGCTCCCTGCACGCATCTAAACTGAAAACGTACTGCCTAAATTTAACAAACAGTTTATAATTAACTCTTAACAAAAATAAACCTACAACTAAACCACAACTTCTAGAAACTGCATCTCTTATGCACTTTGCTGCTGACTTGGATTATTTTCAACATAACAGTGGATGAACAAAAAAAAAAAAAAAAGGAAGAGAGAAGCCAAAAAATGTAAACAAATTGAAGATAATGTAGTCAGTTTGGAAAAGCACAAACAACAAAATTCACCTTTATAATAAGAAGCTTATTTGATTGCAAAATTGCAATAGCAAGGACAATTGGAACACTATAACAAAAATTGAGAGGGCCAAAAGAAATAAGATTTAAACTTTTAAAGTGAAATTAGCACAATAAATCAAACAATATATGGGGAAAATGTCAGATTTGTTGCACAAAAGCACAACCGATGAGTCATCAGTGATGAAGAATAGAATAAGTTGGACCATTAGAGTGATTGCTACCTCTGTCTAATTAATGCTTGAAAACAAATAAGAAAGAACAATCATCACATGTTTGCCATGACAAGAGCGGAGGTTATGGGTTACAAGCGCTGCCAAAGGCGCTGAAATGTGCCTCTAACTTTCTCTGGCGAAGGCGCTGATCAGAGAAAGTTTCAAATAGAATGGGAAAGACAGTGGGGATACTGCAGGATGACAGATACGGGGTGAGGAGCAAAAGAAGACGGCGACTGATGGATTATGCCAGGTCGAGAAGGTCCTAGAGAAATGAAAGCAAAAACGAAGAGATGATGGAGAAAAATGAGGATTCAAGAGACTTCCCGAAACAGAATAAAATACTCACAAATGGATGGTCTGCATTGATTCTGGTCCAATCGAACGGTGGAGAGCAAGGTACTATAGAGTACTGTTCTTTAAACAGCACGGTCAAGACCTGAATGGTTAGGATATGAAGTCAACTGGCGATAGATGGCTCAGATCTGTTTCGCGATACTGTTCATTCCATCGTTCAAGCTTTATATATAATAATATATAGTTAGACTATTAGTTGCGGCAACCCTTACATCTTTATTACTTGATAAATAATCCAAGAACTCAAATAAGTAGAGTAGTGTTGATTGGTCTGTCACTTGTCAGTATATGTTGAGGGAAGGATTGTGTTGTTTGTCTCCTCAATTTCTTTGGTGATTTGATAAAGTTTTTATTAAACTCCAGTTCATATGTATTCCTTCATACTTCTTTGCGGATTCAATGCTTTCAATTCGGGGCTTTCATAATTTTATAAGTGCTAATTACTCCAAAAGCATAAGAGAAAATTATGTCCTTTGGTTGGTAGAGATTGATTCCTGTATTTCAGCATTCTTCATTATTTATTACAGTTTTGGTCCCAGATGTTGAGAAATCATATTTCTTTTTGTTTATCTGCACAAATATGCTGCTTACAAAATAAATGAACGCATACATTACTTGCAACAATACAAGATATCTAGTAGGAAAGCACCATATAGATAAATTATCACATAATATGTTTATAATACTCGACCATCTCTTAATATTCATATAGTACCTATTGGAATTATATTAGCTGCCTGGTTCCAACACCAGAAGATCCATTTATAAATCGGAAACACATATTAGGTCAAACATCAATACAATATATAGATTATCAAAACAATAAATAAACTAAATTTGTAACTTTATAAATATAATGGGGCATAAAAGCAAGCCTTATAAGAACAATATCTGACATTTATTTAATTGACTATATCAAAAGGTTTCTACTAATTCCTATCATAATAAAGTCAAAACTGAAAGCAATATCTTTTAGGTTAAACCCATTAAAAGGAAAAAAGAATCACTAATATTTCATTGAGCATATCTATTCATCTTTTTACAAATTAGCTTTGTTGAAGTGGAAAAACTTGACACTTCGTCTAGGAAAAATCTGCAAAAATCCAACAAAAATTAAGATAGAATCCATCTAAAAGACAATTTCGAATAATTAGGAAATAGGGAGCTGGAGAGAGAGTAAAACCTGAACTACTTGAGATGAATTAGAGTCTGGGAATCACCAAAGCACTGAAGCTTGTTTAGGAAGCTCCTGTACTCTCCTTTCTGCTCTTCCCAAATTGCTTTCTTGAACCTGTTTTAATTTCAGCTTAACCCATTAGCTTTTGACTCAGATTTTTCAGCTTCAGTTAGAATATGATCTGCATGAATACATAGCATATAATATCAACTTACACATTGCAGGCTTATTTTTAGAACCTACCTTGACATCGGCAAATAAAGATTCTGGTATCAAATTAGTAACTATCAACAGACAGCTTGCCTCTTGTCAGTAAAGTGGCCCATCCCTTTTTCCATATTCTAATATCCTATGCATTTAAACACTTTCAAATGGTACCTTGTCAACCTCAGTAGACAAAAATTTACACAAAATGATATATTTTTCAGAAATGTTCATCTCATGAAAGATGCCACAAAGTGGCCATGAACTGGCATGCCAGCTTTTTTGATACCATTTGTTCTATTAGAAGTTCAAATCAAAATGAAACTCTCCAGTAATTAACTGCTATTATAATATTTGCATATACATCTAAGAAAGAATTGTAATTATTTATTATTCTCGGAGCATAATGTTCACTTAAAGATAGATAGGCCACCTATTGTTAGAGAGTAATTCAAACTCAAGGGGCATTTTGGTCAGAGTTAAGTTTATTTGTTATTTTTAAGTGTTGTTTTTTATTTACGGTTGTTAGGCATATATCTAAGTTTAAGTGAAGGGCCAGGAGTAATTTTAGGCGGGAATTGAAAGGGTGGAAGTTATTTTGCTTTATGCTCAGTTCTATATATATGTAATAATCGATTCTGACTATTTTTATCTTGTGGACAAGCAAGTTTTACCAGAAAAGCATTCTTGTGTTTACTTGATCATTAATTTAGCAAATTGTGAGAGTTTTAAATCTGAGACTCAATCCAACATTTGGTATCAGAGCGAGGTGAGGATTGAAGGCGGCAACAATGAGTTCCAGTCAAGTGTCAGTGCCTATGTTCAATGGCGACAACTACGATTTCTGGAAAATTAAAATGCAAACTGTCCTGAAATCGCAAGGATTGTGGGAATTGGTGTCAACAGGCACACCAAACCCAAATCCGAACCCTGAGGAGACTACCAAGAAGGACGCCAAAGCAATGATGTTAATTCAGCAAGGAATTGAAGACACCATTTTTCCGAAAATTGCATCATGCAGCAATTCGAAGGAGGCCTGGGATGTACTGCAGACTTCATTCCAAGGGACTGCAAGGGTGATGGCTGTCAAATTGCAAGGATTACGCAGGGAATTTGAAACCTTGCAAATGAAAAAGGATGAAAAGGTAACAAATTTTCTGACAAAGGTGCAAGACATTGTGAACCAGATGAACATTTATGGTGCACAAGTAACAGACCAGACAGTAGTCTCTAAAGTTCTAAGAAGCCTAAGTTCCAAGTTTGATCATATAGTGGCTGCTATAGAAGAATCTAAGGATCTCACTACCTATACCCTAAATGAATTGATGGGATCTCTTCAAAGCCATGAAAGCAGGTTGTCAAGAGAGGAGGACAGAACTGAGTTGACTGACAAAGCCTTTTACGCACAAGGTCAGTCATCTAATGTTAGAGGAAGGAGTAGGGGCAGAGGAAGAACAAGCAGCAGTGTAAGAGGGAGAGGAAGAACATCTGGTGGCAGAACCTCTGAGTCATCAAGTTATGAATCAATGGAGGAAAGTGGTAGAAAAGTGAGATGCTATAATTGTAACCAGTATGGACACTACCAGTCGGCATGTCCAGATGAGTCAAAGAAGAATGTGGAGTGTTACTACTGTCACAAATTTGGTCATTACAAATCAGACTGTTTTAAGAGAATAAGAGAAGAGGAGCAAGCAAGATATGCAAAAGGGGAGGAAGGGTATGAAGAAGAAGAGGAAGAGGCCAGGTTGTTCATGGCCTACAATGCATGCCAGGAAAATGTGAGGAATGTTTGGTTCATTGACAGTGGTTGCTCAAACCACATGTCAGGTGTGAGGGAGGACTTTGAGGAGCTTGACGAAACACACAAATTGAAAGTCAAATTGGGCGATAACAACTCTCTACAAGTGGAAGGAAAAGGTACAGTGTCTGTGACTACCTCTACAGGTAAAAAGAAACCGAAAGATGTTTATTTCATCCCTAATTTGACCCAGAAACTGCTAAGTGTGGGACAATTGATAAAGAGTGGTTGTTCAGTTGTGTTTAGTCAAGGAAAATGCAAAATTATAGATGAAAGAACCTCACAAGTGCTGGCAGAAACCCAAATATCAGAGAATAAATTGTTTCCCTTGCTACTTACTGAAGTTAAAGAAAGAGTCCTGACTGTGCAAACCGAGAACCAAACCAGGCTGTGGCACTGTAGATATGGTCATCTGAATGTGTCAAGCTTAAAGAAGTTGAGCCAGAAAAACATGGTGTTGGGGTTACCTGAGATAGGAGAGCTTGAATTGTGTGAAGGATGTATTTTTGGTAAACAGTCAAGGGCATCGTTTTCAAAAGGTCAAAGCAAAAGGGCAACACAAGTGCTTGAGATAGTTCATGCCGACTTGTGTGGGCCTATGCAGACAACTTCCTTGGGTGGCAACAAATATTTCCTTCTGCTCACTGATGATCACAGCAGGATGAGCTGGATATATTTTTTGCAGAACAAAGCTGAAACCTTTCAGTATTTCAAGAAGTTTAAAGCAGCAGTGGAGAAACAGTCAGGGAAATGTATCAAAGTGTTAAGAACAGATCGTGGTGGAGAATTTTTGTCCAAGGAGTTTAATCAGTTTTGTGATACAGAAGGCATAAATCATGAACTAACAACCCCTTACACTCCAGAGCAGAATGGAGTTTCTGAGAGGAAAAATAGAACTGTGGTAGAATTCGGTAGAAGCATGCTAAAACACAAAGGTTTACCCGACAGATTCTGGGCAGAAGCTGTTGCTACAGCTGTGTATGTGTTGAATGTATCACCAACCAAAGCAGTGGAGGATAAAACACCCTTTGAAGTCTGGCATGGCTTTAAACCGAGTGTGAGTCATCTCAGAATATTTGGGTGTATTGGTTATGCTTTTGTGGAGAGTCACAGGAGATCCAAATTAAATGATAAGTCCATAAAATGCATATTTATCGGATACTGTGGACAGACCAAGGGTTACAAGATGTTTAATCCAGAAACCGAGAAGATAATTGTGAGCAGGAGTGTGCAGTTTGATGAGAAGTCAAGGTGGATATGGGAGAGTGAGAAGAAAGAGTTAACAGAAGGTGAATTAGTCAGAGTTGATGAGGATGATGCAAACAGTGATGCATTAGATGAAAGTCTGGAAGATGATCAGACTGAAAACAGTGCAGAAGCTGAGAATAGTGCGCAGGAAGTGCATAGTCCAGTGGTTAGAAGCTCATTGAGGTGTTATAGCAGAAGAAGAAGCAGAAATTCTGCTCCTGACTCTCAAGGCAGAAAAACTAGAACTCTTGATGATCTTTACAATTCCACTCAAGTTCTTCTAGTGGCTGATCCGGAAAACTTTGAAGAGGCAGTAGAGAAAGAAGGCTGGATGTCAGCTATGAGAGCTGAAATTGATGTGATTGAGAAGAATAAGACTTGGAGTCTTGTAGAGAAGCCTGAGGGTAAGAATGTGATTGGAGTTAAGTGGGTTTACAGAACCAAAATTGGAGCAGATGGAAGTGTTGTGAAACTGAAAGCTAGACTTGTTGTAAAAGGCTACAAGCAACAACAAGGAATAGATTACGAGGAGACTTTTTCACCCGTAGCAAGATTTGAAACCATAAGGATCTTGTTAGCAGTTGCAGCAAAGCTGAAAGTTCAAGTGTTCCAATTCGATGTTAAATCAGCATTTCTGAATGGTGAATTAGCAGAGGAAGTTTTTGTTGAACAGCCGAAAGGGTTCATGGTGAAGGGTAAAGAGAATTGGGTGTATAAATTACACAAAGCCCTGTATGGACTGAAACAGGCTCCTAGGGCCTGGTACAGCAAGATTAACCAGTTTTTTGTTGATGCAGGTTTTGAAAAAAGTGTGAGTGAACCGAGCTTGTTTGTAAAAAGAGGCAAGGAAGGTGACATTCTGACAGTGTGCCTATATGTAGATGATATCATCTATTTTGGGACAAATTCTCAAATGGTTGCTGATTTTAGAAGGAGTATGAAGGGCAAATTTGAAATGACAGATCTCGGCCTTCTCAAGTATTTCTTGGGGCTGGAAATTGTGCAGACTGAGGATGGTATCTTCTTATCACAAAAGAAGTATGTCAAGGATTTGTTGAAGAAGTTTGACATGCAGAATTGCAATAGTTGCTCTACACCGATGAATGCTAGAGAAAAACTGGTGAAGGATGATAGTTCAGGGGCAGCAGACACATTGAAATTCAGAAGTCTTGTTGGTGGGCTGATATATCTTACGCATTCAAGACCTGATATTAATTTCTCAGTTAGCTTGATCTCTAGGTTCATGCAATCACCATCAAAGCAGCACATGGGTGCAGCCAAGAGAGTACTGAGGTATATATCAGGTACAACCGGTTTAGGTCTCTGGTATAGAGGAACTGAAAATGTTAAATTGGTTGGGTTCAGTGATAGCGATTGGGCGGGCTGTCATGATGAAAGAAGGAGTACTTCTGGGTATTTGTTTGAAATCGGAGGAGCACCTGTGAGTTGGAGCACAAAGAAACAGGTTACTGTGGCTTTATCTACAGCTGAAGCAGAATATGCTGCTGTGAGCTCAGCCGCATGTCAGGAAGTATGGATTAGGAAGATCTTAGCTGATGTCGGATTCGAGCAAGCACAGAGCACAGAAATTTTCTGTGATAATACTTCTGCAATTGCCATGGCAAGAAATCCAGTGCAGCATGGAAGATGTAAGCACATCGACATTAAAATACACTTTGTCAGAGATCTTGTGGCAGAAGGTGTTGTGGAGCTGAAACATATTGCCACTGAAGAACAAAGAGCAGATATACTGACAAAGGCACTTTGCTTGCCAGTATTCGAGCACTTGAAGCAGTTGTTGAGGGTTACAGAGTTTGAATTAAGGGAGGATGTTAGAGAGTAATTCAAACTCAAGGGGCATTTTGGTCAGAGTTAAGTTTATTTGTTATTTTTAAGTGTTGTTTTTTATTTACGGTTGTTAGGCAGATATCTAAGTTTAAGTGAAGGGCCAGGAGTAATTTTAGGCGGGAATTGAAAGGGTGGAAGTTATTTTGCTTTATGCTCAGTTCTATATATATGTAATAATCGATTCTGACTATTTTTATCTTGTGGACAAGCAAGTTTTACCAGAAAAGCATTCTTGTATTTACTTGATCATTAATTTAGCAAATTGTGAGAGTTTTAAATCTGAGACTCAATCCAACACCTACAACCCTAAACCGTTATTTAAGTGAATGATTTTGATATCACTAAACAAAATCTAAAGTACTACTCATCATACCAAATGCTGGTATAACTTCAGACTGGCATATAATTTGTTTTTACTGGACTTGACATCAAGCAAATGGTAGGGCTTGTTATTTTGTGGGACTACATCTCCTTCCAGCCTCTTGATACAACCTTTATCATGCATTCTCCTTGCCAGATCTAAGCATAGAAAACATTCTTAACTACATCTAAAGCATACGCAAGGGATATAATTACACCAACTGAAAACATATAAAAGAAAATTGTCTCAAGATTCAAGAGTGATGCAAAGTAGTTCCTAAGAATTACAAGTTGAAATTTATCGAGCCGCCACAAGTCTGATGTAGTAAATCTGATCAAAACCATAAACTAAATTTATGCATGAGTAGTGGCGTGAAGCATTTATTAAGAATACCAAACTAAACAATCTAGCCAAAACTTGGTATAGCACTTATCAATCTGATACAAAAGAATTTTGCTCTTTGCTGTTATTTGCTTTGATTAAGACAAAATTTATTAATTATGGGTAGTTGAATCTTCTCCCTTAGTGATTTTTAATTGTTGTGACAATATAATGGCAATAGCACAGAACTCATGTCTCTATACTTTTCTCAGAGGAAAACCAAAAATCCGCAACATACTCTTTTGGTGAATTGCTGCATGCTGTCCTTCAAAATTTTTTAATCAAAAACGACAGGCAGGTGACAAGAAGTAATTCAACCTCTCACAGCTCTGAAATCAGTCACTGGTACCATACCAGATCTGATCTCAGAATCCGGTACACCCTTGTGACTGTTATCTCATCATTGAGCCTTCAATTTTGCGCATCACACAGCAACAAAAACCAAAACTCAACAATCAACAGCAAGAAATATTCAAAGCATAACATAACAGCATGTCAACTGAGAGCATTGCCATTACAGTTCCCTCTCCGATCTCCATTCAAACTGCCAACCTGGCCAATCTGGTGCAGTTTCATTACAAGATCACAACAAAGCTTGATTCTACCAATTTTCTCTTTTGGAAATCTCAGTGGTACCTATTTTGAAAGGACATGTCCTGTTTCATCATCCTGATCCTCTGAAGCATCTCCTCCTCTCAGTGCAGCATGAACCTAGACTACACTATCTCCTGCATCATCAACCTCCCTTAAGAGATGGCAGCGACAGGACCAGTTAATACCAGCCTGTCTTCTCAGTTCTCTCTCTTTGACAGAGCTACGTCAGGCCGTCTCATACACCATTGTTGCTGACCTCTGGAAGATGCCCTTCAGATCTATACCCCTCGATCTCAGACCAAAATAATGGAGCTTCGCCTCAAGTTACAAACCACCATAAATAGGAACACTGAAAGCAAAGATAAACAATATAACACCCAAAAAACCAAAAACCAGCCCAAAAGAAAAGGCAAAACCAAAGGAAACAATAATGTACACTACATGCAAAAGCTACAGCAGCAAGAAAGCCTAAAAAAAAAAATCGAAAAGAATTCAAAGACACATTGCATGGTAAAAGATTAGATATCAACATGCCCACATGCACCAGGGAAAGCAACACCTGAGTAAGCAGACCCAAAAAACAACATGCAAAGAAAGCATGCACCAACGATTTTGCATGCAACAAATAGAATGGAAAACCGATAAATCTAGTAACAGAGTACCATACAAACTCAATTCAAGCAATTTTAGAAATTTCCAATAAATTATAATTAATGAACACAAAGGGAAAAGATAGGAGAATCGGTGCCGTAATTCAAGGGAGTCACTTCGCCCTACTCAGCCACCTTTACTCGCCTCTTTGTCGTGCTGTGCCACCCTTCTGTCACAGTGGGTTTTAAGAGGAGAGGATGTTGGAATATTAACTATGATTTTCTAGTGAACTCTTGATTTGAATTAAAATTATCTTGATTCATATTGTCGGTCTTCTGAAGAGACACAACTCCGTTGATTACTAGATTCCTTAAGCCTTCGCGGTGATTTTTCTCTCATCCGATAGAGAGATGAAGAGAATCGACACCGGCGATTTTCTTCTCTTTTCAGAAACTCGAATATTGAGAGAGAATTTCTGTTGGTTTCTTCTTTAGAAGATAATGGAGAGAGACGGTGAGAGAGATGACGGTTTTGAAATATATAATGAGTGTTAATAACCGAAAGGTTGGCAAACCAACGGTTATGGCTTAGCGGATTCATACCAAATCCAATTTTTCTCTTAATGGGTTTGCTTTCATAATCAGAAAACTACCTATTAGTTGTATTCTCCAGGGACTAATAACATAATTGTATTATTACCAAACTTTATATAATTTAGACCATCACTAAATCATAAAGTTATTAATACGCATTCTATACATTAAAGGCCCTACTTCTCATGACACATATTGAAACCCGATAAATAATACTTAATTTGATCACTTCATAACAGATTTAATTAGATATTCGACATTCTATTATTCAATATATATTTAAATTACATATAAACCCATATATTTTGTAATTAATAGAAATTAATTCCAACAATCTCCTACTTGGGCTCTATGTATATCCAAATAATATATATATTGATAAAACCGAATTGAGTACTCTAACTGTGCTGTCATAGCCTTTTATTTATCAACCAATTTCATCAATCAATTATATTCACAAGGACTTAAGTAATATTCGTCTCATAAAACGAAACTAAATCAACATAAATCATTGTATAAACATAACTGAATGACATGAACCATGAAGGGGATGTGTAGTTTGAAAAATTACATATAATGTGATCCACATGTTTTTCTTCAATTTGGTCACCTTATAATAATTTTGGGATCAATCAAAAATTCAGAATGCAAACTGAAAAACTGAATATTTGAAAACTTTATTACTAAAAACTGCATGATACATACAAAGGTATATCATATAAAACATCAAGTACAAATATAATCTCCCACTAAACCTGTAAATCCTCTGCTACACAAATACTCATATGAGCGACATGTTCATGAAACTGCTTGGGTACTAAATCTTTAGTCAGTGGATCTGCAACCATGGAAACTGTTCCAATATGCTCGATACTGATTAGTCCACTCTGAACTCTTTCCTTCACAGCAAGAAACTTTATATCGATGTGCTTTGACTTCGATGAGCTCATGTTATTGTTTGAATATAGTACTGAAGAATTATTGTTTCAATTATAATTTTTTTTTGAGGAAAAATGAGGGTCAAGCTTCCATTTATATATATATATTGATGTAAGAAATAAGAGTTACAGGTTTACAATAGAAAACCTCATAAAAGAAAACAAGAAAAGGGAATCCATGATATATGAGCCCTTGATAATGAAAATAAAGATAAAAGTTAAGACAAAATTGTTGTCCCTAAATAGTGTCTAGAGGGGGTGAATAAGGGTTTATATCGATTTTTGACTTAATTAAAATTCTACTAAAATAACAATTCTGAAATTTAAATAATAGTAAAATGAAAGTAAATAAAGTACAGAGAGAGAAAAAGAACACGAGAGTTGTACAGAGTTCGGAAAAATCTTGATCCTACGTCTCCGAGCTATCAACAAGGTGGTGCATCTTTCTTTGCCCAATAAGAAAAGATTATAACTTCGAACCAGCGATCCCTTATACAACAAACGGGCAATCTCCAACCTTAATAAAAGAGAGAGAAACTCTTAAGATTTCAAAGAAAAACTAGTTATACTCAATCTAGCACTCTAACATAATTAATCTTACTAATTGGTGAAGTGGATTTGAGGCTAAAGAAATTACTATTAAAGCTTAGAGACAAATGCTCTAATGGAGTAATGCTCTCAACATAGAAGAAGAAATTGTGTAAATGAAGAGCTTCCTAAACATGTCCAACACCTTCCTATTTATAATAAAGAAGAAAGAAAATAAAATCTGGACAGAATTCAAAACAACTGTTATAATTGTTAATTCAAAAACCATCTGACGATTGTTTTGAACTTGCAACAATTACTAACTGTTGCTAACGTTATTCTAAAATTCAATTTCTTTGAAATCTTTAATAAATGTGAAGCTAGATCTTAGCCTCTAATTTCATCTTTATTTATTTTCCGAACGTTTGAAATAATCGTTATAATTGTTATATAAGTGTTGTAACTGATAGTTCAATTTTGGGTTTAAGCTAAATCATTGCAACTCTAATATAACCATTATAACGAATTAATCATAATATTTTTTTTTCATTTGATGAGCACAATCATTATAACTATTATATAACCGTTATAACTGATAAGTCAATTTTCACAACCGTCATAACTGTTAGATAAACGTTATAACTGTTAGTTCAATTTTTTTGCAGCCGTTATAACTGTTAGTTCAATTTTTACAACTGTTATAACTGTTAGTTCATTTTTAGACAATTTTGCTATTTTAACCTCAAATCTAATTTACCAATTATATGTTTCAAACTATAAAATCTTAAACTATTATTGACTTATTCTTGCACTTATTCATCATGTTTCTATTACAATCTTGATTGCATGAACCTGCAAATATCTTACAAAACAAAGAAAACTATAAAATTCATATTGTATTATTTTACAAATTATCAAACATGAAATTACTTACAACAACAAAAACTAAATAAAAAAATGAAACAGTATTGCTTATTATTATTTATATGTCTTCTGTAAGTACTTTCATTGAATAAAGACTTCTTCCATCAGATCAGACAATGATTTTTCCTTATCTCTAAAGATGCGTGACCATCTTTCCCTCAAAAAAAAAAAAACATTATGATGAGATGCACCTCCCTGAGTTTGTTAGGAACTGTCGTGTTGAACAGACTTTGCAAAGGATCTGCTCTTAAGACTAGTATGTGAATTGATAATCTGTTGCAAACCATCTTGTACAGTAATATGACATTGTCACAGTGATTAAAAAAATGATCCACTATTTCAGCATCGTTCCTACACATATAGCAAATGGTAGGCATGAACCTTCCCCTTTTTATGAGATTATATGTTGTTAAAATCTTGTTTAATAGTATTAACCACGCAAATACTTTCATTCTCGGAGGGGCCTTTAAATTCCATATTTCAGGGATTGACGTCTGCATTCTTGGACATTTTTTAGGGTGAAGTAAGCAGATTGAACCGTCAAAATTCCTGAACTATGGGCCTTCCATTGCGCATCATCTGAAGAGTGTTGCATCAGGAGGTTGTTGTGCATAGTAGCGAATTGTGATGCCAGCAAAGCTAATTGTTGTTCAGCCCTCTCAGACAATGGTTGTTTGAACAGATCAATCCAGTTTTAGATGTTGAATTACTTCTCGTACCGTCATGTATGGATAAGAAATAAAAGAGAACAACTCGGGTACTTCATATTTTAAAATACCCGAACCCCAGTCATGATGCCAAAATGAAATTTTCAAGCCCATACCAACAATTATAATTAGTTGTGCTTCTATTTATATGAATCTTTTTGTCCGAATATTATGGTGGTTGGTTATTAATTGGAACTATTATAACCTAACTATGAACTTTATCGAAACAAAATTCAACCATACTCCGCTAACAAAAGTACCTTCCAACAAGAGATTTTTCGGATAAATTTTACATCAGGAATTTTAAATTCTAATTTTATCAAAACCTGAAATTTATTTAATTTTTCCTAGAAATTTTAAATTCTAATTTTATCACCTCCAGTTTGAGCTTATGATTGGACAGGAACTGAATTGCAATGGTGTCAGAGTTTTCCAAAACACGTCCGTAGTTTCATTTTTCACACATTGTTTCATCTGTGAACCTGTTTTTCTCACTCATCTTGAGCAGCGTAGTTATATGAGAGAAACCACAAGAAGATGAATGGTGCTAACAGGTACAGCCGTGCAGGTGGTAGTACATGTCGGACCACACTCTTTTGTTGTTCCCGAGATGTTTCGTGAAGATTTGACTCCGTCACCACTGAAACAAGCTGAAGCTTCTGTTACCGCATTAGCTAATTATCTCTCAAACGCCTAGGTGAATTCTGTTTTGGACAAAGTTTCTGATTCGGTTTTTTTACACTTACATAATTAAATTTATCACAATGCATCAACACATTATATTAAATGATTTCCTCCAATATTTTGTCTATTTAAAACTAAAGTTCAAAACTGTTCAAAAGAATCTTCTTCTTTTACCACATTTAGGTATTATATAAATAAAAGTATCGCAGTGTATTGAAATAAAGAGTTTTGCTAATGTGCTATCGTTAGCGTTTCGGCCGAAACGTTAACGATCTAAATTTTACGTTTTTTATTTAAGTAGCTCAACAAATTATTTATATCAAAATCTTATAGAATACCGATTAAGGTCAAAGATGATTTTATTTGGCTCAAAAATAAATAAAAATAAAAAAGAATTATATGCCAATTAAGGTCATCTTTGAAAATTAAAAAAAATAGTTAAAAAACTCTAAAAATGGTAAATTTCGGTATTCTACAAGATTTTGATATGAAAAATTTATTGAGCTACTTAAATCAAAATTTCGAATACGAAAACTTAAAATTTAAATCGTTAACGTTTCGATCAAAATGCTAACGATAGCACATTAACAAAACTCTTGAAATATATACAAGAAGATGAAAATTTATAAATATTGTACTGCCTTAGTCACAAAAAACATGTGCCTCTTCATTCAATGAATATGTTATACAATCCATATTTGTCGTTAGTATTTTGGACAAAAATAATAGCGGAATAATTAACTTCAAATATATATCAAAATTTAGTGACTAAAAATAGATAATTAAAAATTTAATGACTAAATATGAATTTCACATTAAATTCAATTTAGTAGAAAAAATTTATCTTTTTTATTTTATTTATATGTGCCGAAAATAATTATTCGTAAGAATGTCCTAGTTTGCATGGTGGTGTGTTTTTGCATAAATCACACCTGAGGACAGGATGTATCCAGTAGTCAAAGTCATACTCATACAAATGTCTGTTGACAAAAGTATCTCTAAAATGCACACTGAAATTCGCTCTAGAAATTAATATGGTTGCTCCGATTGCTAAATCAAGGAAATAATATGGTTGCTCCCAAAACTAAAAAAGTTTCAAACTAAAGCAGGATATATTCTCCAACGGTCAGATCTCAGAAATTTTTTTACCCTCCATCTCATCCTAAACTTGGCGCCACAACCTCCTAAAAAAAGCAAACAAATAATCAATCCAACCTTGCATCCAAATCCAATCAAGGAACTAGAAATTACCATATTGCACCACAATCACCTTTATATATATATATAGCTCCCCTCCTCTCTTCCTCTACCTCTAACCCAATAATTCCACACGATCTCCGTCTCAACTCGACGCGATCGATGGCGTCCAACACCATGTTTGCCGCCACCTTCGCCGTGCTATGCTTGGTCTCCTGTGCCTCTGCGCACAACATCACACTGCTCCTCTCGGGCTACCCGGAGTTCGGCCTCTTCAATTCCTTCCTCTCACAATCCAAATTAGCCGATGAGATCAACCGTCGCCAGACCATCACTGTCATGGCTGTCGACAACTCCTCCGCCTCTGGGTTCTCTAGCCTCGACGCGGACACTCTCAAGAAGGCCCTCTCCATCCACGTCATCCTCGACTATTACGATGATGCCAAGCTCGCCAAGTTGGCCAAGAACACCACCCTGCTCACCACCCTCTTCCAGTCGTCCGGTGTAGCCAATGACCGAATGGGCTTCTTGAACTACACCAAGCGTGCAGCTGACGGCAAGCTTCTGTTTGGCACCGCTCAGCCCGGCTCTCCTCTCAGCTCCGCCTTTGTCAAGGTCGTCGCTGTTCGCCCCTACAACATCTCCGTCATTCAGGTAATCCTATCATACTAAAATTAATAAATTCTTAACCTATATATCAAACAAAAATAATTGATTGATTGATATCCTACCTACATATACAGGTCACCAATCCTATCATACCGCCCGGCCTTGGTGGAAAACCCCAGGAGGTCCCGGTTGCTCCTGCAGCTCCACCGCCCGCTGCCACTCCCGAGGCGGGTCCCGCCCCAGCAGACAGTCCTGCGGCAGATTCACCGGATGCGAGCGCGGATGCACCGACACCAGCTGCTGATGCCCCAGCTGCAGATGCCCCTGCTGCTGATGCACCAGCCGATTCACCGGCTGATTCCCCGACAAAGGCCTTAAACGCTGACAGCCCTGCCACTAGTGACAACGAGCCCGACAAGTCATTGGCCAGGAAGGTAGCGGTTGGCACCGCTAGCGTGATCGGGGCTTTCGTCTTATTGGGTGCTCTTTTGTGAAATTGAGTTCGCTTGATTTGAATTGTTGGGTTCCTCTATATATATATATTATATATCTAAGCGATTAAACATGTGTTATATATCTTAGAAGCTTATGTGCTCTCTAGTTAGATCATAACTGGATTCGTATACTTTGTATTTCTGACTACAAATTTCAATGGTAATCGGAAGAAAAATACAAAATATATATATGCGTGAACATGTTGTGTATGTTGATGATTGCCAATAATTATATATCCATGCATGCTTTAACCATGCCAAGGGAATAACCAATAATAACGAATGATGCATTTATGTACTAAAATTGTTAACTTTTACTTTTATTTAATATAAAGTCAAGTGATTAAAAATGACAAAAAGTTAAATGTATTAAAGTAAATTATAAATCTTTAATTTTTTTACTGTTTGAGTTTATATTAAATGAATCCGAAATTTTCTAAACTTTTAATGCAACTATTTTAGTCTTGATGTAGATCAGTATCATAATTTTAGATTTTTCATTAAAACCGATTCAAATAAATATTTAAATCAAGCTTATCATCTTAATAAATATAATTAGTGCATATATAGTAACTTTCAAAAAAAAATAAACAACCTTTGAACTCAATTTTCCATTTAATTCAATTCAATATCGTTTGGAAACCACTTAATTAATTTTTTTTCACTGTTCGAGACTTAAGCTTGTCAAACAAACTTATTATTTATTTTTAGTACGTGCAAAGGCGTCAAATCAATAATTCAGTTTGTCACTTGCTGAACATGTCATCACGCACTACCTATTAATCGAAGTATATAAAAAAAAA
The DNA here is from genome assembly GCA_031770325.1 of Bolboschoenus planiculmis. Classification (NCBI taxonomy): domain Eukaryota; kingdom Viridiplantae; phylum Streptophyta; class Magnoliopsida; order Poales; family Cyperaceae; genus Bolboschoenus; species Bolboschoenus planiculmis. The sequence continues at coordinate 3,292,815 of CM062778.1, read as the reverse complement.
ATTATACGAGGACTCTTATTAATTCTGACATTTTCTAATAATATATACTGATCTAAGTAATGAATCGGTAAATAAACCGAAGAATACTTGCCTCCATAAATTAATATTATCTATATATAGGTGATGTGAAAATTTTGATAAATCATTTGACAATTACAAGAACGTCTGATGGATTATTTGGCACTATGTTAATGTTATCTTTAGGGGAAAAAAATATATTCTAGTAGCTCATATTATGCATTTTAAAAATGTTTATATTTAACGACATTATTAATTAATACGTAGATTGACAAATATTTATATTCTAGTACACAAAATAATGTTTTGTTGTAATTCATTCAAATATAATAAACACTGAAAATTGCTTAGAGAGGCACAAAGAGTTCTCATTTCCACTTGTGATTTACTGAAGCAGCTCAAAATACTGGATTTAAAAGCATTCCATACAAATTTCATTACTCATTTGATTAAATTTATTCCTAATTTTGCAATTAAATAAATCAAAAGGAATATAGCACAACATTCAAAGGCAGAATTTTCAGGTACTTCAGATGGAAATATACATCAACTTTTTTTGGATTAAAAAAACACCCAAATTGTATTTACAGCTTGTTGTTGTCAGTATCTCTCCAAGGTTTTAATAAATCAGTAAACCTTGACCTTATTAAAGGTCATCAAATCAAGAGAACTTATGGATATCACATAAATACTACCTATTAGTTACAAAACAATTTATTTGCTAAATAAAGACAGTTCATTTATTTTTCTACAATAAAAAAACATACTTAATTAATGACATGTACAATATATTATGTGTACCCATTGATGTTTTTAGTTATTAACTTCATTCATTTCCATGCAAAATCAAACACATATGTTAAGTATTATATACATGTTTTTTTTTTGTCTCCTTGATTTTTTTGACTCATGTGTTTACCAATAATTTATTTCTACTATTGCACCTTCATTTGATAAATTAATGAAAAAGAGATTATTATCCATATACGTCTCATCGAATAATCAAACATAATGCACTATTAGGTAAACGGATAAACAGATTTTATTTTACTTTTTTGGGAATTAAACAGAATTACAATTTGTTTCCATTTTTTTCTCTCTTTCTCTTTGAATAAAACCCAAATTCATAGAAAAAGAAGAAGAAATAGGCCCAAATAATAATTAATTTGGGCCAGACCATTTGCTCCCTTCTTCTAACGCTTTATTAGGAAGGGGCATTTTGGTCCTTTCAACTCTCTTTGCTCATTCTCCCTCTTCTTCTAGAAATAGAATAGAGCTCTATCCTTTCTAGGGTTTTTCTCTTTTTTTTTTTTCTCTTCTTTCTACCTTCTTTCTTTCTGCTTGTACCATGATTTTGGCGGGAGGTGATTCGCTCGCGATCGTGACGAAATGAAGTCGGATCTGGAGACGATTCGGAGGAGAACCAAACCGCTTCTTGCTCGCTCTTCAGATCTCAACCTGATTAATCGTGCGTGCTGCACACTGTGACTGTAAGCAGATCTAGGTTTAGATCTAGATCTACTTTTTTCCGTTTTCTGAAATTATCTTTATTATATGTCTCCAATCGGATGCAAGGTTCGCACCATTTGATGTTTGATTTCAGCTCTCTTTGTCTGGCATTGTATTGCCATCGCCTCTTGTTGTGCTGTACACATACGATACAACTCTAGAGAGTTGTGATTTCGTGTATGCTGTTAATTTTCCAATCGCAACACAATGCAATTTGTGAATAGATCTCGAAGGATACGTGGCATATTGAAAGCTAAATCCTTAATGTTTAATCTCCTTTTAAGCTTTCAAACATAAACAACCTATTCTACACTTACCTAATGTTTAATAATACTTGTTGCACAAGTGAAATCGATTTCGGGCTTAAAATCTTGAACCTGGAAATTGCATTTATTTCACAATAATTCAGGACCATATGTAGAGTCGATATCCTCTCAGCTATCCGGCTATCGACTGACGAATCCTATCTGTTTGTTTGCATCAGAATGTGTGCTTGTTTAGATCTTACAAGAGACAACTGGTTTGAATTTGTCAGTTAGTGGTCAGGTATCGAAGAGGACTTGGTGTCACAAATACATGGATTAAGTATATTAGCCTAGATCATCCAATGAAATTCACACAGTTCAAAAGCAGCTGAATGTGCCAACAGTTGTGACTGACAATCAACAATAGCTAATGTGGCCTCTCAGATTTGTGGCAGTTGACGGTATTGATAACAGTAGAAAAAAAAATGATGGTAATGATGAACTGGTCATGTTGTTTTTTTTCAGAGATTGTAACAAATAATACTGATTATCATGGTGATAATAATGATGATGATGATTGATGTGATGCTCATGGTATTAGTCTTCTTTTCTGACTCAAAAAAGCATGTCTTGTTTTAATTAGTCTTTTATGTCTAGTTTGGCAGGAAAAATCATTCTTCTGGTCCTTGTATTCTAGGAAATGCTTGAAATGAAATCCTATTTTATGCGTGAATAGGTGCACTAATTGATGAGTTAATAGCAACTCTTTCTTTTTTTTGGTTTTTTTTTCTCCTCCTAGTCTTTTACGATGCCAATGGGGGCACTGATTAAAAAGAGAGAGGCTGGAGTGGATATGAAACTTGTTACCTCAGCATGGATGTAGATTCAGTTGCTAGATGAATTGTGAGGAGTCAGTTCTAACAGAATCCGACATTCTCACATAATACAAATCTACTTCTTGTGTTAGATGGTGCATTTTTCACCCATGGTGATGGTTTCCCTATTAAACTACACTTGATATGAACCCCCTCCCCTCAAAACCCAAAACAGTTTTCGGCTTTCAACTTTTATTCATACTTGAGCAATGCTGAAATACACCGCATTTTATGAGATTCTGACATTCTCGCATAACACACATCTTTTCTTTTTCTTGATTCATTTTTTTTTCATCCTGTTATTCTTTTATGTTATTAACCAGGGGCAATGATTAGAAAGATAGGACTGGAGTGGATATGAAACTTGTTATCTTGGCATGGATGTAGATTCAGTTACTGTATGAATTTGGAGTCGGTTCTAAAGGAATCTGACTTCCTTGCATAACACGAATCTGCTTCTGTGCTAAATGGTGCGGTTTTCATCCACAGTGATAGTTTTTCCATTAATCTACACTTGATATGAGCCCCCCCCTCCCCCCCTACTTTTTTTTTTCATTTTTTGGCCTTTCACTAATGATGTTTTGACATGGTGCCTTTTAACATACATCAGATGGGCTTCAATTTTTGCCAAAACCAGAAAAGAAGGGATGATAGAAACAGATATGAATTTTCAACAAGTCAGACATCACATGAGAAAAACAGACAAGGGTTTTGTTTTCCTTGTTCAGTTGAAAACTTGATTAATTGATCTTCATTTAGAAGAATAGCATGATATTTGTATGCAGTTTGATCAAGTTTTCAACATGACAGACATGAGAGAAATGGACAAGGGTTCTCTTTTCCTTGTTCAGTCCATTTGAAATCTAGACTAGTTAATTTTTGTTTTTACCGGAGGTCATTAACTTTACAGGCGATGTATCCGCACTCTTCATCTCCATGTGAGTCTTTGGTTCAAATTTAGCACTATGTTTAGCCTTTTTAAAGCTTGTGAAAGATTTGAAGACATTCTGATTAGTAATCATTCAATTATGTTACACCAGGAAAGTAACATCTGAGCTTGCCAAATTTTATGATACGATGGAAACAAAGAAAAAAGACTGAAACAGAGGGAATTCAGGTCCAGGTTGTCTGTGGTGCTTTCATCAACTCATGTTTGTATGGAGGCCTTTTTTTGTTAAAGATCTGCTTTCTTTATTCATATCAGTGATTTTCTCAAATATCTGCCTGACTAAATACCTGTAGTTCAGAGTATCAGGTTATATATCAGTCTCAGGTACAAAACTGACGTGTTATTTAAATTGCCGTTAAATCTAGTGTGTTCAAGTTGTTTTGCCCAATTTGGTTTTAACTGAACAAAAGGTACTTTGGATTTTGGTTAAAACAGGTTCAGCTTTTCAGTTTGGTTTATAGTTATGATAGTTCAGTTTCTAATTTGGCTGATCAATTTGTCCTATGGGTTCACTAATTTTAGTTCAGTTTGAACTGGGCCCACCAAACCAAAATCCATTCAATACTGTTGCCAACAGAGATGACAAAGCATATCATTCCAATAAGCTAAATGGCATAGCCACTGGAACAAATTCAAATCTGTGATAAGCAGGGACAAACAATTCCCTAATATATTTTTGGTTCTCTTCCTTTCCTCCTTGATTTTTATGATATTAGCAGGGCAATGATTTTAAAAATCAGAGCATTGGATTTGATGTGAAAAGTGAAAATTGTGTGTTGCTGGAAATCAAAATCAAGATAACTGGAAAGTTTAAAGAGAAAACACATCTGTTTTATCGTTCCTCGAGCACAAGTAGACCATCCTTGAGCAATCTTAACAAAATAAGAAGTTAGATTTGAAAACCAACTTTTGATATAGTGGTAAAGGTAATGTTTTTTGTGTAGGAAGTGGTAGGTTCGAAATTCGGATGGGGAGTTATTTATGACATTTAAATTTGAGTGGTTTAACTCTTAATTTTTATCTTAATTTTTATCTCAAAAAAAAAAAGTTAGATCTAATCTTGGGTTTAGAGGAATTGTCCTCGTAGTCAGATGAAACATTCTTTTGTGAATTACACCCAATGTTTTCCTCATTTGCAATACAATTTATTGCTGTGTCATGTGGTCTGTTATTTTTATTTTGTAATCATATTTTGACTGTCAAGATTATCCATGACATCGTTCATGTTTAATATAATATCTTATTTTTACCTTTAGTTTTCTGTAAATCATGTTATTCTGTAGCGAAATAATTTCAAGAAGTAACAACACCAAAATATGCTACCTGGGCCAACAAAGATGATAATTATTATTTGTACATTCTCAGCCGTTTTATGTTGCACATATTGTTTTGCTGGATCTTCGTGTAAAATGCAAGGAAAAGCTCAGACAAAGCCCCCTTAATATTATGTTAATTTTCAAATAACAAAGACAAAAAAATTTGTTTGTAGATGTTATCTAATGTGAAAATTGAACGGTTTTGATAATCTTTATTTTTCTAATGAGAATCCTTCTCAAATTGACTTTTTGAGGGATTTTAATCCTTTCATAGAAGTATCTAGATGCTACAAAGAAACTGATGACGATATCATGGCTGCTGACAAATGAAATTATTTCATTGTAATTTTTATTTATCATTCATTATTTGTCAATTATCTAAATATTTCTTTTTTTTTCTTTACCAAAAACCTCACGGACACAACCTATGGATGGCTGGATTAATTAATTGAGGCTTAAGCTATTAAGATAATCACACCAAAATGACTCTGCACATGTATTCACAAATAAATGAACCAACAAGAGGTTTAGAGATTCTCCTTATTTTCTACGCGTGTATTCACAAATAGAGAATACTTAGTTACGAATAAATTAAGTAAATTTTATGTTCTTTCTATGGACCGACTCTTCAATTATTACCTTTTACATTTCCACAAGTGATGTCAATGATACTGATATGCCATTGTTTTTGCATTGTGACTATATATGATGTCTAATTTTGAGTCATTTTTTACCATTCCATGCATGATTAACATCGGACAAGATTTATGGTTAAAGTTCTAACGAAACTTTGAGGCAGATTTCAATACAATACAAGAAATTAAATTCTAAAATATCATATCTTTATATTTTTTTTCTTATCACAATGTCGTTTTAGGTTTTAAGTTAAATTTCCATAAAAGGAGGTTTTATGTGAAATTTTGGAAATCTTTGTATTGTTTGGCTTAAACAATATATTGATGATAAGAAAGATTATCAATTAAAATACATTTATTTTTTTATTTTGTGAACAAAAGCAATTGAATCATTATGCAAACGTCAATGTTATTTCATACATAAGAAAACATTGATTTCTTTTAGTGTATCAAAAGCAGAACTGTTAACTAACTGTAATGAAAACAAATTTTGAACCTATGAAAGGCGTCTATTATTTTATTTTATTCCATAGTATACCAAAACATTCTTTTTTTTGCAATTAATAATACTTCACTTTTAGTTCCATACTTACAATTACATTATTCAGTTATTAATCTATGTAGATAGCGCCTGGATATTTATATCAATTCGTTGCCAGAACTTCTGATTGATGTTTAATTACTACAATTATAATATTATTCTTATTTTGGCCCAAATTTGTGATACTCTTTTTTTTTTTAAAGCTGGAGAAGCCTCTCTGCTTGGACTCTGTAACAGGTATCTTTTATTTATGTTCCTAAATTCATCTTGTAATTAAATTTTTTATGTTCATGGTTTTTTTTTCCTTTTTCTTCTCCTTTTTTTTGGGCAAAGGTTTAAAACTCTACTCTACAAGAATTAATTACAAAAACCAATCTATGACCATCTGCAAATGAAGAACAGATCTCTACCACATGATACCTAAGTTGTTAGCATTAAACATCATTTTTATGAACATTTTTTTAATTTTAAGGTTAATCTTCCATTCATTTTATGGACTATATTTCTTGTATCTCCAATAAATGTGCTCCTACATTATGTACAGATACCACCTCCAATGCACAAAATTTAATGCTTTCATCAATGGGACTATAGTAACTACCATCAGAAAAAGTGCACAAATAAGAATCACCAACGCCACTAAAATTCCAATTGATTACTCAAGTTCTTGATCAGTTTATTAAATTTCCAAATGGGTTGTATGTGGCAGAAAAGTGTTAATTTACAAAGGTAAATTTCCAAAAGTATTAACTTCCAAATGGGTACCATAATACATACAGATTACTTGGGGGCAGAAAATTACAGATTAATTTACATGTCTAATAAAGAAATTGCATGCAGCTTCTAGACACAATAAAATAAGACAAATCATCAATCAAACATCAGGCTTGATTTAATTAATTAATACATAATCCAACAGAAAGACAGAAGCTGAAACTAGCAAACTAGAGTAGACAAAACATGAAAAAATCTAACCATAAATCTGGGGGTAAGAAGTGATGGATGCCACCATGGATCCGGAGTAAGCCGAATCTGTGCACCTACATGAGTGTGATGCATTTCAGGGAGATGAAATATCGTGTCAAAAGTTTTGCCTTTTATGTCGAAGATACGCATGTCATTGCCTCCAAACTTTTCATAGTATAATGCCTGGGTTACATTTGTGAAAAAGATGCTATTTGTTTTGCAACCCGGAAATTCACTTGCATCGATAGCTATAGAGGCATTTGTCCCTAGGAATAGTGCCTTCTCACCAACACCAGACCACTGGTGGAATTTTTTTCCTCAAAATTGGGTTCAATAACCTTAAAAAGCATGGCCTTGTGATGAGCTCTCTCGTCAGCCAGTTGCCACCTCTCAACAAGCAGTACAACTCCAAAGTAATCCACGAGGTAACATTGCGGTATGATACTGATGCATGATTAACATTTGGGCAGTCCAATTTCAGTCAATTTCGGATGAGGTTGAAAATCCATGGCTAAAAGCTCATTTGCTGCTGTAATGAAAATGAATTGTCCGTTGAAGTACATGACGTCGTCCAACCTTGGCTTCTCATGAACTATTACTACCGTCCAAGATGAGTTGCCAGGCTTCCAGAAAGCAGGTATATTCTTCACACCGACCAAGATCATTAGTGTGAAGTCAGGCCTCTCCTTTGGATCATGAGATAAGATGGCCTTCAATACAAGTCAAACTTGCATCTTCTTGGAAGGAGTATTATCAGTAGGCACATTCTCTACGGCATTTGGAGTGTCAAAGTCTAAAGTGTAGTCAGGGAAGGGAGGTAACTCGTACAGCTCACGAGTGAAAGGGTTAATGAGAATCCCTTGAGTCTAGCATCGATCGCAAGAAGCCATCCGCGTGAAGATCCGGAGATGTATCGGCCGCGCAACTCAGGAATGTTGATGGCGTACTGCTTATCTTCTGACAAGTTATAAAACTTCCGTTTCCCGGTGGCAGGTTCATCCCCGAGCACCAACCATGGGAGCTGTTCCACAGGAGAGTAGCGTTTCTGTTTGGCAACTAACCTCCAATTTTTGCACACGGCGCTGAACCGGTGATGATCCGGCAACGAAAGGAAACCAATTATGTGTTCAAGCATGGCACTGGCCAGGTCCGACCAACAAGTCATGGCTAGTGGGTTTTATACTTCATCTATGCCCTGTAAGTTGGTATGTACTTGTTAGGTACATATAATAATACACGATAACACAATTTTATTCTCATTGCAGAACATAAAGAAAAAAAATTAATGCAATGGAGACACATTAAAAGGCTTATTGTAGCTAACTAAAAGAGTTCTTTTAATTACTTGGAAACGTGCAGATAAAGATTGATTCTCAAATACCATAATTCTCTGATAAAACAATGAAAATATGAATAACCAAGTATTAATTAAGAATTAATAATTTGTGCGGACCTGACAGAATTCCTCCTGAGGATTGGATATGGATTGATGCAGATCAAAGAGAACTATTTTTCTCAAGTAACTAATTAAATGGTGCAAATCAAAGACCAGTACTAAGTTCTAAGAAAACAATAATGCAGATCAGAGAAGATTTCTTTTAAGCAATTTGTAAGGATTTAACCAATTGAGACTTTTAAGCAATTCGTAAGGATTTAGTGCAGGCGTAACCTCTTCAAGAAGCCTGCAACTTGTCCAGTACTGGCGCTACCACCGCTACACCACCACAACTCTCTTTTTCTTTTTCTTTTTTTTTGAAAAGTTGGCAGCAGCTGCCATGGTTCCACCAGCACAACCCTCTCTTTCACTCTCTATGTGATTTATTTAAAAGGAAATTACATAAAACTAAAAGGATTGTTCTCAGATCTGTCCATCGAAATTTCAGAATGCTATAATACTTAGTCCAAAGTCTCCTGATATATATAGCACGACCTTCTATATAGTCAAAAATCTGTAATATTTTATACGGGCTAAAGATATGCTTGCCACACACACACACACACACACACACACATGATGTATATTATGGATGATGGATCCTCCAAATTAGGGAAAAAAAATGAAAGAAAAAAAGGAACAAATAAAGAAAGAAAGGAAGGAAGGAGATATTTAATTTCTTTTTTTGTTTGAAGGTCAAGGAAATAATTTCACATCCAAAAAGCACCACATATACTGTTTCTTTTAGGAGCCAACTAAAAGTTGATACAGTAATCTTTGCATCTCCAACAGTTATTAGGAACAACATTTATTCTATTATATTTTAACTTTTTATAATGATTTTATTGGCAAAGAACTGATGGAGGCTGCACATATAATAAATATTCAGCTTCAACTTTTTTGTGCAAATGTAATAAACCAGATTGTAATAAACATTCATATAAACTCACCAATGCAGCATCTATGGTACAGAGATGTAGTAAAATAGATGATCAGATAGCATTGCTAAAGCATAAATTAAGGCTGATCATCGAGCGGGGCCTCGCATTTAATGGCAAACACACCAAGACGGCCAATCTCAGGAGCGAAAGATTTAAGTCACGGTTGAATAGGAAGTGACATATCTTCTGGTAAATTATTTTATGTAGTTTCAATTTCTTTAGCATATAATTTCAGCGACATGTTAACTTTTTAGCAAATTCATTGATCATACCTACAGAATAATATATTTATTTTTCTGGGGAATAAATTATAAATTAAGAATGTCAAGGGCATATCCATAAACTTAAGAAATTTCAATGGTATGTATGCAAATAAAAAAAAGGAAGCATTTCAGCTGAATAAACTTGTAAATTTTAATTCAATTTCAAAGACAAAACAAAAAGATACAAAACTGAAACAACTAATTTAGCTTCCCAACTTAAAACCAGCAAGTCTAATTAGATAATACCCTGAAAATATTTTATATTTCACCTCACAGGGTAATTTGGAATGGGCGTTAATGCAAAAGGAGAACTACACACAAGCTACATGAATTGTTATAGTAGTGAAGTTTTATTTGAAATTCTATGTAATTATTTTGCTAATTTTTCAGATTTTATAATAACAATTATAAAAATATCATGTTAATTTTGGTTTAGGCTACTGTGCTGTACAGATAAAAGGGTGTTAATGTTGATTTATTTTTATAATTTTTATACTAACAATTATAAAAATATTTAAAATTTTTCATTTCAACCCAGTCAGAAAACATTCAGTCCTAAAACTCAAAAGGTTTGACCTACACAAAACAAATACTAAATACATGAATGCACCATGGACATGTTAAAGCGTAAAAAAACAAAATAAAAAAATAAGTGGTATATCTTCTCAGTTGAGTTTCATTTTACCAAAACAGCAAATATTGTTAGATTTTAGTCTCCTGAGCCCACATCAAAGAAATACACCATCATTCCATCCACAATCCACTTTAATATTAAGGTTAAGAATTGATTTAATAATAAAGAATTGGGTATAAAAGAAATGAATTTTAATTTTGACGGGGAATAAGATATTTTGATGTTTGATGAGGATATTAAAAAAAATTTAACTTTTCATGTGTGCACTTCACATTAATATTAATATGAGATTGAAATTGAGGAAAAGGATATGTCTACCCAAGAAAGAAAATCCCAAAGATGAAATCCCATTGGTTCACTTCAGCCTCACCATATCATCTCATTATCTTTCTCCTCAGGATTCATTGTGGCCACTCCAACCAATTCAACTTTATGGCCTTACCATATATAATTATAGAGAAATTATTCTTACACCTCTAAGTTACGTATCTTTTATCTGCATCCAATATTTAATGTAAATACTTTTTGAAAATTCATATTTCAAAATAACTTCAAATACTTGAGGTGTAAATAAAAGATACAGTTATCACTCCTCATAACTATATTTCCACATGTAATTGAGAAGGCTTCACCAAGTGCAACTTCATCCCCTGTTCCAAACAATCTCAACCTCCACATTCTTCTTCTTGCCACTTTGTTTCTGGGTTTTCAGGATAATAAAAACCTCTATTAATTTGTCTTGTTTCTCTTTGGTTATTTGCTATATCTCTATCTATCTATCTATCTATCTAATTAGCTGTGAATGCAAATGGCTCTTCAGGCTTCCTTTCTACCTTCAGCTCTATCTCTTCCCAAAGAGGTACATTTAATTATAACCTTCTCTTCCCATGTTTTTTTACAATCAATTTTTTGTTCCCTGGGAAGTGGTATGGAAAAGTAGATTTGGTGCATAGACTGGGAATAGCAATATCTGAAATTGCATGTTTGCTTGTTACATTTCATAACATTGTACAGGTCATATCACACCAAGTTAATTATTAGCTGCAACTAATGAAAAGATTAACAGTAAAAATTTAATATTTTTGTCATGTTCTATGGTAAAATTGGAAACTGAAAAAAGAAAGCCAAGAAAAATATATATATATATATATTATAATTTTTTTTTGTAATTTATAATTGATTCAATTAGTTCTTACAAAATAACTGATTCTATCATTATTTTTGTCATTTCTGTACGTTCCTATGACATTATACTTAATTATATAAATGAAGCTTTTTTGTGAGCATGAACTGATGAGGAAATTTAGTCGTATATTATCGTTTACTGACAAGTTTACAAAAGCTGATAACGCACCCGTTGGATGCCAGGGAAAAGTAAATGCAGGAATCAAGGATGTAGCATTCTTTGGTGTTCGTGTTTCGGATATCTCAAAGTCGGATTTCGGTTCTTCCCTCAAGATAAGCAGCAGCAAGGTACAAGACTTTGTTCAATAGTAATTTATCACAGTTTCAATATTGTTAAATTAGTACCAATTTAAAGTTCAATCAACAACCCTGCAGAGAAATTATGCTTCACTGGTAATAAGGGCTCAAACAACAGCCACAACACCGTCGATCAACCAATCAACAACTGATACCAAGAAGACGCTCCGAAAGGGCAATGTGGTAATTACAGGTGCCTCCTCAGGCTTGGGTCTGGCAACAGCCAAAGCCCTTGCTGAGACCGGCAAGTGGAACGTTATAATGGCATGCCGCGACTTTTTGAAGGCTGAAAAGGCTGCCAAATCTGCTGGCATGAGCAAGGAAAATTACTCCGTGATACACCTTGACCTCGCATCACTCGACAGTGTTAGGCAATTTGTCCAGAATTTCAGGCAAACTGGTATGAAGCTGGACGTATTGGTTTGTAATGCAGCGGTGTATTTTCCAACAGCAAAGGAGCCGAGTTACACAGCGGACGGGTTTGAGATGAGTGTGGGTGTGAACCATCTCGGGCATTTTCTTCTCGCAAGGGAGTTGCTCGATGACTTAAAGGGGTCGGATTATCCATCTAAGCGCCTCATCATCGTCGGGTCCATAACTGGTAAAACCAAGCTGGATTTGTTAGTTGTTAGTTTTGCATATCCTATGGCACAATATATCTTTTGGATTTGATTTATTTCTAGTCATTCTTTCTAAAGTGAGTTTGAATTAACAGCCCAAAAGGCAGGAAGAAAAAATCATAAATGTTTTGTAATATTATCTTCCAAATCCACAAATTATAAGTACCAGTATTCTGTCTATCTGATAATATATATGACTATGAAGTACAGAATGCTTTCCTAACTCCATAAATAAATCGTTGAAATTCAAAAAATAAGGAAACCCAAAATGCATATTATTTATTAATCTACTTTGTACCACACACAAAGTATGAAATATCTTAAATACATTCCTGCAATTTTTTTCAGGCAATACAAACACACTTGCTGGAAATGTGCCGCCGAAGGCAAACCTTGGTGATTTGCGTGGCCTAGCCGGTGGCCTAAACGGTCTGAACGGGTCAACTATGATAGACGGCGGTGAATTTGATGGGGCCAAGGCTTACAAGGACAGCAAGGTTTGCAACATGTTGATGATGCAAGAGTTTCACCGACGGTACCATGAAGAGACTGGCGTCACTTTCGCTTCACTATATCCGGGCTGCATTGCTACCACCGGCTTGTTTCGATCACATATACCTCTTTTCAGGACCCTTTTCCCACCATTTCAGAAGTATATTACTAAAGGATATGTGTCGGAAGAAGAAGCCGGCAAGCGTCTAGCACAGGTATTTACTCTACAATCAGTACTCACGATGTGTTTATTCCAATGGAATTTGGTTCTTATTTGACCGATATTTTGCCCTTTTTCACCATTTTTTATTGGGTTCTTGCTTCTTTGACAGATTATTTGTGTCCAATTACATCATTAGGGCACACTGTTTTTACACAAATATTATTTGCAATATATACTTGTTCATATAAATGTAAATAAAGACAATTCTTTCAAAATTTTCATTAAACATTTGCTTTTTTAAACATAATGTTCTGTATGTATCATTCAATTGACATTGTATATTTGAATTTAATTTAGGTTGTCAGTGAACCGAGCTTGACCAAGTCCGGCGTATACTGGAGCTGGAACAAGAACTCGGCCTCATTCGAAAACCAACTGTCACAAGAGGCCAGTGATGCTGAGAAAGCTAAAAAAGTTTGGGAGATCAGTGAAAAGCTTGTTGGCCTAGCCTGAATTATCTCAAATTTACCATTAATTGTGCATTAATTAAATCTGGCAAATTAATAGTGGCTTTTTGGTAGTTCAATTTCTCTTGTAAAATTTTTGAGTTGCTTAGGTAATAAGAGGCAAGAGCTTGGCTTAATTTCTTAGACTGTAATAAAATGATATGAACTGTTCTTTTTGGATTTTATTTGAGGAAAGAAGGGTATTTCATGAGAAAAGAAAAATGACAATATTGTCTTTTTTTTTAAAAAAAAATTTAAGATAGTTGTAGATAGGAATTTGTGACATCGGTTCTGTTATTTAATATGATGATATGTCTTGTCACAAATAATGACATTGCAGAAACTATACTTTCTTTATTTTTCAAAATTATAACGGCCAACAACAACTTCAATAATTGTGATAACCAACTTTTATGCAATTTTTTTCTATTTTTAAGAATTTCTAAAATTTATTTTGAATTTATTAAAAAAAATCATTTATTAACGTTGTCAAGTTAATAGTTATCAAGAAATCTTCCTTGAAAATATTACTTATATCTGAATTTATAAATATTTATTTTCTAGCATACAAATTATTTATCACCTTTTGATAATATGTTGTTTTGTTTTTAAGGTCAAAGCTCTCAATTTTTGCCACAATACCATAAATGTTTTCAAGATTTGAAGCTCATGATTGTAGGTCTAACATAATGATGATAGATATTATCTTTTTATGAAAAGACGCGAATTTAAATTATATAAAAAATATTTAAAAATAAATAAATGTTGGGTTAACGGGAGCCCTTATTTAAAAAAAATAGTTTGAAGTGTTTTAATTTGAGAAATAGTGTTGTGAAAGCGCATCTGGTGTAGTGGTATCATAGTACCCTCCCACGGTACTGACCGGGGTTCGATTCCCCGGATGCGCAATTTGTTAGTTGTTACGTGCATAAATTCTTACTTCATTTTCTTTCTTTTATCCCCTTTTTTCCTCTATATTTCCCTTTTTAGTATTTTATATTCCTTCTGTTTGTCAGCTCAAGTATGGATTTCTCAGGCGCGTTAGGAAGGCCTTTGGTTCCCCTTTTTGTAGCGGAGGTGTTATCGATATCTACTTTATTATTCATATAAAATAAATTATTATTCATATAAAATAATTTTATTATTTAATTTATTTTGTATAGTATTTTATTATTCAATTCAAATACTATTAATCTGAATAATAACTCATATAAGTTGAATAATAAAAGTACTATACAAATTAGTTATAATGTTATATAAAAAATCATTAACATGCATCGCAAATAATTTATGTTAAATCTTAATAAAATGTATGCGAGCTAAATACTGATCGAATTTTGATCTTTTAAATGTCAAAAAACAAAAATTCACACCCCATTTACACCTCTCATTAAGGATCCCCACACTCATTTTTTTTTTATCGTTATCTAGTGATCTGAAATTTCGTTCTTTTTAGATCATCAAACTCGTTTCCGTCTAACAAAATTATTAACCAATGGATATATGGATCAGAATTTTATCATAGAACACACATTTTAACAACATAATGTTGTTAAGGGGCAGCACTCTCTTGGGGCCTAGATCCTCATCTTTTTCTCAAAAAATTAGAAAAAGGAAAAGAAAAGGCACTCTCGTGAGGTTTTAATCTCTCAATAAATCCTAATCAGAATGCACCAAACACAAGAAACTAAATAAATACCCACCATTGCACTCCAACGATTCGACAAGATTATAATAAATATGAGCATGCTGGACCATAAAACTATTTTTTAAGTCTCTCCCCTTCTCCCCCTCTCAACTATGTTCAATACATACAAATTTAAATACGAATTCCACAACGATTTTCTCAACATCCAATCTAGCTTTTTCCTTATTTCACCTCCTCCGCCTGAATACAATTTAGAAATTTATCCTAAATCATGATAAATAGCAAAACTTAATTTGAACTTAATATATTACAGTAACAAACCTTGTTAGGCTTAGCAGGTCAAAGAATAATAATGATGATGATAATATGAAGCTGAAGGCCAATTTTGAATGATTATATTTCTGTCTTGAAGGTTTATATCACCACACATCACGCAGATACCTCCCATCCATTTGCAAACTCTTCACGTAGCTCTCTGTTTTTGAGCTATCCATTGATCCCTGGAAAACCAATTTTTCGAATTAAAATTTCAGTGAACTTTCTTTACTTTTAATTTAAATCTTGCTATAAAAAATTTTTAAATGTTGTACCTGTTCTTGAACAATCTTGTGCAGTTCCCTGTGAACATCCCTAGCCATTCCTTTGGCATCACCACACACATAAATGTAGCCTCCGTTTGAGATTATACTCCAAATCTCTGATGCCTAAGTATATTTAAAAAAAAAATTAGGAGTCAATGATCTCCAGAAATAAAAAACGCCAAAAATATGCTACCTAGCCCAACAAAGATGATGGTTATAAATAATTACCTTGTCAGCCATTTTATGTTGCACATATTCTTTTGCTGGACCTTCACGTGAAAATGCAAGGACAAGCTCGGACAAAGCCCCCTCATTAACAAAGTAAGTTAGTTCCTCCTCATAAATGAAGTCCTGAAAATGTACATGTTTTTCCTTAAGAGCAGCTGGAACTGGTATATTATACTTGCAAGTTTTTCATTCCAATCCAGTCAGAAAACATAGTCCTAAAAATCATGAAACTCCTACACAGAAACAAATACTAAACACATGCAGCCACATGGACATGCACACATAAAATGGAAAAACAAAAAAAAAAAAAAGGAAGTGGGATATCTCTCATTTGAGCTTCATTTCCCAAACAGCAAATATTGTTAGATTCTAGATTCCTTGGCCCACATCAATGAAATACACATGGATCCCACAACACAACTGATCGGTAACAAAGCATATAACCATGGAATAGACAATGAAAAAGTAGAACAAGAATGTGAAATTGTACCATTTTGCGATTTCTACAACCAAAAAAGAGAATAGATGGGCCAAGTTCTGCTCCAGACTGCTTCAGGGCAAGTCTTTCCTGCGATAGGAGCAAAATGTATCCCAGGAATATACATTTAGAGGTCATATCATACCATAATAATCTATCTTTAATTAAACAAATTCAAAATTATGTATTGAAGGTTTGGAATTTGAAATACTCAGGACTTGATGGCATAGCAACGGTAGTGTTTACCTGCAAGAAACCCCTGAAAGGTGCAAGACCAGTACCAGGACCAATCATGATAATAGGTATAGACGGATCCGATGGCAGTTTGAAATTTGATTGCCTAACATAAACTGGCGCCCAGCTACACTCCTCGCTGTACTCCAATGGTAGTGTGTTCTAAAAAGAAATAAGTGATGCATCATGTATCCATCAGAAAGGACCAGAAAAGGATGTCAAGTCACAAGAGGAAATAAAAGATGATAATTGAAAGAAGTAATAAAATATGAGAGTACCTTCATCCAAGTAGAACAAACTCCCTTGTGGATCCTTCCAGTTGGCGTCGGCCCATGAACCAGCGCACATGTCACATGAATCCTTGTCGGAGCCATCCTGCATAAAAAAAACAGTCCCTCCAATTAGAAGAGCAAATAGAAGCTTCCAGTTTCCTTCTTTGCAAAAAGGATACCTTGGGGAGGAGGAGATAGAATAGTAACGTGGCTGGAGTCGAGGTGCAATAGCCCCAAAAAAGACACCGAGGGGAGGTTTGGCTGAAGGAAACTCACTCATCACTTCTAGAAGACTCCTCTGGCTTGCTACTACCCACTGAGAATACTCATCCTGACAAGCAAAAGAATAAAACTTAACAACTAAACAATAACAAAGATAAATAAATAAAATATGAAAAGCAGTCACAAACCTTTCCAGCAGGAGAAGCTAAATATGTCAGCCTTTCAGCTTCACTCGGCTCGGAGGCATGTGCTGCTAAAGCCAGCAAAGCTGCCTGAGTTTCAAGAAAAAATATGTTTGAATAATTCTGGATTACAAAATTAGTATATAATAAAGATAAAAAAGAGTAATTATATTGTTCCAAATAATATAAAACAGATCATGATGATACTAAGTGAGACACCCAAACTGTTAAAGTATGAATCGACCTGAATACCTTTTTGGGTGAATTAAGAAGGTCGGCATATCGAGCAAGTGCAGTTCTCAAGGTACATGGGGATGGGAAGGGGGCAGCCAAGGAGCCCCCCTTTATAGGAGTGCCATCTTCATTGTCAGAATGTATAGAGAAGAGAGTGTCAAGACAAAGGCCAAGTAGCCCCGCCGCCTCCTCAACAGTTTCCAGGCTGTTCTCTGAATATACCCCAACATGGTCCCCAGTCTCATACCTATTAATTAAAGAAAGGGGCTCAACTAAGTTTTGTTCAAGGCTTCGAGTCAAATAACCGGTACAAAGGTGAACAATTGTTGAACTTACGAGAGACCCGTGCCAGAGATATCAAATTCAAGGTGAATGCATGATCTGTCTGAAGCTGGTGTGTGGAGCTCCTTGCGTACTGCCACATTAGCCCTTCATCAACATCAAGAGGAAAAATTAGAAAAAGAAATGTTTACAGCTAGATCTAACATCTCATCTAATATAAAAAGAAATATTATATGCGCCTACCAAACCTCAAGATCTTGTGTATGTTTCTGGGAAACAACAATAATTTCAATCCATAAAACTGCCAGACACTTAAACACTATACCTCCTTTCCTATTTTGTTCAAAAATAACCCAAGTAGAAGCTTCTCTGTCATCCACCAAAGAAAAAACAGAAGGAAACAAGAGGAGGATTATGCTACGAGTCTTTAATACCACATTCTTTTTTCTTTTTCTTTTTTTTAAATGAGCAGCAATTTTCTGCCAGCTTTCATTTAAAAATGCTCACCAAGTTTACAAAACAAATCTAAAAGAGAGACTATAACTAGCGCAACTACATAGCACAAGTATCTATAGCCTGCATACCAGAGCCATTAATACCACAATTTGCTTTCTTTTTCTTGATCCTGCTCTTCCATGCACATATTTTTTGAACTTTCAATGTTGTATTATACAAGAACAAGAGGCCAAAAATGAATAAACCAACCTGATTGCAATGACAAATTCAAGCGAGTTAATTTTTTGGCCTCTTGATTTGTATAAAATGGTATACAAAGTTTACAGATTTTGCATGGGCATTGATCACCTGCGGAGCAAGATCAATAGTTCAATTTTTTTTATTTGAGTCTTGAATATTGAAAAAAAAAAACGGTGGCACCAAAACATGTGGCAGCACGACCCTCTTCAGGGGAATAGGTATTTGAGAAGAAAGAAGAGTAAGTATAAAGAGAAAAACTCTTTACGTTTCCAAGGGTATGTTTCATATTTTGAGGTTTTGCACAAGTACAGATGAAATGCCAAAATCTTTTAGAAACAATGTATGAAAGGCTTCTAACCTGACAGGGTGTTGGAGGTCAATGGTGCTGTGGCCATTTGCAAGACTCCAAGACTTCTCCAGGTGTTCAGATGCTTTGGATGGATCAATGAAAACAACACGGTATTCTGGTATGGCTGCGGTATATGGTGTGGATGCACCTGATGTGTCATCCTCATCACGTAACAGCTGATCCAGCTCAGGCCATAACAACTCCTTCCTAAAAATTTGATGAGAATGTAAATTAGGTGGAGAGTCTTCAAAAGCAAAAAAAGTAAACAAGAAACCTGGTAATAAGCCAGCAATTGAAATCCATGATACTGTATTTGCTAATCAGACTGATTTAGGCTATAACCAATCTACCTAAATTATGTAATAAGCATCTTTGAGCATGGCTATAAAATAGCACTGGGGTTGATTATCTCTACCCCAACATAATACTCTCATATCAAAAAAATTAAGATAAAATCAGAAATTCAAATAAAATTAAATACAATTAGGAAAAAATGATATTATAATATTTGATTTCATACATGTACTGCACATAATCACGTGATAAAAACCATATAATAAAACAAGTATATAAATTCTCAATGGTCCTACTCTGTTAATAAAAATTACTAGCAGCTAACTCAGATTAGTCTTGAATCCATAGTCTGATGTGGTCATAAAGCGTTGGACTCAGATCATACTCAGCTTTTTGTGACCTCAGATCAGACTTTTTTGAGGATGAAAGTAAAAATCTTTAAATTCAAGGAGAATAATAAGAACATGGTGCATGCTTCAATAACCATTATATATAATAAGGTTTTTTTTAGCAAATAAAAGAATAGAAGAATGCTTGCCATGCAGTAAAGTCATCCTCAATGCATTGATCATCATCACCAAGCCCCACTGGTATCAATCGCTTTGCTCCTAAGAAAAATAAAATTAAAATAATACAAGGGGCTCCATTTCTAAAATTTTTTCAACTAGATTTAAAAGAATATAAGGGGGCATGATATAGAACTAATTACCGCACTCAGCTAGGATCCTGTCTACCACCTTGGCCACCTGAGTTTTATTAAACAAAAAAATTAATCATACATGTCTAAAACGTAGTATAACAATAGGATGTCATTCATCAGTATAAAACTTAAACCTCATTGAAATGCTCATATTGCTTGTTGCCAAGACCAAATACAGCATACTTCAAATCCTTGAACCCATCATTGCTTTCCTTTTCCTAGAATTACAATTGTACAAAAGAATGTATTAGTCATAATGCAAAGCCACATTAAACAGGAAAGGCGGAAAAGGGAATTGCCAGTGGGCAATTGAGAATTTGTGCAATAGACCAATCAACCAACTTAATGAAGGCAAGACACAAAGATAAACTTCCTTTGATTGTTCCATTGCACCAAAATATGGTTGTGGGTTTCAGCCCAGATTTAGAAAAAATAAAAATAAATAAATAAATAAGCAAACATTCAGAGTCCTTAAACAAACCTCAGTAAACCATTTGTAGAACCTAGCAGCATTATCTGTCGGCTCTCCATCACCATACCTAAATATGAAAAGACAACAAGACAATCAAATGAAAACTTTTCACAATTCAATAAAGTTTTTTGTCTTTTTAATTTTAGAAGAGCACCAAGAAAGAGAAAAAAAAAGGACACAGACCAAGTCCTCTTCAGAATTATTCAAATAAGATTAGCTAAATAATGAGCATTTAAAATTTTCGGTCACATTACCTTAAGGATCTAGTGCAAACTTTAATGTTATCAGAAAAACTTTCTGCATTGTTGAGTATTTAATTGTTTTCAGAACATTTGTCACTAATTTCAGATCTACATTAAAGTTTCATCTAGTTTAGAAGATAGGACTGTACCTTAAGCAAAATTTATGTTACTAACATGTAAAAACAAAAAAACTAAAACATACGTGGCCAAAAAGAACAAACAGAGAGCCTCTTTTTTCAATTTCGCTTCGTACTCTTCGTCATCAGCCGCAAAATCATCCTACAATTAGAACACAAAAAAGTTTTGAAATAGTTAGTTAAAATGAAATTTGTAAGATCAACAAGATAAAACAAATTATCAGAACCAATGACTAAAAATACTTACAAGATCAACAACTTTGAAAGAGGCCTTCTCATACCGTGATCTCGCCTCCTCTGCTAGTGACTAATCAAAGCGAACAAAAACAAGGAAAAAAGTATAATTATCCTGTACTTGTTCTGAGGTAAAGAAGGGAAACCTAATAGCTCCAGCGAAATATGATTGTAACTTTTCAAGGACGTACTACCAAAAAACAACTTTTAGAAGCAACATACATACTATGTTACTGCAATTTTCAGCATCCCTAAAATGCCCCTTCTGCATGAATGAATTTCTAATTTA
Organism: Bolboschoenus planiculmis; assembly: GCA_031770325.1. Taxonomy (NCBI): domain Eukaryota; kingdom Viridiplantae; phylum Streptophyta; class Magnoliopsida; order Poales; family Cyperaceae; genus Bolboschoenus; species Bolboschoenus planiculmis. The sequence continues at coordinate 3,271,451 of CM062778.1, read as the reverse complement.
CCATAGGGATTCCATTCAACACCACAACCTCTCCATCTCTCCAGCATTTAGATGGTAGAATTTAGAGATAGGTGACCATTTTGAATAGAATTTTGGCAACATCAAAACCAAATAGTACTATATGTCTAGATATGCATGTCTAGATATTATATGTCTAAATAATACCTAATTATATATAAATGCGCAGCACATTTTATCTCAAAACCAGTATTATATGTCTAGATATGCATGTACCATATCTCACACACAAATTCAAGGACAGATCAATAACATTAAGCCCAAAGCTACACAATAAACATGCCATCGAACATATAATTGCAAAAGTTTTTAGACTTTTAAGGACATAAAGGTATTACCTTAGCGAATCCCTCGGCCGTACCGGTCTGTGTACCAAAGAACACGGCGACACGCTTCTTCCCGTCATCGACGTCCTCCTCCTTCACCTCCAACTTCAGCGGGGGCGGACGCGGCGGCTCCGTCGGCTTCGTGATCGTGCCAGAGCGCCGCCAGAGGACCAGCAAGAGGCATCCCACGACGAGCGCCGCTGACGTGGCGATCAGCGTCACCACCTCCTCCTTGGATGCATCCCCGCTCGATCCCTTGAGATCGAAGAGAGAGAGAAGTAGATCTACGAGCGACGATGCCTTATCTTTCGCTTCCTCCATGGATCGAGCTCGTCTGTGTCGTCTATCTCCTCTCTCTGTCTCTCGCTCTCTCTCTAACCTCCGGAGCGTCAGGCTTGAAGCGAAGGAGAGAGAAGTAAGGTCTGGTGAGAACTGAGAAGGGGTCTAGACTCTAGATCACCTAACCAAGTCCAAGCTCCATTTCCATAGTTTTGGGGGTAGGAGACGATTGTGCTCTCCATTTTTCGAGAGAACTGGAGATAAGCTGCGTCGTATACTCAGAAAAGTATACGTAGGTTCGACCTTTTAAAAACAAAAAGGCCCAGAAAGAAAAGGTTGACAATAGAAATGGAAACGTCCTTTTCTCATTGTTTTTGATACGAATCGAATCCATGTGGAGATTCCAAGCGCACAACTGGCCCATGAGAATCCTCTTAAGCCTAAAATCTAAAATTCCCTTTTTTTTTCCTCTTTTCTTTTGGAGAATAAATGCCCCTGAAAACAATTCCTTGTATGAATATATGTAGCGGGTCAATCGTTTGATGAAATGTGTGTGTCATATATATGTGAAAAGAGTTGCATGATTAAGAAGATAATGATGAGTTGATGATAATTACTGTGATATGATATGAGTTCTCTTTTCTTGAAGTACTTAAAATAAATTAATGAGAAAGTCTTTGGAATTCTTTTTTATTTGAGCATGATATCTAGTCTTTTGATTGTGATTTTTGTTTATTTTTGTGTATATTTCCTCAATTGTGTTGTTGATTGGTTAGCTCACTTAGGCGGTACACTAATCTTATATTTTTTTTATGATTTTTTATTATTTTTTTGGGTTGAGGAAAAAATGTTATTATTTTATGATGTAAAATTTTAAATCAATGTTTTACTCCTTATCTGAAAAAAAAATTAAAAAAATATAAACATGAAAAATCTGGTTTACTATACAATTTTCATATGTAGATTCAATTTCAAGTCATAGCATCGGTTATCTTTTGAACAAGTACTAGAAAGCGAATTTTTTCAGTTTTGTGGATCATTAATTATTTTATATTTCAGTATTCTGAAAGTATTTTTGTTCTTATGGTTGAAAAGATGGGTTTAAGATTAATTCCTTTTGGAAAGGTCGAATCATGTTATTTGGATAATGGTCAAAATTATATTAATTGATTGCTTTCAGTTTTCGGATATAGTATAAAATTGAGATAATTATTATTTCTCATCATATTTCTAGACACAGATGAACCAGAAAAAAAAATTCATTGTTAATAATAAAATACTAAATACTGTTTTAATTATCTAGTCAATATATAAACTGGAGATTTGGTTGTAACTATTAGCGAACCAAATAAAGATGGTTGACATGCATTTTAAAGGGTTGATAATATAAACTAAATAGTAGTGACAAACTAGCAATAGTAGTAAGAAAAATATTTGCGATAACCATAAATCTAGTAATAGTAGTGATATATTTTGTTTCTCTATGGAGAGACGCGGGTTCAAATTCTGTAAAAGATATTTGAAAAAAAAATAAATGCCAGAGTTAACAGGAGCCTTTATTTCAAAAAAAAAAAAAGTACATAATTTACATTACTTGTTCTTGTTCAGTATTTACTAAATAATAACAAATATTTAATATGGAAGAACATAAAGATTTTTTTTTAAATTAGTTCATCAGCATTTTTGCCTTCCAAAATGGTATCTGAAAATCATCATAAAAAGTTAAAAAAACAAAGGATTATATGTGGTACAGTTTTGGATGTGAAATCATTTCCTTCCTTGTCCTTCAAAAAAAAAAAAAAAACTTTTTCCTTCCTTTCTTCCTTTATTTCTTTCTTTGTTTTCTTTCATCTTTTTCTTAATTTGGAGAATCCATCATATTAAATATTTGAGATCTTTGATGATATAATACATGGTGCCTTTTATATTTAAGTACTCCAATGAGTTGACCCTGGACTGAGTAATGAAATTTCCTTTAAAATAAATAGCACAGAAAGAGAGAGAGAGAGAGAGAGAGAGAGAGAGAGAGAATTGTGCTTCTGGAAGAGGTAAGGCTGCACCTAATTCCTTGCAAGTTCCTCAAAATTTCTCTCTCATCTGCATTGTTATTTTCTTAGAACTTAGAACTGGTCTTTGATTCACACCACTTAGCTACTTGAGAATTAATTCCCTTTGATCTGCACCAATATTCAGCAATTCCGTTCAGGTCCGCATAAATTAGCACAAATTCCTTGAAAATTCTCTGTTTAAAATTATTATTTTTTTAACCAGAAGTACAGATGCATTAGCATTTTTCTCCATCTGTATTCTGTAATGAGAATAGTTAATTCATCTAAAATTGTGTTATCTGTATTCTTATATGTACCTAACAAGTTCATATCAACTTACAGGGCATAGATAAAGTATAAAACCCACTAGCCATGACTTGTTGGTCGGACCTGACCAGTGACATGCTTGAACACATAACCAGCTTCCTTTCGTTGCCGGATCATCACCGGTTCAGCGCCGTGTGCAAAAATTGGAGGTTGGTTGCCAAACAGAAACGCTACTCTCCTGTGGAACAGCTCCCATGGTTGGTGCTCGGGGATGAACGTGGCACCGGGAAACGTAAGTTCTATAACTTGTCAGAAGATAAGCAGTACGCCATCGACATTCCCGAGTTGCGCGGCCGATACATCTGCGGATCTTCACGCGGATGGCTTCTTGCAATCGATGCTAGACTCAAGGGTATTCTCATAAACCCTTTCACTCGTGAGTTGTACGAGTTACCTCCCTTCCCTGACTACACTTTAAACTTTGACCCTCCATATGCCGTAGAGAATGGGCCTACTGGTAATACTCCTTCCAAAAAGATGCAAGTTCGACTCGTATTCAAGGCCGTCTTATCTCATGATCCGAAGGAGAGGCCTGACTTCACGCTAATGATCTTGGTCGGTGTGAAGAATATACCTGCTTTCTGGAAGCCCGGCGACTCATCTTGGACGGTAGTGATAGTTCATCAGAAGACAAGGTTGGACGACGTCATGTACTTCAACGGACAATTCATTTTCGTTACAGCAGCAAATGAGCTTTTAGCCATGGATTTTCAACCTCATCCGAAATTGACTGAAATTGGACTGCCCAAACGTCGAGCATGCATCAGTATCATACCGCAAAATTACCTAGTAGACTACTTTGGAGTTTTACTGCTTGTTGAGAGGTGGCAACTGGCTGACGAGAGAGTTCATCACAAGGCCATGCTTTTTAAGGTGATTGAACCCAATTTTGAGGAAAAAAAATTCTACCAGCGGTCTGGTGTCGATGACAAGGCACTATTCCTGGGGACAAATGCCTCTATAGCTATAGATGCAAGTAAATTTCCAGGATGCAACACAAATAGCATCTTTTTCACAAATGTGACCCGAGCATTATACTATGAAAAGATTGGAGGCAATGACATGGGTATCTTCAACATAAAAGGCAAAACTTTCGACACGATATTTCATCTCCCTGAAATGCATCACACTCGTGTAGGCGCACCAATTTGGCTTACTCCAAATCCATGGTAGCATCCATCACTTCTTATCCCCAGATTTATGGTTAGATTGTTTCATGTTTTGTCTACTCTAGTTTGCTAGTTTCAGCTTTAAGATAAGTCTGTCTTTCTGTTAGATTATGTATTAATTAATTAAATTATGCCTGATGTTTGATTGATGATTTGTCTTATTTTATTGTGTCTAGAAGCTGCATGCAATTTCTTTATTAGACATGTAAATTAATCTGTAATCTTCTGCCCCCAAGTAATCTGTATGTACTATGGTGCCCATTTGGAAATTAACACTTTTGGAAATTTACCTTGGTAAATTAACACTTTTACTTCCACATACAACCCATTTGGAAATTTAATAAACTGATCAAGAACTTGAGTAATTAATTGGAATTTTAGTGGCGTTGGTGATTCTTATTTGTGCACTTTTTCTGATGGTAGTTACTATAGTCCCATTGCTGAAAGCATAAAGTTTTGTGCATCTGTACATAATGTAGCAGCACAATTATTGGAGATACAAGGAATATAGTCCATAAAATGAATGGAATGTTAACCTTAAAAAATGTTCATAAAAATGATGTTTAATGCTTAGGCATCATGTGGTAGAGATCTGTTCTTCATTTGGAGATGGTCATAGATTGGTTTTTGTAATTAATTCTTGTAAAGGAAAGTTTTAAACCTTTGCCCCTAAAAAAAAAAGGAGAGAAAAGGAAAAAAAAAAGACCATGAACATAAAAAATTTAATTGCAAGACGAACTGAGGAACATTAACAAAAGATACCTGATACAGAGTCCAAGCAGAGAGGCTTCTCCGGCTAAAAAAAAAATAAAAAGGGTATCACAAATATGGGCCAAAATAAGAATAAATATTATAACTATAGTAATGGAACTTAAGTGTAACAAGGAGGCGATCGAAGGGTAGACTGCAGTGGAGAGTACGTGACTGTAAGAAGGGTGGGAGCATTGGAGTTGGAGGCAAAGTAGAGACTAAACTTGTATGTCATGTCGGCCATTTATCACGATTTGGACTTTTGGAGAGAATGAGTGAGCGAGAGAGCGAGAGAGAGAGGGGGTGAGGGTGAGGGTGAGGATGAGAGAGAGTTGTGATTTGGAGATGAGAGAATTGGTGTTTGGCAGATTTTGGGGGGAAGGAGGTATGAGTTGAGTTAGGATTAGGCTACGAATTTTGAGAGAAAAAGAAAAGAGAGTCGACTGAACTTAGTAAAATTTGTTGATAGTTTTTGCGGAGAAAGAACGGAGGGAAATAAAAGTTCAGCAAGCTTTTATGATTAAATACAACATGCTAAGGATGAGATGAAAGGTGTTCTCGTTAGATTTTAATATTAAGAACAAAATGATTACATCAAAAGTTAGTTTTTAGATCTTTTATAGTAAGTACATAACTCTATTATGAGATGATCCAGAGTTGATCATTCTTGCAACATCTAACTTTCATATTTGGTGTGATTGGTATAAAATAAATAGTTGAAAAATTAACATCAAATTTTTTGCAAAATGAAACAAATTTTATTCTGTAGATACTTTACAACTAGATTATTGCATCTATATAGTCTGATCGAATGTTGAAATCCATATGCTACATTGATCATATATTTGAATTTATGACCATTTATTATTACAAAAAAGATTTTCTGTGATGGATGATCAAACCACTTTAAATTTGATAAAATTTGATATTTAGACGATTTATATAAAGTTTCAAAAATTGAACAGTTTGAATCAACCACTTGTGATTTTTTATGCTATCAAAAGTAATTTGGCATGTAGTTATGAATTTGGTGTATGAAACATGAACCTCAATTCTTTACCAAAGTACTTCTTACAACATTGAAAATGACATGTTGTCGACCCAAACCGTTAAAGTCAAAAGAAATTACATAGATTGCTTAATATCCAAATTTCATCCAATGTAGAATTCATTTGACTACCCATCGCATGGAATCTTTTTTGCAAAAACGAAAGGCCACAAGTATAAATGTCTTGATCGATGGGCAAACAATAAAAAAATTATTCCAAACGAATGAAAATATTTTCTAAAAAATATTCAATTACTAGTGATTTAATTTTATAATTTTTTAAAAATTTGTGATATTTTAATTGAATTTTGATTTTGTTTTCTAGAAACTCATATTAGGTTATATAAATAAAATTGTAATTAAAACACAAGTCAGCTTTAGCTTGTTTGGTCTCAAACAATTTTGGTTCCCTCTCAAACAATTTGGGTTCAAATCTCGTTGATTGCATATTTTTTTGTTTTTTTTTTCATAAGATAAAAAACTCCCCAAAGTACAAATGGAACAAATACATGGGTCTTCATGCGTGGAGAATTAAAATATCATTTTTCTTTCTCCTGTCAACTCAGGCATAAGAAATGCAAATAGTGTTTATTTTCATGCGTCAGTTAATACATCGATATATCCATGTATAAAATTTTACTTTCGAGGGGTTTCCAGACCCTCAAATTTGTTTTTATTTATCCTTGATTATACTCAAAATTCTAGTATTGTGCATCTGAAAGAATGAAAACAGCTAATACTACAACAGAATTCATAGGAAGAAACCATCTAAATATCAAAGTGTAAATACATAACATCCACAAATCATGTAAAATGCCAACACTATGGTCCATGTGAATATTTACAAAAAATTGAGTTTCAGACTTTCGACATGAAACGAGCATAATAAATCAAGAGGATAAACCCTAACTGCACTACCATGCTCGTCACTCTACAATTGGCATCAAAATAGCACTTTTTCTTTTACCTTTTCTTGATGTACACATTTTCTGGTGCACCATTTCTTGAGCTTGATGATGCACTGCTTGTAACAACACTGTTCCTCTTACAGTTTATCCATCCCTTAACTGCAGGCTACAAATAGCAGCAATCCACTTGATCCACATTGAATTTAATACAAACTCTGGTGCTACAGAGCTTACATTTTCCTATGCCCCCAAATTCACAAACTCGAGTACATTTTCATTAAGCCTCAATTAACAATCACTCATGTAAACAACAAGCAAAGAAAATAAAAAATGCAAGGAACAAAGAGAAGAAACCACAACACATCAGATTGATTTTCTTTGTATTTTAAAAACTAAACATACTAAACATTAGAAGTATGTTTTCTTATAACCAATGACTATTCAACAAGTTATTGAATCTAAAAACAATGATTGTGAACTTAGAATCATCTCTAAAATTCAGAAAATCTCCAAAATCTGTAAAAATCCACAAAATCTCCAGAATCTCTGCACAACACAGAATATCCAAAAAATCTATCATTCTCACTTTGTAATTTTCTCAGTTATGCGCAGCAAGTTATGCACATGTAATTTTTTAATACGAAATTATACTAGAATCTGTGTGTATGAAATACTCTTAGATTTAGAGTCTGTGTCTGCTTTTTTCTTTTGATTAAATTGATCTATCATCTCACTTTATAATTTCCTCAGTTATGCGCATGGAATTTTTTAATACGAAATTATGTTAGAATTTGTGTATGAAATTCTCTTAGATCTATAGTCTGTGTCTGCTTTTGTCCTTTCATCAGATTGATCTATCATTCTCGCTTTGTAATTTCCTCACTTATTTGCAGCAAGCAATATATATTATACACATGAAACTTTTTAATACGAAATTATCTTAGAATCTGTGTGTTTGCCTTTTGTTTAAATTGATCTCTCATCCTCCCATTCATTTCGTTTTTATATGAAATTTTCCATTGAAATCTGTGTATGTTTCTGACATGGCATAGTTCGATCTCTCTTCCTCTCATTGTTTTTGTTTTAATATGAAATTTTCTATTGTATTTTCTTTTCAACTTTTCTGTTTGTAGAATAGCTACCTCCAGTCTGGTCTTGCTTTGAGCCAGCAGCTCACCTGCAACGGTGTAAAGCAAGGATTTACAGAACATGTTCGCAAGTTTCTGTTTAAACGCTGCTTCCGCTGTGGCTTTAGTTTTCTGACAAAATAGCATCAGCGTGAGCACATGAAGGTCGACCACAAAGTGATGAATCAACAAAACGTTTGTCGGTGTTGCTGGCAGGTGACAGAAGTAGCTCGTGGACCTCATACTTTGATTGTATCGGAGGCAATCCGCGAGGATCTTACGCCGTCACATGTGAAGCAGGAGGAACAGGCCATAACTGCTGCACCTGAGCAGGATGTGGGTACTCTATTGCCATTTTCAGTTCTGGGTGGTGCTGATGAACTGGCACCGGTTGATGATGATGTTGTTGATTGACTGGTATCATGTGGTGATGGGTTCGGTTGTGCGGTTTGGTTATGAATATTTTGTTATTAGTAAATAATAATCCGGTATATTCTATGTTTTTTTGGATATTCTGTGTTGTGTAGAGATTCTGGAGATTCTGTGAGGCTTAATGAAAATGTACTCGAGTTTGTGAATTTCTGCACAACACGGAATATCCAAAAAAACATAGAATATATCGGACTATTATTTATTAATAACAAAATATTCATAACCAAACCGCACAACCGAACCCATCACCACATGATACCAGTCAATCAGCAACAGCATCATCAACTGGTGCCAATTCATCAGCACCACCCAGAACTGAAAATGGCAATAGAGTACCCACATCCTGCTCAGGTGCAGCAGTTATGGCCTGTTCCTCCTGCTTCACATGTGACGGCGTAAGATCCTCGCGGATTGCCTCCGATACAATCAAAGTATGAGGTCCACGAGCTACTTCTGTCACCTGCCAGCAACACCGACAAACGTTTTGTTGATTCATCACTTTGTGGTCGACCTTCATGTGCTCACGCTGATGCTATTTTGTCAGAAAACTAAAGCCACAGCGGAAGCAGCGTTTAAACAGAAACTTGCGAACATGTTCTGTAAATCCTTGCTTTACACCGTTGCAGGTGAGCTGCTGGCTCAAAGCAAGACCAGACTGGAGGTAGCTATTCTACAAACAGAAAAGTTGAAAAGAAAATACAATAGAAAATTTCATATTAAAACAAAAACAATGAGAGGAAGAGAGATCGAACTATGCCATGTCAGAAACATACACAGATTTCAATGGAAAATTTCATATAAAAACGAAATGAATGGGAGGATGAGAGATCAATTTAAACAAAAGGCAAACACACAGATTCTAAGATAATTTCGTATTAAAAAGTTTCATGTGCATAATATATATTCCTTGCTGCAAATAAGTGAGGAAATTACAAAGCGAGAATGATAGATCAATCTGATGAAAGGACAAAAGCAGACACAGACTATAGATCTAAGAGAATTTCATACACAAATTCTAACATAATTTCGTATTAAAAAATTCCATGCGCATAACTGAGGAAATTATAAAGAGAGAATGATAGATCAATTTAATCAAAAGAAAAAAGCAGACACAGACTCTAAATCTATGAGAATTTGATACACACAGATTCTAATACAATTTCGTATTAAAAATTCTATGCGCATAACTGAGGAAATTATAAAGAGAGAATGATAGATCAATTTAATCAAAAGAAAAAAGCAGACACATACTCTAAATCTAAGAGAATTTCATACACACAAATTCTAATATAATTTCGTATTAATAATTTTCATGAGCATAACTTGCTGCGCATAACTGAGAAAATTATAAAGCGAGAATGATATATATCAGTTTAATCAAAAGACAAAAGCAGACACAGACTCTATATCTAACAGAATTTCATACGCAAAATTTAAATGCATAAGAAAAATCATACGTTGATCTTGTTTGATCTGGGCATCAAGGAAACAAGGACTGAGACAAAAAGAGAAAGAGAGAATTTTAAATGCTGAACTATAGCACGGCCCAACCGATCCAAAAACACATCACATTTTGTAACCAAATTTTGTGTTTAGAATAAGAAGGCCCAACAATCGGGTGAGCTGGTTAAACAAGGGGCTAAAAAATACTAGAAAGAAGCTTCATACATGAGTAATGAAATCAAAACTTAAAAACGCGATAAAGGAAAAAGAAATGCACTGGAAAAATACATAGTCTAATAAAAACTCGATTTCAAATCGACGAGCTTCTCATGGAATTATTATATAGTGTCAGAAAAAAAAAGAAATGAAATCTGAGTACATTGCAACCTCGCAAGAGAATAAAATAGAAGAAAAAAAGAGTAATAAAAAGGAACGATAGCAAGAGATCACATGGATAGTTACAGAGCTCACGTCTCATCAAAACAAAAATGTACAAGTGCGTAGAGTACAACTAGCTATACAGGTTATGTGGTAAAGGCAATTATCACTCCTACAGTCCTGCTCGCATAGGAATGCAGAAAGCTATTTTTGAGAATTGAGAACGTTGCTCTGCAATAATAATAATAATGATCTTTTCAAGTCCAAATCAATCACTCATGAATTTTGTACAAATTTTGTACAAATTTCAATCCAATCTATAAAATTTTGTCCTTTTTATTTGTTCTCATAATTTATAATGTTTATTGAAATTTTAGATTTTTTTTCTAAGTTTAAACAATCATTTGAATTATTGAATTTAATTATATATATGTTTCTAAAGTGTTTCTTTCATTTAAATTATATTTATAATACTAATAAGAAAATGAACATTCATATCAAGCTTTTTCTTTTGAAAAAAATAGTATTTCTCGTAATAATTTTTATGATACTACCGAACAATCATTTCATACACTCATAGTAATTTCTCACGAGTATAAGTTCCTACAAATTATTCAATCGATTCTCACATCCATAAAATTTAATTCTACGTAATCTCATGACAACCCAACACGCTATTTTAAGTGTACACCATTTTTATGAAATCTCCTTGCATCGGAGTAATTTTGACATTTGCCATTACTATATCAAATGGTAGAGGTAGAATCTTTTAGGTGAGCGGATAGGGATGAATTAAATACCACTTCAGTTCTTTTCAATGTCCATATGCATGTAATTTTCTCTTTTTTTTTATTGTTCTTTTACGTTGTTTTTTTGGCTGCTTACATGATGAACTGTACTTCATATTTTCATGGTGTTGCACCTTTTTTGTTCTGGTAGTCACGGGGCCGAACTAATTTGTATACAATAAATGATTTCAAATATTGAATCTAAATCATTAAAATCAGTATATTTCTTTAGCAATGTGTTAATATACTAAAATTGTTGATTTTCAACTTTATTTAGTGTAAAGTCAAGTGATAAAAAAATAATAAATGAATGCATTAAAATAATTTAGTTTTTATATTATTATCTTTATTTTTTGCATTCAACCAATCTTATTTTTTTTAAAATGGCAATTTCTTAATACATACTTAAATAAATTTATCTTTTGTTTGTACTTGACCTTGATTAACCTTTTAAGTTATTAATAACTTTTCAAATAATGCGCTGTGACAAATTTTAGTATAAAAAATTTCACGGCGAACAACTTATATTGTCTTGATTTCACGGTAAATACTGTTCTTTTTTTAAAAGAAAAATTAGAACAGTGTTTTTTAATATACACAATGTTTTACAGTGAGTTGATAATATTTATTCTTCAAAGTAGTTACGCATTTTTTTATTTAGTTTTATTAATTTAGTTTGTTAGTTTTAAAAAAATATATATATAACAAGGTTTCGCCAAAGATAATTATTTGGGCATGTTTGCCATGATTTTTCAATTAGTCTTAAAAAATAATATAACATTTTAATTATGTTCAAACATCAGTACAGTAACAAGGTTGTGTCAAAAGATATACAAAGAAGAAAGACAGCAGCAGATTTTGTGAGCGAGAATTCTTTGCAATGGATTTTGTGACAGAAAAAGATACTTCATTTATTCTGCCTTTTTAACTGCCGTCCGATAAAAAAAACTTTACAGATGTTAAAATCTGAAACACGCAGATCTCTCCAATTATTCCGTACAATTGGAGAGGAGCCGAGTGTCTATTAAGAGCAAAGGAGTTCCGTTCCGTTTCGTTTCGTTCCGTTCCGTTAAGCCCCAAAAAAGATTGTCAGAGGCTATGCATCATGGATGGCAATTTGGCCCATAGCCCGGCGGCCTTGTCCGGATCTGCCCGATCCGACAAGCCGACCCGTCCGATCCGGACAGCAACCGGGCCGGGCAGGGCCGGACCATTGGATAGGCCGAGTCAGGTACGAGTATGAGACTCAGGTCCGGAATATCGATAATATGCATACTAATATATTATTTGTGTATATTGTGTGTAATGTATATAATATCATGTATACTCTGATGCTGGGTAATTATTTTTTTTACTTTTTAGTATAATTTTGTTGCTGGGTATTATTTTTTTTTACTTTTTAGTACAATTTTCATGTAGTTAAAGCAATGTTAATATGATAATCAATGACCCTTTTTTTCTTTTAAAGTATAGGTATCAAACATGCAACAATGATATCCCTGGATCACTAGGCTATGGACAGAAAGATGCAAACACATTTGCATCACGAGTATTTTGAAATTTTCGTTTTTTTTCATCATATTATTTTCACAACATAATAAAGAATTGTTGATTTTGCTTTTCAATTTAAATGCAGGGTATAGATTATTTGAAGTATGATAATTGCAATAACAGCTATACAGAGCCAACAAATAGGTAACTTACCATGTTGCCCTCTCTTTTGTTAGTATTTCATTCAAGCACCTAATTGATGGATCTAGATGACTAGATATCATAAAAATCAGATCAGTAATGTATCAGTTTACTACAAAGCAGAATACAAAATCTGTAAATTTAACTTCTTTAAATATTTTATTTTATTTTATTTTATTGAAAGATTTTCAATATCGGTTCCTATAAAGCTGGTGCCGAATGTATATCTTTTAGAAACGGTTGCTTACAAACAACTGTTGCTGAATCTTTTTTTTTATTTTTCTCTAACTTTCTACAATGATTATTAGTAAATAATCGATGCCAAATTTGCTTGATTTCAAATTTTTGCCCCCAATCCATGGTTATTGGTTAAGAGTCTTCCATGTTTTGTCTACTCCAGTTTGTTAGTTTCAGCTTTAAGATAAGTCTGTCTTTCTGTTAGTTTATGCAGTAATTGATTTATGCTCTACTTTTTAAATTTGTACTCTACTTTTTTAAAATTGTCAAAACTGTCAAAACAAAGAATTGGGCATTACACAATTGACAGTTTTTCCTCTATAATTTCAAGTTGACAAACATCACAAGACTTCCATCAAATAGCTCATGGCACAACCTATTGGACTTGGCAGCAGTTTAATTACATAGTTCTATTAAACATCTATTTTACATGGTAGAACAGCAAGAAGCCTCAAATTAAAAAGCTTCGTTGACCCACAACAAATTAAAATAAACAATGAATTAGATTAAGCAGGGCCTATTTTACAATAATACAAGCATCGATATAGAGGCAGAAGCCATCACAATTATAGAACCCTCTGCTCAATGATGTACCAACAACAGTACTCAAAGATCTCAAAATATGAATGGACTAACGACAAGTATTTTCAAGGCTGTACATTTTCTTTTAGGGAACTGTTAGAAGATAGACCTTTTTTCTTGCCATTGGTTCTGACTTTCAAATGGAGAGCTATTGATTTTGCCGCTTCAGGTATAGATGGTAGTTTGGAGCATTTTGGCCTAAAATTAAAAATTTGACAGGAGTTTTAGCTACTGAAAAGATTAAGACAGAGATGATGAATTGTAACTTTCCGTAAATAGTTGAATGACTTTTGTAAACCTTTTAACTGGAACTTGAGTTGCATCAATTGGTTCTTCATGGTTATCTCCCTGCAGATAAAAATCTTTCTAAGTTAACTTAAAGACAAAGTTAAAGCCTAAAAATATAAAGAATTATGTATGCAATAATAATGCAATTATATAAAAGGCACGACATCTAATTGACATCAATGTAAAGATTCATCATTAGTAATACTTGATCCAGAACATAACAAGGAACATACCCGAATGGAGAAACCTAAAAATACCACGAGCAATACATTATTTACGCTCTCATCCGTGGAATGAAACATCATTTTAATACAGAGGCTTGAATAAAAGGGAACAATTTTTTTGTGTAACAACTTCGATCATGTCTATTGATGACAAACACATGGCCATTATTTTCAATCAAATATTGCATGACCTTCTGTTTGATCAAGTAGTTTACATATGAAAACTAAATGATTGGATCCTATGTACCAATTCTTTCTGATTAAATTGCCTGAGATTTTGCTAGATAGATAGGAAATAAATTATACATGCATGGTTAACACAAAACACAAACATCAAGAGGTAAAAAAAAAAAGAGTTACTTGATCTAAGGGATCGGAAGGTTTCTCAGACTTCAGAAGCTCTTTTTCTTTGTTAGAAGCATGATTAAGCCCTTTCCTCTTACTTAATCCTGCATTCCATTGTTTCTTATCTCGTATCTATCTCCAATTGACGAGATAATAAATCAGCTCCAAATGCATAATTTGGGGTAAAGTCCATAACCATAATGGTCCAATAGTCCCAATTTAGGGCTTACTTGAACAGATTAGAGATAACTGACGAAAAATTTAATGAAGAACCTTAACCGAACAAGTCGAGTTTAATTGCTTATCGGGTCTAAATTTAGGCAAAATTGAGTAACAATTGAAACTGAAAATTACAAGTTTGAGGGCATGACCTTCCAAATGGACCCTTTTCGAATCAAAATCTTAGCGGACTTCCACCCGGGCGTGCTCGTATCAATAACCGTCGCCTCTGTTCGACCTTTCATGTCCCCACGCGCTTTCGAGCCGGTAGCTGATGAATTTGAACCCGGAGCCGAACCCAAACCAGCTTCAATCCTCTTCTTCTCCTTCTTACTCTTGTCCTTAACTTGCTTATTTTTCTTGATCACCTTGAGCTTGTTATTCCGCTTCTTATTCCTCACCTCCAGTGCACCCGCACCGGCATTTGCACTCGGAGGAAAACTTGAAGATTTTATAGCATTGCTGAAGATGCAAATCTTAGGTGTAGGTTGCTTGCGCAAGCCCCTTTTAGCGCCGGGTTTTAGCAGTAGGGTTTGTGACGCGGCCGGATCGGGAGGATCCATGACAAATAGGTCAGCCAATATGTTACTCATGACATCAAGAGGTTGAATTTGTGAAGAATTAGATGGGGAGGTCGAATTTAGGTTCGTATTTTGTGGGAGAGGATCGGGGTTAGGGTTAGGGTTAGGGTTAGGGTTTGGGGCAGAGAGAGAGGGAGAGGGAGAGGGGTTGTTGAAACCCCTGAGAGTGTGAAGGCGATCAAGCCATGTGGAGCTGGACTTTGCATTTGGGAGCGAGCAGAGCATCGTTAGTTCGTTAATGGCGCGGAGGTGCTTGCTTAGGTGGTTAGGGTTACAGAGAGTGTGTGTGTGTGTGTGTGTGTGTGTGTGTGAGAGAGAGAGAGAGAGAGAGAGAGAGAGAGAGACGCAACAGCCAACAGCGAGTGAGAAAGGGAGTTGGGTTGGTTTTATTTTGAGATGGGAAAGATTAAAGAGGACTGAAGGGATTGATATTTGATAGAAAAATTATTAGATAAAGTATGAAACCCCAAATTTAATACATATTTAAATTTAATAATGATAGGTTTTAATTTTTTATAAAAAACTTAAGTTTAAATTTTATGAAAAATATTTTAAAAAAGAAGTATCGAAATTAACGGAAGTTTTTATATCAAAAAAAATATAGAAAAAATTGCATGGTTTGTTTATGAAAAGTGATAACTTTATGTTGCATGACGGAAAGACATATTAAATTATTGTTAATTTCCTGATATTAATTTTACAAACTAAAATAAATGACAGTAAGCTCCGTCTCCATGATTTAGTTACAATATTGGGTAATTTATTTTACAATTGTTAGCATTTTTTTATTGCTTCTTAATTAATTTTCTCTCATATTATTAAGGTTAACAGATAAGAATATCACATAAATTGTGGTGATTATTAGTTGTATGCTAGTCAAACGATTATTTGACAGTTTAGAAATAACATGATAATTGCAATTTCAATTGTAAGGATAAGGAGCAATTTTGTTTAATTAAATAATTTGTTTGAGAGTGTCAAAACAAATTTTGTAAGTATTAGTTTCTCTATACATAGGTTAGTAATTGTATATATATGTGGCTTCTGGTATAAATCTTTTATATTGGTGCCATTTTTGTATTCTTTTGTGCTTTCATAAAATAATGAAAGTTGATTCCTCTATTAGAATATTTTTTTCAAAAAAAAAATTATATATATGAAGTCTTGATTGAAAAATGTATAATGTTACTTCACACAAAATTTTGGCACACTGAAAACTCTTTATGCATTGATAATTACTTCTTAAGAAAAAATTTGATACACATAATAATATATGGATCCTAATAATTAGTCCATAATAATTTTCACAAGTGATAATTATATAATATTGAAGCGATTATTATGTAGAAATAAAGTGATTATTATTTATAACTGTGTCATAATTTAAACTTTTTATCAATTTTTATATAATAATGTACTGATTATTATTATCAAGTGATTATGGTGTAATGATAATGTAAAAATTCATTTTTTTAGAAGGATTATTAAACAAAAGTTGTCACATAAATGAGGTGAACGTTGGTACCTGTTAACTAGTAAAAAAAAATAATGACTTGACAAATTAAAAAGGTCTAATATGCTCATACAACTGATATATAATTGCATCAATCGTATAAAAAAACAGCTCATATCTATCAAAAAGAGAACTTGCATTTATGATTTATAATAAATCTCCGTAGAATTAATTAAAGTAGATTTAGGAGCACAATTTCACAATCATTTTTAGTGAATTGTTACACGTCTCCAAGATGTCTTCTCCGGTTTGCTTTCACAGGAATTATCCGGATTCTCTTCACAACACGCACAAAATCTCTGCATTAATCAAAGGAAATAACGTAATTAAACAAAACTATGACATATTAATAAACAATTATCATCAATAAATTACCTCCAATTAAGATCACCAGCTAATAGAAGATCATCCTCCATATCCTCATACGCCACCACGTGTCCCGGCACCGCATTCGACAAGTCGAGCCCTTCGCTCGGTTTCTCCGCCCGCTCATCATCCACATCTCCGACGACAAACAGGCGCCGTAGCGCCACAGCCAGACTGTCGTACCCCGTGTGTCTACTGAGGTATACGCGATGGCAGATCGACCGTCCCTCCAGCACCGCCGTCACCGGCGGCACAATACCCGATGCTACGTCATCATCGTTGACCGACAGCCTCAGGAGCTTGCACGGGCTACCCGACACGCGCAACGCATGCGCGCCAATCGAATATTGCCTCTTTTGTGCCTCCTGCATTATTTCTGATATAAGAGAGCCTCTGATCTCTCTGAACTGTGTAAATTGAATTATTATATAAGGTGCTAATTAATTACATGAGAGTGTAATTAAGTGTTTATAGTTGTAATTAAGTGTGGTGAGGTTTGAGGTATGGATGGCTTTATATATAGAGAGATGGAATATAAATAAATAATGTAAACTCAATTGCTTTGGAGTGTGAAAAAGGTAGGTTGAGAATTTCTATGGATTGGTTTTTTTTTTTAACTATTTTTGTAGATGTTGGGAACTATTTTAGTGTATTAATTCCAATTCAAGGAACCTTCATGCCTAATTTGTAGCCTATCAAGGACATAGAATTCCACAAAATTATTTTTCACAACACCATAGAGGAATTATAAATGGTAGCTCATATGTAGATGTTGTAAGTTTGTAATTTGATACTGTTATCGATACCGATTTTATTATTCAGATTAAATGAGGTATTATTTATGTTAGTGATTTTATTATGTAATTTATTTATAAAGTATTTTTATTATTCGATTTAAGTGAGTTATTATTTAAATTAATGGTATTTGAGTTGAATAATAAATTATTATATAAAATAAATTATATAATAAAATCTAACATGAATAATAATTCATTTTATATGAATAATAAAATCGATATTAATAATGATACCAACCATAATATTTCCTAAATATTTTCCTAATTCTAGGAATGGGATCAATTGATTGTCCTCCAATTTTCTTTTCAAACTCGTGTAGTATTAAAATTGACTCTTAATATTTAATAAAAAAATAATTACTATGACTCCCATATTTAAAAAATAATAATAAATTATTATGGTAATATAATCAGTATATTGTATGATTAACCTCCATTCGAGAATTTTCTGCATTTGCCTCTGCTTATATGAGATGATTTATATTAAAGTAATGCAACAAAAAAAACCAATTTTAAACTATGTCAGAAATTCAAAATTTGAGTCATTTGACATCGCTAACGGTGTCAAAAGTAGTAATTAATTAATTACACGAATAGCTATTAAAACAATAATTTTAGGGTGCATATTAAAATAATAAATAACTTATAAAATTTGAGGGCTTATCCTTATTTTTTTAATAAAGAAAAAATAAAAGAAATAGATGACCAATTGGGGAATTGGGTACACGAGAAAATGCGAATAAACTTTTTTTTCTCAAATGAAGCCCTAATTCTCATATATATACAAACGTTATCATTGATATCGTCATTAATATCAATTTTATTATTCAGATTAAATGAATTATTATTATGTTAGTTATTTTATTATGTAACTTATTTCTACAATATTTTTATTATTTAATTTAAGTGAGTTATTATTCAAATTAATAATATGTAAGTTAAATAATAAAATACTATATAAAACAAGTTGTATAATAAAATTATTAATATGAATAACAATTTATTTTACATAAATAATAAAATCGACATCGATAAGGTCTCAATAATCCAATCTCCCAAACATATTTCTATATATATATATAGAAATATAAGAAATATTATTTTTGGGGAAATGAAATGAAATAATGAATGAAGAAAGCGTAATATGGTTTCCTTGTTGTCTCGTTGGGCTCAATTTTTGCATGCAAGAGGCGCTGCACTCGCCGAATTACTCGCCGATACACCCTCCAATTCAATCCAATTCACTTAATTCGATTTAGTTTTCGAAACAATTTTTTTAATCATGGATTAATTTCAGTTCTATTTTGTTTTAGTGAAGTTGAGATAATTGCTGAACTGAACGCTAATTTGGGAGGCTTTTATTTAGCCTTTTACTTTTAATCGGAGCATAATTTTTTTTCTTTTTGGAAAAAGGAGAATGTTTTCATTACTCCTATTTGATATATTGACATTCTTTAGAACCGCATGTAATGGTAATAGATATCGTCTTTACAGAAAGATAAGTTCAAATTTAAAATCTAGTATAGATGGTGATAGATCTAACAACAACGACTCTCTCCGACAATTGACTCTGTCTGGCGATCCATTTCGGCCTTGACAGCAACAACTTGCTCCGCCCCCTCCCATCCGCTCCACTCCCTCTCATTACCTTTCCGTCCGACTTCGCCTCGCCGCTATGTATCGTCGCCTAACCTCACCACCCGAACACTCGCCGTCCCTTCCGCATGCAGGACCGTGAACTAAACCCAACTCCCCTCACTTTCAATTTAATTTAATGAAATTTATATAGTAGGTCATTTGCCTCCTTCCTTTGAATTTCTTCTTCTTCTTCTTCTTCTTTTTTTTTTGAAATAAGTTCTTAATTGACAAGTAATTACACACCATTTCCGACTTTCCAATTACCCCTAAATAATAAATATATCATAAAATTTGAAATCAAAGAGATCTATTGTAACTCTATTGCTGTGATACACCGTGTGTTTGATCTGAATCAATGCTTTGAAGTATCTGAATGAAGGCTTTGAATCAGAAGTACTGAATTGATTAGAGATGTTCTCTCATAACATACTCTGTTTCTGTTGTAATATGGATGATATAAATTTCAAACAAAGAAGGAAAAGGAAAATGAGCAAAATTTTGGGAAGCGTGGAAATGGCAACAACATATGTGTGTGTGGCAGAGGCAACGAGACGGAGAGCACACGTGACGTGAGATGAGAAATGGAAGCACACGCCTTTATGCAAACAAATGCAAGTCAGAGTTACGCATGTCGTTGCTTCTGTCTCTGCTACTGCAACTCCACTTCCGGGATCCCAGCTGCATGCATGCTCACCTCCCCGTTTTCCAATGCTTCTCTAGATCTCTCTACTCTTTTTTTTTTTGTTTTGTTTTTTGAAAGCTTCGAAAAAGCTACGAGAAGATATCAAATTCTCGATGTTTGAATAGTTTTTAAAAGCTTCAAAAAAACTCCTATAAGAAAATATCGAATTATCAATCTTTAAATAAACAACAGCTAGCTTTAAAAAATTTTCTTAACCAACTATACTACCCCTTCTCCTCTCTTTGCTTTCTCCTACCAACTTTTTTCTAGCCATCTAGGGGTCTTGATTTTCTACACAATATACGAACATATAAATTATAGAAAGAATTGTCTTTGAGATTTACCTTACACAAACCTCAACACGATCAAACGGATAATACACTACATTGCACAATACAGCATAACAAAAAATATGAATCCACTATACTGGTCCAATTGATACGCTAAACCCTAGACCCTAAACTCTAGAGTGAGCTTCACCATTAATGTATAAATTCATTATGTAATATGTAAACCTCTTGGCCAGATATTTACTGTTATGCACATAATAATATCAACCGCTGATATATGTAGCTAAGCTGGGATATATACATGCACAAAAATTAATGTATAAGTTCATGAAAAAAAAGAAAAGAAAAGGAGAAGGCTGATGAAAAATTCTTAGATACAAACAGCCTTGAATAATGCTTTCTTGAAATAATGATACCAAGATGATAAAAAAAAGAAAAATCCTATCCTCGTGTATAATTAATTAAGCTTCCATTGATCTATGTACTTCCCTTTTTTAAGTACTCGTCTATATATCTGCTGTGTTGGGTTAAACATCATCTATGTTGAAGAGAAAGAAAAAAAATCAGTTATTTTATCAAAAGAAAATACATCGATAGGGGACAAAACATCTATACAATATTACAATCACATATAATGGTAGGAAGTATATCGTATGTCGGAGCTTACCAGTTGATGGGTCAACATGAACAAAAAAGCTAGCCGCAACTATTAGATAGCATAGTATAAGCATTAACCCCTTTAGATAGTTTGCTGTCCCATCCTGTCCCGATAGAGAGAGAAAAAGAGAGGAGTTTAACAGCATTTTCACATTTAATTCTCTAAATCATCCTTAGGCAAGCTTAGAAAATTATGCATCTTGTGCTAAATATAGAAAATATTATGCAAAAAAAAAAAATCAGAAATGGCGACTAACCTGAACCATAAAAGCAACCACTATAACGGTAATGAAGAGAGTAGCAGTCTCAAATAATTGAAAATTCAAATCCATATTTTTCTTCATCATCCATCCCACCACAACACAAAATGGGATCTATTAACAAAATATTAGAAATCATTAAAAAGATGATATACAGTACTTCAGTGCACAGCGTAAAAACTGATCAAGGAAAAGAAATTACCACAAACATCGATATCTGTGTAGACGAACCAATAGCTACACCTAAAGTGATATCCTTCAATATCAAAAGAAAAAAGGAATCAGGTAATATCACTAATAAATAGAGAAAAAAAAAAGTTATAATCATACAAAAAGGACAAAAGATAAAGAATTGTTACCAGTTTATCCTTCATAGCGAACATAACAGCACTGGCATGCTCAGCTGCATTACCAACAATAGGCAGTAGAATTACACTGATAAATGCCACTGGTAGGCTTAACGACTCCGATGCCCCCTAAATGATGATATATGAAAAAAAAATTAATTATACTAAAAACATGGAATCAACATTTTTCAGGATGACATTCTATGTCTAACCGAGAGGAAATACCTGTATGGCATTGACAAGGTATTCAGAAAGAACAGAAACCCAAAGAGTTAACAAAGCAAGCCACACAATTGATTCCCATAAACCCATCTCCGGTTCCTCCTCTTCTTCTTCTGGCTCCGCCCTGTTTTGACTTTGACTTTGCCTCGGGCGTTGACTATCAGTCTCACTGCCTTCTTCCTATATTTTCATAAAAGTAAATGCAAATGATAAAAATCAACAGCTGGCATATTAGTGGATAACTGTTTTCTGTTTCATGAATTTTAGGTGTACCCATAATTATATATCGTTAAAAAAGGGGGATAATAAAAAGCTCCATCATACTAACTGACCGACAGTACCACGGCTGAATACGAAACAGCTGCCATAAGATAGTAAGCATGACAAAGCAAGTAACATTTTCACCTCCAGATAAGGGTTCGCGCATATTTTTTGTGCCACATGACCAATTATAACGATATCAGAGACAAATTGTACCAGAACTTACATTGTCAATGCGGCTATAAAGATTGGTTTCACGGTCACTAAGCTGAAAGAACAGATAGCTGGCATAGGCTATAAGCATGATACAACTGCTGAACCTTGATAAAGCCACCTCTGATTTTCCATACCGAACCTCTGAGTGAGTGAAATGAAGAACAGCTGGGAACGACAGCCCCATCACTGCCATTAGAAGCAACCCTGAGTTCACCGCAGCTGTTCCCTGGATGCACACGAGAACAAGGAAAACAGGGAAAAAGAAAACGAATTAGAAAAAGAAATTTGGAAAAATATATCTTTCAAGTTCTGAATCTTCTGATGACTACATATTCTACTGCTTACTAATGTTTAAGTTGATTAAAAATTGAGTACAACAATCCAAAGATACTATGCTAAAAGAAACCTAAATAGGGTATTATGTTTGCTGCTGCTAATTGTATGGTTAACAAGCTAAATTCTCAATAAGCTCTAGCAAAGCAAGCTAAACAGGGTAATTTACCGCTTACTAATGTTTTGCTTTTATTTGGTTCATAAAAAGAAGTTAAGCTACCTTGTTAAAGATCTGCTCTTTCTTGTCATAGTGCATGATGCCACCAGCAAAGAAGGAACAGCCAAGAACTAAAAGCATGTTAGATAGAATTGAACCTAAAAGTGATTGCTGTACCACTCGAATCATGCCGTTTTTCAGT
The DNA here is from genome assembly GCA_031770325.1 of Bolboschoenus planiculmis. Lineage (NCBI taxonomy): Eukaryota > Viridiplantae > Streptophyta > Magnoliopsida > Poales > Cyperaceae > Bolboschoenus > Bolboschoenus planiculmis. The sequence goes on along the minus strand of CM062778.1, from coordinate 3,248,301 downwards.
GCATATATAGCTATTATCATCTCAGTCGCATTCCCAAATGTCGCATTTAGTAGGCCTCCAACTAATAAGGACAGAAAAATATAAGAGATAAAATATCATACATGTATTCTCCCCTTTTTTTCTTTTAGTTAATATGTGAGGGTAAATTGGGCTGATTTTGAACTTGGGACAAATAAAATTTGATTAAGGATTAAACTTCTTGTGTCTTGATGGTATCAGGAATTACGTGGATTACTAATTGCACAGTTGATGGTAAACTGGGGACAACTCGGGTTAAATGTAGCATATAATCACATCTTAATTGCATAATTCTGCATATATTAGAGTTTGATATTAATATCTGCTTAATTCATCAGAAAAGCTTGTACCATATGACTGATATTGAATTTAATTAAATTCTCAGTGCAACCCAAACAAGACTCAAATTAAACAAGAATTAGATTTTCCAAGCGTTTTTCCCTACAAGGTATCAGTATCTTACTAATTTGCAGTACCAAACACTTGGGAAACAAAATTATTCCAACTTCCACATAAAATACTGGGAAAGAGCATTTTCTGGAAGAAAAATGGATTTTGCATCTATTATTAAGTACCTGTCGGTCCAGTGTAGGCAGCCATTTGCCTGAAAAATAAGAACCAAAATTGTAAATGGTTTACAACGGAGGCACGAGTCATTGAGGAAAAGAAATTAAAAAAATTGGATTCCAGAGGTACTGACTTACTCAGTTGCATAACCTAAGCGCTCGGCCAAGGGAATTATACCTAGCAAGCTACAAAGGAAAACCAGCCCCTACAATTATTTCCAAAACCAAAACAAAGGAACACATCTAAAATCATAAATGTTGTTCATATGTAAATATAAGGTACTATTTAAAAATTACAATGGATTGAGATTTTAAACACCTAGGAATGATACTGCCCCATACCAACTAAGTACTGTACAGACAGAGTAAAGCTAAACTTCTTTTCTTTTCTTCTATTTAGTGTAGGTTTTGGTGTGCTTATTAGGTTATACACACAATGCAGGGGCGGAGGTTAGTATTGGCCAGAGTAGGCCATGGCCCTCTCTTCCCATCCAAAATTTTATACGGAAACAATATATTTTCTGAACTAGTTACTATTTGGGCCACAAAATGGCCCCTCCTTAATTAATTTTGCCTCATGATTTTTCTTTTTTGGTTAAGTTACCCCCTCTTATTTTGGGCTCAAGCTCCGCTACTGCAATGCCATCATGCAGTACAGGGCATTATATTGGTCATATACCAAGTCAAAGACTTAAAAATTGCAAGGTTCAATTTCTGTTCTTTGCCTGCTTTGTTTATTTAGGATTTGGACAAAATCTCATTGAACTGGTACCAAGCATGTAACCTGGGACCTGGTACCGATGTCTTATTCAGGACGAGACATGACACTCACATGATGGTTCGTTAAATAATGAAGAATGATGGATGCGGGCCCGAATGGCAGTAGCACATTGATCTTCGCACTAAAAATAACAATTTTAACACTCTGCACTATCTTTCCAAAAGCACACTGAAATTTGCAACTGGGTGCAAGCGCAACAGTAGAAACGGGGATGCTATCAGCCTCCAAATTGTGTTGCTTGCTGCTACTTGTCTCCAACTCTATCCCTGAATTAGCCATTTTTTTTTCTTTTTGTTGCTTTTTGTTTCTCCTTTGTTCACAAGTCAATTTTTTATCTGCATGCAGAAGATGTTTCACAATATAAATCACAGTGCATATGAAAATCAAATGTGACTCATGAATTTGAAAAAGGCACCGAAAAATGGGGTCCACATTTCAGACTAGGACAGGACATGCCAGTAGAGAGAAAAGAACCCTGATGTTTCACAATAGATTTCATATGGCTACTCCCTATATAGCCATTGGTGTTACGTATCATACAACTCGTTCAAATTTTTAAATTGCTTTCTGTGTTCAAAGTCGTAACCTTTTTGAAATAACATTATGCACATAACAGAAGAAAAAAGAAAAGATAAGTAGATTAACAGAAGAAAACCTAGAGAATAGAAACACAGAAAAGGAACGCACCTTTGCTCTGAGAAATAAGTCTTTAATAAACGATCAAGAAGAAGTTGCGTTCGCGAACTCGAGATTCCCCCCATGGAATCATCATGACCTCTTCTCTTTCTCTTTCGATTTCGATTTGAGAGAGAGGGGAAGAGAGAGAGCGGAGGAAATGAGAAGTATATTACCTGGCGAAATTGAATGGCGAATCCTAATTTTTCGCTAAAAACGATAACTGAAATTATCTCTCTGTTTTCTTTCCCAAAACCAAGAGAGAAAGAAAGGCTCTCTCTTCTCTTTCTCTCTCTCTCTCTCTACACCGGGTCCACATCAGCAGTGCCAACTGTCTCTGGGTCCCACGGAATGAGAAGTCTCTATATTATATTCAACTCCGTGCGCAGACAAATATAGATGCGACTTGTCGTTTACCCGTCGCCAACTTATATACTTCCGTGGACCTGTTCTATTGATACGAGTCATGAGTTATGAACAAGGTGGGTCCCAGTCTGCGTATTATTATCCAAGAACGGTGGTAGTCCATGTGCACGTCAGGGTACACAAAAATGAAATGGGGCTCCCACCTTCAACGGACGAAGCTTCCTTGAACCTTCGTTCGTATTCGGCGGAGAACCTGGCCGGACATGGAGCATGAACCGGACAACATTAGTAGAGTGTCACACAATTCATGTGTAGAAGAAGAATCGGAATTTCTACCTCTTGACTAATTAGGCCGAGTTCATACCTTGTTGTCAACACCGCAATGTTAGGATTTTTTTAATTCATAAATGGAAAATTTTACGGAGATATAATGATATTTTGATATGAAATTTATTATTATGTATATTAATAATTTTATTTTATATAATATTTTTATTATTTAATTTAAATATCATTAATATATATAATAACTCATTTAACGTGTATAATAAATTTTGTATCGACGATGGTATTAACAACCGTATCTATGTATCAACTCTCTTCATAAAAAAATAGGAAATGTTAGAGAGATACAATTGTTTGTTGATATTGTTATCAATATCAATTTTATTATTATTATTATTATTATTATATTAATGACCTTATTATGCAATTTATTTTACATGATATTTTTATTATTCAACTTAAATATCATTAACGTGAATAAATAATTTAATTTTAAGTTAAATAATAAAAATATTATACAAATAAGTTATGTAATAAAGTCGTTAACATGAATAATAATTCATTTAATTTAATTAATAAAATCTATATCGATGTCGATATCAATTACGATATCTGAATGTCAGCTCTCTAAGTATATATATATATATATTCTTTCTCTAATGTCCATTCTTATAGGTATGAAAAATAATAAATGTTGTTACTTGTTAGTTGAAATTATCAATCGTACTGAATATGAAATTATGAAGTATGGCCTAGAATGTTTCCAAGTGTAATTATATCAGCATAAAAATGTATTTTTTGGATTGTGACTTTGCCTCATTAGTCATACAAAAAATTTAAAGAATGACTAAAATAATACACAAGGAACTATAAAATAACTTGTTGAGTTTTTGACATTACTAATTTAGAATAATATAAATGCTTGATAACATCTTTGAATATTTTTTTTTACAGTTGTTTAAACAATAACAATCTATTTTGAGTTATTATTTTCCAATTATTCCCCTCTCTTCCATATTGCATATTATATTTCCTAAAAATTTCAAATTTCATATTGCAAGAATTGCTATGTGACATCCATTTTCTTGAATACTTCAAAGAATAAAAATAAAATAAAAATTGTTAAGATTCATACAAAGTAAATCTAAAAAAAAATCTCCTATAATCCATCTGTCTGTACACTGTGAAACGCAGTGCTGTACAGTAGAAAATCAGAACCCCAATATTCTTATAAAAACAAATTTATTCTATCATTGAATACACTAGAATTCTATATGAATAAATTATATAATGACTCTCTTCTCAATAATCCGTATAGTTGAAACTTTGATATATGAATTAATGACCGCAATTGAAGTTCTTATAATTAAAAATTACAAAAAGTTATAAGGGATCATTTAATAATAGTTTCTTTTTTGATAAATTTTTCCAATAAATTTTGAAAGATAAATTAGAAATTAGAAATTAAAAAGTAGATTGAAAGGTACATTATTGAAAATATAGATGATCTAACGTAACATTTCATATAATTTAAATATTATTTGATAATGTATATATAAAAAAACGTTTTAACTTTTAAATAATTTGATATATGATAAAACATATATTGAATTTCATTATTTTTTTATAGACATAATATATGAATAATATAAAACATATTCATAATATCACATTTTTAAATTTAACATATATAATTTTATATTGTCAAAATCGACAAAATAAAAAGTTCTTTAAATTCAATTGAAACATGTGCGCTTCAATCGGAGCCCAATAGCCCACCAAAAAATAAGATCCACAAAGCCCAAAATAAAATCCATAAATAGAAAATGCAGATGAGATCATGACAAAATTTGAAATTAATTAATTATTACTATATTTCATCACATTTTGACGATCTTATCGTGCCATCATGACTAGTTTATGACTTTATATTTATGCATTTCGGATTTGAATTTTTTTTTATTGACTAAATGACGGATTGTGTGCCTCTGAAATGAAGGCGCCAGACTTTACCAATATATAAAAAAACATTGATAATTATATCTCTTAACTATATTATTTATATATACTTTAAATATATTTATATTTTTTTAAAAAATATTTATATTTAATGGTAGAAATAATTTATACCTTATATTGTTGGGATTAAAAGTTATATAAATTATATTTTAGTTGTATAACAAAATTTTTAACTTTAATTTTTTTATAATCATTTAGAAATGAAAAAATGATAAGTATATTATATACTAACTATAAACACTTACAACTTCAGATATAAATAAATTATCTATTCAGTATAAATATTTTTAACGTATAGATACGAAATGCAAAACATGAGGTGTAAAATAATTTCTCTACATAAAATAATATTAATATTAATGCACAATAAAGAGTTCTAACCAGTTTTATACACTTCACCAATATACAACAAAGGGTCCGTATCCGTTATCATAGTTTTTATGGCACAATAACTGTCATAAAAAATTTAAACCGTCTGATTTGATTTACACTGTTCAAATTTGACTTATAGAGATATTTTTTTTAATTTATATTTTAAAAAATCTCATATATCACTTAAAAAATTATAATATAAATATATCATAGAATAGAATAAATATGACAGCGGATGATTTGAATTCAAACGATAAATAACATTGACGCACAATAACATTACCAGCACATGTGATGTGAGGTGTGAATAACCCGTTACACGGATGATCGTAGAGAAAATGTAAACAGAAAGAAGAACAAGGAAGCTTCTCACTTGTTGGTCCAGCTCTAATTCTAAATTTCTAATCCTGTGTGCTATGGTTTAGACTTAGACGCCTTGTTTCTACTTCTCTCTCTCTTTCTCTCTCTCTTTCTCTACAACTTAAAACCCTGATCAAACAAACAAATAAATAATGACATTGATATTGGCATTCACCTCTCCTTCTCCATCATCTCTCCCCCTCTCTCTCCTCCGATCTCCTCCTTCCTTCTCCTTCTCCTTTGCTCTTCCCTTCCCCTCCTCCTCCTCCTCCTCCTCCACTCGATTGTCTCCCCGCTCTCTCCATTTCGTCGCTCGAGCTTCCACTCCGGACTTAGGCAGGCAGATCGAGTTTGAAACGGAGGATCCTGTTCAAGAAATCGCTACTGGTGAAGGAGGAGACGGATTTGACGGAGGTAGTGGTGGTGGTGAAGGATCTGGTAACGGCGGTGGCGGTGACGGTGAAGGAGGAGAAGAATTTGGAGAAGGAGAGGAGGAGGAGGAAGGAAAGAAGAAGAAGAAGATGCTGATGTCTCAGAAATTTACTCTCGTATATGCCGCTCTTGTTGGAGGTTACTTTCTCTCTTCTTTGCCATTTCAAATTTCTCTTGTTTTGATTGCACACCGATCGGTACATCGTGAAATGAACCCTAAATGCAAGTTCCTTGAGTTGACTTTGATCATATGTTTCAATTCTATACCTTGAAAGTGTACAATTTGACAAATGTTGCTAATTTTAGATTGTAATTGAGTGTGTGTAGCTGTACTCCTTGATACCTTGTACTCCATGATTAATATAAGGATGGTGCCAGGCCTAGCACAGTGGTGATAGGTCTCGTCTCTCTATGGAGAGTCGAAGGTTTAAGTCCTGCAAAAAGCATTTGAAAAGGAATAAATGCCAGGGTTAACATGAGCCCTTATATATATATATATATATATTTATATATATAAGGATGGTGCTTGATGCAGGAAGTTTGTTGTTGTTTTTCTGGATCTTGAATTATTTATATTATTGCTCCAAAATGTGTAAACTAGTGATGAAAAGTTTCAATTTTGAATTATGAAAAAAGGTTCTAGTTTTGAGGAATTACAATTTCAGTTTATTTCTGTGATTATATATGTGTTTATCACATTGCAATTGCCTTTGTTTGTCCGATGTACCACTGACATTCAATTTGTAAAACCTTTTACTGAAGTTAAAGGTCCATTTGAGGTTCGGAGACGCATGTTTTGGACATTCAATTTCAAACACAGATTTATTTTTTTTATTTTTTTATTTTTTTACAAAAAAAGAAGATAAAAGAATAACTATAGAAGCTTTGCATACAGTAAAGGTTGCTTCATAATCTGGCAGACTAGGCATTTGTTGTGTCCTTTTTTGGCTAAAGATTATCCTTTTATCTTTGCAATCGCTTCTCTTTTTTTTGCTTTACATTCTTTTAATACTTCTAGCACTTTTCTTTTTTGAATTTTGACCAGCTTTATTTGGCTTGTTACCATTTCATTCATGGTGTAATTATTACACAGAATTAGGGAAATTAGTACTTCCTACCAGCCAGTTTATCCTGATACAACGTTATTATCTATCTTTGACACTACTGATACCACATAATTAAGGGCCCTTTATGTTTTTCTTTTCGGTACTATATGGTTCTTCATGTCTAATATGGAATGCTAGGGTTAATTTGGTCAGTGCCATGATTGATCAAACCATTACATACACTTGCAGAAGAAATATTTCAATATTTCATAATCTTTAAATAAAAAAAATGAACTGTAAAAGGCCCTTCTAAAGTTGGTTATTTTTATTTCTTTGAAATATTCCCGAACACCCTCCCTCTGCATAATCGAAGCCAAAAAAAAATAATCAAATGAAAAATGTAATAATTTGGGGGCTGTTTTGGGATTTTCTATAATTTGTGTTTGGTTGTTGCAGTTGGAGGAATTATGGGATTTTTGAAGAAGGGAAGCATGAAATCAGCAGCAGCTGGAGGCCTATCTTCTCTTTTGTTGTGCTATGTCTACACTCAGCTCCCTACCAACCCCACTTTTGCCTCGTCCCTTGGTCTAGGTACAAATCTGTACCATTTAATTTGGTCTGATTTTAAATCTTAATTATGGCACAATGAAGGTCAAATATGCAAAATTGCAGTTCAGCACAGAATATCACATTGTTAAAACCCTTTTCTTATCGATTTCTCTTCATTATGTTTTGTTACTAACTTGTTGACAGTCAATTTGTTTGAGGTTCAAGTGGGTGAGATTAGATTTATTAAGGCATAAATGTGAGTTAGTCATTGGTGCGAACATTGGAATCAATTGAGCACAATTACATAGTTTTGAGGTTTCTCCAACTTAACTGAGCCTTAAGTTGAACAATGCTTTCAGTGATTCAATTCTGGCTTACACATTGCTGAAAACATTTAAAAAGTAACAAACTGAGGAAAACCAGAAAGAACATGTACTAGTTCTATGACTCTCTATATATTTTTTATTTAATCACATATTTGATATAATTATAGGTATATCAGGGGCGCTTCTGACCGTGATGGGATCCCGATTTAAGAACTCAGGGAAGATATTTCCTGCAGGTGTTGTCTCTCTGGTGTCTCTCTTTATGACTGGTGGCTATCTACACGCAATCCTTCGTGCCGGCCATTGAGTGTGACTTCTAATAATCGATCGAGAACTTTTTATTATCTTTACTGGACGTGTGTATTGGTTTTTAGAATGTATTTTGTTGAAAGTTTTATGGAAGCTTGAGATTTAAATTTACTAAATCTTCATGGGGCTTTTGTTTTATCTCAAAGTTCTTTGTTTGCTGGTAATTTTTTATTCTCTTTTAGTATCTTTCTCATTTGATTTTGAATATTTTTGCTTTAGTGGTTTGGACACGTAATTCCCTTAATTCTGAAGTATCATTACTGAAAAGATATATTATTATGCACATGTTTTTCTACCGCGTCTTGTTATATACTTCTTTTTTGCATTAAAAATTTCTTACTATAGTGAAGTTTAGAAGTACTAGAGGTAGAAAGGTAGTCAACCAAACTTCTATGATATAAAAATTTTAAAGAGTTGGATATTCAATAAAAAAACCCAAAAAAAAAGAAGATAGAATGTCGTATGGGACCAACCGGTATTGGTTTGGACCAAAGATCTATCAAGCAACACATACTATAAATAAAAAAATCCATCAAGCAACACGATTGGAATAGATAGACAATACGTGAAAAATGCCGTGTAAACTATAATAGATAATAAAAAAATTAAGGAGCAATTTTCAGAAATTGAAATTACTTGTACATTTGTCCAAGTTAAATTACATTGACAACATAAAAGACATTTAAGATGTACCGAATTAGACTAACGAGATACATAGCGATATAGATAAACAGATCTTAAAAACAACCAACAGAACACAACACAACACATCATATCTGATAAAACAATACTAAGAGACGTGAATCTAAGATTTAACTTAGCAATCCATATATAAAATAGCATCTATGCAACTTGAGGTTTCGACTCCAAAACCGATATCTCCTTCCCGTCCGATGATTTCTCTACTGCATAAGGTGCTTTACTGACGATCCTGATCAGAAGTCAGAACATATATTTTATCAGAATCCAAATGAAATAAAATTCATAAAAGATAAAATTGCCCTTGAAAACATTGAAATCATTTATTACCTGTATTCCCCTCAATACCATTGCAAACATCACATGATTTTTTTTTAATTTGCTTTTATAATACCCAACACCTCTTCTAAACTGACAATGTCATTTTAAATAAATGGGGTAAGGTATTTATTGTTCTGCTAAAGGAAACATTAAAGCCAGTGAATCATCATTACAAACAGGAAGCACTGCTATTTGTTTGTTTCATTCAAGCACTTTACCAAACCATTCTGATCTATTTGTTAGTTTCACATCAGGTTTCCTTTCTGGCCTCAAAATAAACTTTTTCAGAAATACCAATAAAAACCTTGCACCTTCATGCTGAAAAATTAACAGCAAATATAAAAACATTACACAAACATGGAAAATAGATCAGAAAAGCTGACAATTACCTGTCACGGCGCTTTTCCAAGAAGCGTTGGAGTGAGTGCCTCCTTGCAATTGGCAGTTCTGGCATTTTGAGCAAAGTAAAATTAAATATGTATAATCTCTAATGCAAAAAAAGAAACAACAGAATTGAACTCAAATGTGCAATTACCAGCTTGAAGCTTGCAGAGAGAACTGTTGGGATTTGCCGTGATCTGTGACTGTGCTGCTGCAGCAGCAGCAACACTAGTGCTCTGGAGAGATGGGGATCTCGTCAGAGCTGGAGATGCTGGCGTGGCAGGCCCAGCTGCAAGTGCAATAGGGTTGGAGCTGACAGCTGGTGGTTTGATCGCACTTGCCGCTGCTGTGGCTGCTGCTATTAGCATTATTGCTTGTGCCTATTGTTGCAAATAAGTATAACAAATTAAAAAAGTGGTAACGATGCTTTTATTTTGGATTAACAGAAAATAATAAAGACTTGAACGAGTTAATTTGTGGTTCTACCTTCTCAGCAGATATAGCATCATAAACACACACTGATCCACCATAAAAGATTGTGAGTTGTGATTTGCTAGCTTGTGGGGTCAACATTGGAACCTGTGTATACCTTCAAAATAATATAGAATAGAATAAACATGAGAGAGAGAGAGAGAGAGAGTTATCTGAGGACTACCACTTCAAATTTCCTTTTGAGACAGCCAAAAATTAGAAGAGTACAAAAAAATTATAAAATTTGGGTTTGTTAATAGGTCTGTTTCCTTTTCCTAGCACAGAGTTACAAAGCAAAACGTGGAAACAACAATAAACATGCTCTACATGATTAAATTGTACAGTACAAACAAACAAGGAACATGAATTAGACGGTCCACCTGACAAAGAGAGAGTTTACCTAATTATACAGAGAATAATTACTGCTGTTTTCCCTTACCTTCTTACTCAATACTTCCCTCTACTGCACACTTGTCTACTGTGAATGTGTCATTAGGGAAGAAAAAATGAGAGAGTTTACCCTAATTATACGGAGACAAAATGTGTGAAAAAAAATATATATTGTACATGGATGCATTGAATCTTCACAAGATGAAATGAAGCCTTTTCATGTAGAAATTCAGAAAGACAAAATTCCCCTTTTGAATGTTGAATTGGTGGAAATTAAGCTCTTTTATGAGCTTTTTCATGGTGGCATTAAGGCTGACAGGTGATGGCTGATAACTGATTAGGAAAATAAAGTTTGCTTCCCAGAATTATGGTTCTTCCCTTCATAGAATTACGGATGAGCTGTGATGTTAGTTGAAAAATTCCCAAAAAGATGCTGTCAATTGCAATTTCTATTATTTTTTTTCAAAATCCAGTCCTCTTAAGTGAGAAATCTGACAAGGTGTAGTTTGCTCTTTGCTCTCTTGTGATTGATTACATATAGAAGTAAAACTAATGACATTACTGACTACAGATTGTAATGTGAATTTATAAAGACATGGTGTTAAAAAGGGGGCAAAATTAAAAATTAGCCAAAATCTGAACAGAAAAAGTACTTCTATTTTAACCACTATATAGGATAATAATCCTAATTAACAGTTTGAATAGCTTTAATCCAACTGAAATAAGAACTGCAGTAGAAAGAACTTGACCTAATATACAAAATTGGAGACTTAAATATCTATTCTAAGCTCTCTAACGGTTAATGAGAGCATCTCCAAAGTGGAAAATCAACCAAAGCACAGAGAGAGAGAGAGAGAGAGAGAGAGAGTATTAGTAGTAGTAGTACCTATTGTGAGGGGCAGCTGATTTGAGCGAGAGATCGAGCTGGTGCAACTGCGTTTGCTGCGTGTTGAGTTGCATGTTCTCCGATCGCTCCTCTTCCTTCACCACCATCTCTGTGACTGCGAGATCCATGCTGTCATGAAACTCTCTCTCTCTCTCTCTTTCTCTCTTCTCCTTCCTTTCTCTTCTCTTTTTCAATTTTATATCTCCTCCCTCTCTTCCTCTCTCTTTCTCTTTCTCTTTCTCTCTCTTTCTTTTCTTTGTTTGTCTCTCTCTCTTCACGGATGCCGAGAAGTTAGAGAGAGGTAAAAGGTGGGCCCTCTCCTCCTCCGACTAAATCTATTTTTCATATAAGCCCCTCATTTATAAAGATTCTTAAAAACTTTCTTCCTCTTAAGTCCACTATTTTGTGAACCGCAAACTTTACACAGTAGTGATATATTTCGTCTCAGAGACATAAGTTCAAGCACCGTAAGAGACATTTGAAAAGAAATAAATCTCGGAGTTAACGGGTGCCTTTATATAAAAAAAGTCAATTGTCTTGTCAAAAATTAAAAATACATATACTTTGATTCTACGAATCTTTTCTCTTCGAGAACTTTTCTTTTTGTTTGTAAATTCACTAATTAGAGCCCTATATTAGAATTATATTCGGATACTTGATATTCACAGGTTTATTTAGTTTTGGACTTTTTTCTATTTGATCGATTACAAATTTGAATCATTTAATTTTCTAATTTTTAGCAGATCCAAATCGGATTCAAACATCGAGTTATCGAACAGACTATTTTGATCAGGTCAATTTTTATCATATCCACTTAAAGATAATATTATCAACTGTCATAGTCCTCTACATAGCATAAACTTTAATCTTACTTTCATAAAAAAAATTGTGATTATTTTTTATAATATGAGGGCTTATATGTAAATATCAATTGTGATCATATCATATTAAAAGTAGAGGAAGGGCACTATAGAAGCGTGGAGAAAAGTGAAAGCAAAGAAAGAAATAAAAGAATTAAGCACGCGTTTTGTTCTCCTCTCCAATAATTCTCTTTCTCTATTTTTCTTTCCTTTTTTTTCTGTTTTTGGTTTCTAATGGTACACCCCATTAATGTCGTACTTGTTTTTTTTTATTCGATTTTATTTTTTAAACAAATCAAACCTATCAACAACGCGTACAACCAACTACAAGGTATTATTTTTCTTTGGTCGCTTTCAAAATAATATATTATATATCCATCTGGTACGTACTGGCGACATCGCAATTTTGTCACGTGTTAATTGTTGTCTAATAAATAGATAAATAATGCAAAGAATAAATAGTGAATATTTAAAAGACGCTTCCAAAGAGTTCACAAAAAATAAATAGTGATAAACAGAGGACAGAGAAAATGTATTGGGTTTTTTTTTATTTAAGAAAAAATTGTTTGAGATTAAGTAAAAAATATTGTAAATATCTTTAAAGATTTGTGAGTTTAAATTTGGTTTGGATATATACAGATTGCAGGCCATGAATCTATTTTATTTAAGAAAGAAACAACAATTTGAAGAAAAATTATTTTATGATGCACAGAAAATAGAGTAAAACTAATATACTCTTAGAAGCATCAAGGTCATTGGTGATTTTAACTCAAAATTCATCGAATCGGTTTCAAACGATAAATTCAAGTTGCTCAATAAATTTTTTATATCAAAATCTTACATGATTTCAAAATTTTCTATTTTTAGAATTTTCTAACCATTATTTCAGATTTTTTAAATTGCTTATTTTTATATGCAAAACAATTATTATTTTAGAATCATCTTAAAAAATCTAAAAAATATAATAAACAAAACTCTAAAAATATAAAATTTTAGTATCTTATAAAATTTTAATATAAAAAATTTATTAAATAACTTAAATTTATCGTTTAAAACCGATTTAATAAATTTCAAGTTAAGAGCACCAAAAACCTTGATATTTTTAAAAACACTCTAACTTTACTCCAGAAATTATATAGATTTATTTATATATCATTTACGATAATAATAATAATAATAATCATAATAATAATAATAATAATCATAATCCTCGGAAAAAAATTACTGTTCATCTTCAGCAACGAACGATAGTACTACCGCTTTCTTCTCTTCCGGATACCGATCATCTACGGCAGCGATTCCTCCTCTTCGGAACACATCTATAATCTGTAATATTGTAGATCATCTACATTAGCTACCAATCTTCGTTGTTTAGCTTTTATTTATTTTAGCACATTTTTATGTATAAAATGCTACATCAGGTTTCTTCATCATTCGTCAATCTAATTACGAACTTTATTATTATGCGTTCGTTACATGAAATTTTTTATTTCATTTCAGAAGTTATCGTCAATGGTTGCTGTGTGGTGACGAATTGTAATCAGATATTTCAGTGTTCAGGTTTAATTCATTTTGCTTTGTTTATTTTTCTTTTCATCTATGACTTCATATTCCAAGAATAGTTTTGTTAAATAAATTGAATGTTTAGATTTCCATTATACTTATTTAAAGGCATTCAATTAGTTTTGTCAAAATTATGACTAATAATATTTTAATTGGATAACTTTATTTTAATTGGAGTTACTAGATGCTATTTATTCCGAGTAATTTTGAATTTTCTTATGATCATTTCAGAAAAAAAAGAGATAAACATTTTGTAAACTAAGTATAAACACTTTTGAATTTAGATATGAATAATATAATTAATTATAAAGACTTATCGAGTGTTGTTGAGTATAAAAAAATAGAGTACAAACATAATTTCTCTGAAAGGAAATGTATACAAATGAGATTTTTGGAATGGAAACAAAATGCAACAATGAATCTTAAAAATATAAGTATTTAACGGGTGTAGTGTTATAAAAAGAGATAAAAATAAGGTTTGAGATTCATCGATAATGATTAACTTGACAATTTTGATAATAATTTTTAAATAAATTTGAAAAATGTCTTAAAAATAGAAAAATATTATAAATATATTTTTAAACTTATAGATTGATTATGTTTTAAGTTTCATATAATTTAAGTATCATTTGATATTCCATTAAAAAAACATTAAATTTCAATTATTGCAAATTTCAGGTAATTTCAATAGTTTTTATGGAATATCAAATAACATTTAAAGTGTATACAATTTGAGGCACAATCAATCTGTAAGTTTAAGAACATGTTTATATACTTTTTCATTTCAATTTTTTTTAATTTATTTGAAAATTCATAGATTTACCATAAAAATAATTATCATATTTTTTTCTTGTGAAGTCTTACCCAAAATGCTTGAGGAGAAATAAAAAGAAGCCTATCTTATTCTTGGAAATCGCACCATTAATTGAGGTTTGAGGAGATTGGATGCACTCATAATATATATTTTTTTAATATATTTTATTATGTGGAATACATGTGAATCATGCACCAAATTATTGCAAGCTGGACATTTAGACCAATGATATTTGTAATAGGTGAAAGAATGTACATATCTTATTTTACAATCAAAAGACTAAAATCGTAAAGATTAAAAAATAAATCTTGTACTGTATATGTACAAATATAGTACAATGGACATTTGAAATTAGTACTATAATAAAGATTAGCAACTCTTTATATTAGAAGGCTTTTATTGCCATTTACACCAAACATGTGGCGGGTTCACCTTGTTCTTTATATGACTGATAATATTTAGAATTTTGAAGAAAATCTAATTCAAATTTAAGTTTATTAGGGTGTCTATACTTTCAACTTATTAGAAAATTTATCGAACCAACTTCAATTGACGGATTGAAATTATTTATCTTGATCGAAGAGTATAATTTTCACATTTTATTTTTTGTAATCTTACGAATTTGTTTGTATAAAACCAATATATTAAAAAAATAAAATATAATTTGGTGCCTTTTGTTTTCTCATAATATTTGATTTTTATATATACAAAAACGGATTTAAATTATATAAATTGAATGTATTTATTTATTTGAAAGTGGTGAGATAGAATCACCTCTTGCAGGTCATTGAAAAAATGTCTTAAAATATAAAAATAAAAAAAGTACATAGTGCAAAATCAAGATGAATAATTCATCAAATTATCATTATTTCAAATCAATCCAATAATTTTTTTAAGGTTAAACTGACAAACCTCAAAATAATACTCTATGCAGCCTCCACCTCCAGCCGTTTTGTATCCATCCTTTTGTCTCCTTGACCTCACTTTCTCTCTCCTTTTTTTTAGTACAGTACATTAGGTATCATGATCTTGACCAACTTTTTTTAGCGGTACGGAATGAAATGAAATTGCATTTTGCTTTAGTTAGTATATTGTTCTTTTTTCTAATTGTTTAATTAAGTTTATGGGTTTGTTGCAATTCAATGATTGCCTCTCCAAATTTATTCAATAGGTACAACAATAAAAGGGAGCTTCATTTCAATATATTAATCATGCAAATCATATACATAACCTTATACCTTAAAGTTACTCTAATCTTCTTTATTATTTCAAAGAACTATCTAGCAAAAAATGCAAAATAAAACCGATTTCTAACAATGTCAGCAAATAAGTACAGAAACTTATTTAAAGTTGCTCCCTTTAATGGGAAACTTATTGATATACCCATCAAAACTTGCTGCTTCAGATATTTATCCATCAAATTCTTCAAATTAGTTATCTCCCCATCTAAACTCACTTATCTTGTTAATTTACCCATTAATCAATTTGATCAGATTACTATTATTAAAATCTTAAGTATTATTTGAAGGGCAAACTGATTACAGTACCCTTGAGACAAATATCTGAAAAAAAAAAATAAAGAAAATTTTCATCCAAATGTCTTCTCAATCTTCTCTCCTATTCCATCATATAGTTTCCTCTCTTCGTTTCTCATCTCTCAGAGACTTGCATCATACTCCTACCCTCTGTCCCTCTCTTTTATTTCTCACACTAAACCAAACATTAGGCCAAACATATAAGCTAATACTTCTACAACAGTAAATTACTATCAATATTATTTCACTCCATGATTGTTTAAGATATTCAAACGATTTTGTGCAGGTTCTAATCTGGTACAGTTGTTTTAGTACCAGTTTTGCCGACACGGACGACTTTCTATTACATCCTTTTATGTTTCAAATATCTGCTTTAACAATAAAGCAGAGTTGAGACAAAATGAAACATAATAATGGCATATTTTAAGGTTAGTGAAGGCACAATGGGCAGCACTAATGATCAATTAAATAAATAAGCTATGTATTGCATATACCCAAGTCCAGTAACTCCGACAATATCTACTTTATTTGCATCAGAGGGCATATTTGTCAATTTACCTCTAAATAATGATTTTTCAGTATTTTTAATACTCTTAATCTGGTTAAAATGCTTTGGTTGGGGGAATCAGTAAGTGAATTTAAATAAAGAAATAACTAAAATTAAGAAATTTGATGAGTAACTATCCAAATCTTGAAGTTTTGATGGATATATCAATGAATTTTTCCCTTGTTTAATTAAGTTTATGGATTTCTCGCAATTCAGTGATTGCCTCTACAAGTTTATTCAACGCGTACAACAAGAAAAGGGAGCTTCAATTCAATAAATTAATCGTGCAGATCACATATAACATTATACCTCAAAGTTACTCTGTATAATCTTCTTTAGTATTTCAAAGAACTATCTAACAAAAATGTAAAATAAAACAGATTTCTAACAATCTCAACAAATAAGTACAGAAGCATTTTTAAATATCTAAAAAAACCTAACTTGTTGTTTTGATATATGTCATCCCATCCATATATCAAACAACCTTCGAAATGTAACTTTTCTATGCTTAGACAGAAAACTTACAAATTTTCAAATGCACTAATCATCATGAATTTGGTGAAAGGTAACAACCCTAATTGTTTTCAGCTTGCACTCTTTATAGAAGCTTTAAGCCGCCTGTGACATCATCAACCATGTCAGCAGGACCTGTTAATGAAATTAAGAAAATAATCAGGATTTAT
The DNA here is from genome assembly GCA_031770325.1 of Bolboschoenus planiculmis. Lineage (NCBI taxonomy): Eukaryota > Viridiplantae > Streptophyta > Magnoliopsida > Poales > Cyperaceae > Bolboschoenus > Bolboschoenus planiculmis. The sequence goes on along the minus strand of CM062778.1, from coordinate 3,231,047 downwards.
ATAACTGAATTTCAACATAAAAGCTAAAACGAGAGAATAGAACAGATACAATTCTGAACTTATAGGTTGAAACCAAATTTATCGAAGGAGAAATTACAAAGTGGATCCTCCTTACCAAGGATTTCAAATAAGACACCGTAAATCACTCTCAAAAAACATTTTGTTCTTTATCACAGGCTGCAATTTTTCTTTGGGTGAAATAAGAAAGCATAAAACATTTTGTTCTTTAAAATGCATTCCATGAACATCGACTACAACTAGTTGATACTTGCTGCTACAGTTGTGATGGCAGCAGAGTGCCATACTCTTAATCTAAATCATCGGATCTGTTCAACGATCCGGATTATATGTTTCTCTCTCCACATGCGATCCCACACTGCCTAGTGTTCATATCTGCTACGATCTTAACAGAAACGTAGGAACCTACAATTCCTTAATCTTTACCATCCAATAAAATGAATGATTTGGATTACTTACACTCCATCTCCTTAATTTTTTTTTTCCAGATGCCCCTTCCCTGCCCATGAATTTCTGACTCGAATTGCCCATTTTTCATTTTTTCCATTTGTCACAGCTCCACAGCTCTCTCAATTCTCAAATATCCCTCCAATTTTTCATTAACGAAAGAACATTCAATCTCAACTTCTCAAGCCCATTCTTCCTTCTTCCTTCTCAAACCAATTCTTCCTTCTTTTTTTTTTTTTTGCATCTCCAATTTGTCTTTAACAAGAAAACTGTATAAAGGGGTTTATAAACTGTAGATATCAGTGTTTCTGGTAAAAGATGCTGAGAATATCCAAAAGCACAAGGGATGATAAAATGAGATAAAAAAAATCTGCACCAGATCCCCAAACATCTTAGAAAAAGAGAAGGATGGAAAACGAGGGACAAAAAAATGAGAGAAAAATAAAGAAGAAAGAAGCTGGAGATCGAAGGTTCACCTTTCTTGACAAGATGGTGAGAAATATGAGAGCTACAGAGTGATGACAAATAGAGAAATAAAAGCTCTGATCTCAATCAACTTAAAAAAATGCTTAACTGCAATGAAAAGGAGAGACAGCAAGGAGTTTTGTGGGCACACGAGGGGCAGTGCTAACAAACAAGGAGATGAAGTGTGGATAATCTGAGCAATTCATTTGGATGGACGGAAGGGATCACACGATAGAGTCCTACATTTCTTTGAGGATCGTAGAAGATATGGATCCACACTGCCTACCTCCTGCCCAAAGTTAAAAAGGTGTCTCTCTCCAAAACAGAGGGAACAAATGAGGCCTCTCAGCTCATCCAAGCTTGTTCATCTTCTTCTATTTCATGACTATCCTTTTAACAACATTTTCTTCAGAGTCTTGTGCTTCTCGCCCTGTTTTTCTTACCTTTTTCTCTCTTCCAGTTAAAATATGGACTGGAGAAAAGAACAAAGAAAAAAAGGGAGAAGCAAATTTTTTGAAAGCAGATTTTATTACGAAGTATTTTCTCTCCATTTGTGAAGCCCCCTCTAAGCTGAGAAGGTATTCTAAGAACTCTTCTAATAAAGTCAAATTTTCAAACATGAATTATTAATCTTTTATCATATATGGAGTGAATTTTGTGGCCAATAGAAGTTACCCACGAGCTTATCTGACCCAATTTCAGTTTAACCTTTTTTTGTGGCCAATAGAAGTTTAATTGGTTTTTATATATATGGGGTGATTTTTTCTATAAAGTCTGCTGTGATGGATGTATTCAAAAAGCTAACACTAAAAAATTCAACTATAAACCTACTTATGTAAAAAAAATATTTAACTATAAATCTGAAAGTAACCAAAATAAAGGTATTGGAAAAGAGATTACAATGCTTCGCTTGGTAAATTGCATACAGAAAGACCTTCAGTTTGTGACTCATTGCTTGATAAATGGCACACAGAAAGAGCTTAAACTTGTGAAGAAATGCTTTGTCTTGTTATTTAGAAATAATTAGAGAAAGGACTTCAATTTACTCTGTTTGAAATTCAATGATACAAATACAAGCAATAAGCTGGCTACATATGGATAGAGGGCTAAGCAACAGAGTAGAGATACAATCAGAGAGAGAGTTGGAAGAAAAGAGACTGAGATGGGAACGAAGCCAAGGCATGAAACAGGAAAGAGAAAAAGCTAAGCACATGAATATCACGTGAGAAAAATAATAGCTTAGGCAAGTTGGGTGGACCGAAAATCTACTCAATAAACAGAACATTCAATATGACCTGAAGTTTTGATCCAACGATTCCAGTTTGGAGCATGGCACATTGCTGCCATCAGCACAACAGCAGCAGATGTGAACTCCAACTACAGCTTTGTATTTCACTCATTGAACCTCAATTTTGTGTGATTTTAGTCCCAAAATGGTGTTAGCATGCATCATAGTTCTACAATTAAATAGAACCACAGACTAGAGAGGCAACTATATTCCACATTCTCCAAAATAATAAAAAAGGAAAACATATATGTTCAAGGACCAAACCGCATAGTAACTGATAATTTTGGACCATATTGAAAGTTAACTTGTTAGTAGAAAATAACATAAAGGGATCCAAACATACCAAGAATGGACATGACAGTTCTTGAATCTGAAACAGAAGAACAAAATGAATTAGTTTGCTTCGTTGTTGTAGAAAAAGAATGACTTTGCACCAGTTTGTACTCATGCCACATGTCATGTACCAAAGTGATGCAACAAAGGATGAAAAAAGTATAAACCCAAACAGAATAGATAAATACAAACAGAAAATTTTCTTTTGTAAATGAAACAAAGAAGAAACTAAAAAATAGAAACTGACTTGGCGCAATTTGAGTGCGGCCAGCATCAATTACCACATGTGTAGGTAGGCTCAGTGACTTTGCTCTTTCCTGACCAAAAAATAAGACAAATTCAAACTATTAACGAGAGAGTACAGGGAGCCTAGAATCTTTGTTTACTGGTAATTTCATTTTTACACATGATCCATAGTAAGATTTGACAAAAAACAAGGTAATGCCGACTAGTGATAGCAACAAGGAAGACTGTACTGATTGACCTGGCTTCATACCAGTTGGTATGAACTAGCAACAGAATAGATGTAAGAGCTGGTACAGTCAAGTTGGATCAGTATTGTGTCATTACCAGTACAAATAAAGGATCAACTGTTACAGAATGAAGATTAAAAGGTGCTCTGTGCAGATCAATACAGTACAAGTGCCAAAAAGATTGGTATAGAAATCATCAAAATTCAAGCACCTGTAAGACAAGCATTTCTTCCTCAGTTTCGATCTTGACCACCACCTTGACTTGGCCACACATTTCCCATCTATTAAATTTATAAGCATATATTAATTGCTCGATCATGTTACGTTATAAAGACAATGTAGCAAATCAGCAATAACATAAAAAGTAAAACAACAATACCTATTCAAAGATTTAGGTGCTCTGTTTAGAAGCTTTTTATACAAACCCAGAGTTGCATGGCTGCAAATTAGGGGAAAAAAAGACATGTAATATTCTGCACTACTTTGTTAAAGGACGACTTTTAACAATGACACCTAATATACCACCAGAAATTTCCCATATTTACAACTCATACCCTACATACATATTGTAAAACTTTCAATTGTTTTACACTAAAATTATGTCCATTCTGCTAAAAACTAACTTTGTTTGCCCCTCTATTCCACTACAGCTCAGTCGTTGTTGCTTGGCTTAACATCAAGTTTAATAATTGGGCGTTATTTACAAGCACCTCACAGAGAAGAAGGGTGTCACCTGCCGGTAGTTAAAATATTTTATGTAATTTACAAAATCCCTATTTATTATGGTTTAATTTTGCAGATTTTAAAAGGAAATGGACGAAAGTTCACATAAAAAAGATAACGGGTGTACCTGCATTGTGCAGCAATCTTACCCTTTCCCATCTTCAAATCATTCCTTACAACTAACACCTGTTGTAAATTACAAAAATGGTGCTTTAAGTATCACACAGTTCTTTCATATTTTTGTCCTATGTGTATTTAAAAGTGCTCTTGATCATGTTGCATTGAAGTGCCTAGACTTCAAGTTGGCATGATACCAAAATTGGGAGCAGAAGATTTAGACAATTTCAGTTTAATTACTGATTCAACTGTCTTGGAGAAGTAAATAAGGATATAGTAAGTTGGACTTGAGAGGAAACAATGGTTGCTTAAGGCTTTATGATTCAATTAGGGTTTTGCAATTTGTGCCAAATTCTTATACCATCTTGAAATCTTCAATGATCTCCGCCAAATTCTCGATCTCCAAAAGAGGCTTCTTCTTCTCCTTCTTCTTCTGATTCTTGATGGAATCTCGCTCTCCGTCTACCTTCTTCTTCTCGTTTCCCGCTGACTTGTGGGACCAGAACAGCAATCGGCTCCAGAAATTTCTCGGCTTCAATTCATCGTCATTATCTCGTGACGAGAACTTGTGACGAGCGAGGAGGTAACCCAGCGCGAAAAACCCCGCGCCGATAAGAAGAGAAGCGGAGATCGCCGTCGCTGACATTGCGGGGCCCACCTGCGGCTGCTCTCTCTCTCTCTCTCTCTTTTCTCTCTTTGTGCGCCGGAGTGGTGGATTAGAATTCAATTTTCCATTCAATTCAATTAATCATCATTAAATTATGTCGGATTAAAATTTCTCAAGGCTTCTTCTATTGAACAATGAGCAATTGCTGTTTAGGGCCCATTAACAATGAGCAAAAATATATAATTTAAGAATCGGAATTTAGAATTTGCATTATAGATAAATATATCTGTTTACCATCAAAAGTAATCAGAAATACATACAAATTAAATTATATGAAATTAATAATATAATTTCATGTAATTTTCATGTCGAAATGTAAAATTACGAAATTATGTCCAATTTCATAATTTATCACATATGAAATTTATTTCTTGAAATTAAATAATAATTTCATGAAATAATCATGTCAAATATTAAAATCATGAAATTATACTCAATTTCATGATTTATCACATGTCAAATTTATTTTTGAAATTAAAAGAATAATTTCATGAAATAATCATGTCAAATATTAAAATCATGAAATTATGCTCAATTACATGATTTATCACATATGAAATTTATTTCTTAAAATTAAGGAATAATTTCATAAAATAATCATGTCAAAACATCTTCAAATGTGTGCAAAAAAAAATATATGCACAAAATTCTGATTATATGAAATCAAGAAATAATTTTATATAATTAACCATGTCAAATCCAAAATCATGAATTTTATTCATGAAAAATGTCCCAAATTTTATTTCTTGGAGTCAAGAAATTATTCCTTGAAATAATCATGCCAAATATTAATTGTATAAGATTAATATGCCTAATCTTGTGTAATTAATGAATTAAGTGAAATTAATGCCTAATTTCATACCCAAATATACCAAAAATATTACCTAAAAAATAACAGAATCATAGAATACATTTTCTATGAATTTTCAGTGATTTTTACATGAAAAAAAAATAAAAAAGTAAAAGAATAAAGAAAATACAAAAAAATCAGAGCTGAAGATAATTCTGTATGCAACTTGAGGAATATACAACATTCTAGGTGCAAACTGGGGCTCTGAAACGATTAAATAAATCTTTGTACCTACCTGTCATACACACAAAGTATTAAATGTGATTTGAATAGACCTAGTGCACATGCACCGAGCCATTAACAATGTATTTTGGGGCATGAGAGCCGAGACCACAAGCTCACCCTCAGTTTTTCGCTGAGGGTCCTCCCTCTCAGTCTCACTGTCAAGGGGCCCCAATGCCCAAGAGTTGTTGCTCCAACGAAAGAAAAGAAGGAGAGAGGAAAATAAACTCGGTGCAAACGCTCCATCTCTCTGACAAGTTCAAAACCAAAGAACGGTGCATGTGAACCGAGCTCAAACAAGAGAAAATCTTTGAATTAACTCTCTCCCTCTCCCTTCTTCCTCCTTGAGCTCTGAAGCTCATCCGAGAGCCAAAAATGGAAAAATGGTGTACAAGACGAATTGGTTCAAACCGTTTTGGGGATTTAATCTACACTTTGAGGAGAGTTCAATGTCACAAACAGAATTGAAAATAGTAAATCGAGCAGAGAGAAAATCGCGGAGAAAGTACCTCGGTCTTGAAGTGGAATGAGCAATTGAGAGCTTGAGAGGCTAAACCATCACTTGGGGAAGTTTCAAGGCACCTCCACGATGCTGTTTGAGGTGTCAATTTGATGTGAGTGGTGTTCAATTGACGGGTTCACCACTTGGTGCTCGGATCTGACTCGGGTGGGGTCAATTGGCACGACCCGATGCTCAATGGATTAAAATAATGCCTTGAACACGCTTGGTGATGTCCTGATAGCATGTTGGACCGGTGTTTGCATGTTATCACCTATATTTCACTTCAAATCGCATTAAAGTGCTTTAAAAACGCATTTGAGCATGTTTATGCACATTATTATCCAATCTGGCATCATTTCTAAATCAATTATCATCCAAATGTGCAAGTAAGCCACCAATTATGTTTATTTAATGTTTCTGAGTGTTTCTGAAAAGATATTTCCATGTGATGACCTATATTTCACTTCAAACAACATTGATATGCTTTAAAAATGTATTTGAGCATGTTTACGCACATTTTTAACCAATTTGGGCTCATTTCTGATTCAAATACCGTCCAAATCCACAAATAAGCCCCAAAAAATGTTTATATAATATTTATGAGTGTTTTTGGAGCAATATTTGTAAGTTATGGCCTATATTTCACTTCAAATCACATTAAAATGCTTTAAAAACGCATTTGAGCATGTTTATGCACATTATTATCCAATTTGGCTTCATTTCTCAATCAAATATCATCCAAATGTACAAGTAAGCCCCCATTTATGTTTATTTAATGTTTATGAGTGTTTCTGAAAAGATATTTGCATGTGATGACTTATATTTCAGTTCAAACTACATTGAAATGCTTTAAAAATACATTTGAGCATGTTTATGCACATTTTTAACTAATTTGACCCGATTTCTCATTCAAATATCGTTCAAATGCACAAATAAGCACCGAAAATGTTTATTTAATGTTTATGAGAGTTTTTGGACTGGAATTTGCATGTTATCACCTATATTTCAGTCCAAATCGCAATAAAATATTTTAGAAACGCATTTGAGTATGTTTATGCACATTATTAACCAAGTTGGCCTCATGTCTCATTCAAATATCGTCCAAATACACAAATAAGCCACCAAAAATGTTTATTTAATGTTTATGAGTGTTTTTTGAGCGATATTTCTTAGTTATGATCCAAAATTTACTTCAAATCGCACTAAATAATAAATTTCGGCATGTTTGTGCGCATTAATAATAAATTTGACCTTGTTTCTCAATCAAATATCGTCGAAATACACAATAAGCCACAAAAAATGTGTATATAATTTTATGAGTGTTTGCGGAGCGATATTTGCAAGTTATGACATATATTTCACGTCAAATCGCATTAAAATACTTTAAAAACGCATTTAAGCATGTTTATGCACATTTTTTACCAATTTGGGCTCATTTCTGATTCAAATATCGTCCAAATGCACAAATAAGCAACCAAAATATTTATTTATTGTTTATGAGTGTTTATGGAGCGATATTTCACAGTTATGACCCAAATTTCATCTCAAATCGCATTAAAATGCTTTAAAAATGCTTTTAAGCAGGTTTATGCGCATTCTTAAATAATTTGGCCTCATTTCTGATTCAAATATAGTCCAAATGCACAAATAAATCACCCAAAATGTTTATGAGTGTTTTTGGACCGGTATTTGCATGTTATCACCTATATTTCACTTCAAATCGCATTAAAATGCTTTAAAAACGCATTTGACCATGTTTATGCACATTATTATCCAATTTGGCCTCATTTCTCAATCAAATATCATCCAAATATAACAAGCAATCCACCAATTATGTTTATTTAATGTTTATGAGTATTTTTGGAGCGATATATCACAGTTATGACCCAAATTTCACCTCAAATCGCATTAAAATGCTTTAAAATGCTTTTGAGCAGGTTTATGCGCATTCTTAAATAATTTGGCCTCATTTCTGATTCAAATATAGTCCAAATGCACAAATAAACCACCCAAAATGTTTATGAGTGTTTTTGGACCGGTATTTGCATGTTATCACCTATATTTCACTTCAAATCACATTAAAATGCTTTAAAAACGCATTTGAGCAAGTTTATGCACATTTTTATCCAATTTGTCCTCATTTCTGAGTCAAATATCGTCCAAATGCACAAATAAGCAACCAAAAATGTTTACTTATTGTTTATGACTGTTTTTGGACCGATATTTGCATGTTATCACCTATATTTCACTTCAAATCGCATTAAAATGCTTTAAAAACGCATTTGAGTATTTTTATGCATATTATTATCCAATTTGGCATCATTTCTCAATCAAATGTCATCCAAATGCAGAAGTAAGCCACCAATTATGTTTATTTAATGTTTATGAGTATTTTTGGTGCTATATTTCACACTTATGACGCAAATTTCCCTTCAAATCGCATTAAAATGCTTTAAAAACGCATTTCAGCATTTTTATGCACATTTTTATTCAATTTGGCCTCATTTCTCATTCAAATATCGTCCAAAGACACAAATAAGCAACCAAAAATGTTTATTTCTTGTTTATGAGTGTTTTTGGACCGGTATTTGCATGTTATCATCTAAATGTCACTTTAAATCAAATTAAAATGCTTTAAAAACGAATTTGAGCATGTTTTTCCACAGTAATAACCAATTTAGCCTAATTTCTGATTCAAATATCGTCAAAATGTACAAAAAGGCCCCCAAAAATATTTAGTTATTGTTTATGAGTGTTTTTGGAGTTATATTTGCATGTTATGACTTATATTTCACGTCAAATCGCCTTAAATTGCTTTAAAAACGTATTTGAGCATGTTTATGCACATTATTAACCAATTTGACCTCATTTCTCATTCAAATATCGTCCAAATACACAAATAAGCACCGAAAATATTTATTTAATGTTTATGAGAGTTTTTGGACGGGTATTTGCATGTTATCACCTATATTTCACTCCAAATCGCAATAAAATACTTTAGAAACGCATTTGAGTATGTTTATGCACATTATTAACCAATTTGGCCTCATGTCTCATTCAAATATCGTCTAAATACAAAAATAAGCCACCAAAAATGTTTATTTAATGTCTGTGAGTGTTTTTGGGGTGCTATTTCTCAGTTAGGATCCAGATTTTACTTCAAATCGCAAAAAAATGCTTTAAAAATGCATTTCCGCATGTTTGTGCGCATTTATATTCAATTTGGCCTCATTTCTTAATCAAATATCGTCCAAATGCACAAATAAGCCACAAAAAATATTTATTTAATTTTTATGACTGTTTTTGGACCGGTATTTGCATGTTATCACCTATATTTCACGTCAAATCGCATTAAAATCTTTTAAAAACGCATTTGAGCGGGTTAATGCACATTATTATCCAATTTGGGCTCATTTCTCAATCAAACATCATCCAAATGAACAAGTAAGCCACCAATTATGTGCACTTAATGTTTATGAGTGTTTTTGGAGCGATATTTGCAACTTATGACCTATATTTCACGTCAAATCACATTAAAATGCTTTAAAAACGCATTTGGGCATGTTTATGCACATTTTTACCAATTTGGCATCATTTCTGATTCAAATATCGTCCAAATGCACAAATAAGACACCAAAAATGTTTATATAATGTTTACGAGTGTTTTTGGTCCGGTAGTTGCATGTTATGACCTGTATTTCACGTCAAATTGCATTAAAATACTTTAAAAAAGCATTTGTGCATGTTTATGCACATTTTTTACCAATTTGGGCTCATTTCCCATTCAAATATCATCCAAATCCACAAATAAGCCACCAAAAATGTTTATATAATTTTTAAGAGTGTTTTTGGAGCGATATTTGAATGTGATGACTTATATTTCACTTCAAACTGCATTGAAATGCTTTAAAAATGCAGTTGAGCATGTTTATGCACATTTTTAACCAATTTGGGCTCATTTCTAATTCAAATACCGTCCAAATCCACAAATAAGCCCCCTGAAAATATTTATATAATGTTTATCAGTGTCTTTGGAGCGATATTTGCATGTTATGGCCTATATTTCTTGTCAAATCGCATAAATACTTTAAAACGAATTTGAGGATGTTTATGCATATTTTTAACCAATTTGGGCTCATTTCTGATTCAAATAACGTCCAAATCCACAAATAAGCCCCCAAAAATGTTTATATAATGTTTACGAGTGTTTTTGGAGCGATATCTGAATGTTATGACCTATATTTCACGTCAAATCCCATTAAAATGTTTTAAAAACGCATTTAAGCATGTTTATGCACATTTTTTACCAATTTGGGCTCATTTCTGATTCAAATATCATCCAAATGCACAAGGCACCAGAAATGTTTATTTATTGTTTATGACTATTTTTGGACCGGTGTTTCCATGTTATCACCTATATTTCACTTCAAATCGCATTAAAATGCTTTAAAAACGCATTTGAGCATGTTTATGCACATTATTATCCAATCTGGCATCATTTCTCAATCAATTATCATCCAAATGTACAAGTAAGCCACCATTTATGTTTATTTAATTGTTATGAGTGTTTCTGAAAAGATATTTGCATGTGATGACTTATATTTCAGTTCAAACTGCATTGAAATGCTTTAAAAATGCATTTGAGCATGTTTATGCACATTTTTAACCAATTTGGACTCATTTCCGATTCAAATACCGTCCAAATCCACAAATAAGCCCCCAAAATGGTTTAATAATGTTTATGAGTGTTTTTGGAGCGATATTTGCATGTTATGGCCTATATTTCATGTCAAATCGCATTAAAATACTTTAAAACGCATTTGAGCATGTTTATGCATATTTTTAACCAATTTGGGCTCATTTCTGATTCAAATAACGTCCAAATCAACAACTAAGCCCCCAAAATGTTTATAAATTGTTTACGAGTGTTTTAGAAGTGATATTTGCATGTTATGACCCATCTTTCACGTCAAATCGCATTAAAATGTTTTAAAAACGCATTTGAGCATGTTTATGCACATTTTTCACCAATTTGGGCTCATTTCTGATTCAAATATCGTCCAAATGCACAAATAAGCCACCAAAAATGTTTATTTATTGTTTATGACTATTTTTGGACCGGTATTTGCATGTTATCAACTATATTTCACTTCAAAACGCATTTGAGCATGTTTATGCACATTATTAACCAATTTGGCCTCATTTCTCATTCAAATATCATCCAAATGCACAAATAAGCCACAAATTATGTTTATGTAATTTTTACGAGTGTTTTTGGAGCGATATTTGAATTTGATGACTTATATTTCACTTCAAACTTCATTGAAATGCTTTAAAAATGCATTTGAGCATGTTTATGCACATTTTTAACCAATTTGGGCTCATTTCTTATTCAAATAACGTCCAAATCCACAAATAAGCCCCCAAAAATGTATATATAATGTTTACGAGTGTTTTTGGAGCGATATCTGAATGTTATGACCTATATTTCACGTCAAATCCCAATAAAATGTTTTAAAAACGCATTTGAGCATGTTTATGCACATTTTTTTACCAATTTGGGCTAATTTCTGATTCAAATATCGTCCAAGTGCACAAATAAGCCACCAAAAATGTTTATTTATTGTTTATGACTATTTTTGGACCGGTGTTTGCAAGTTATCACCTATATTTCACTTCAAATCGCTTTAAAATGCTTTAAGAACGCATTTGAGTATGTTTATCCAATTTGACCTCATTTCTCAATCAAATATCATCCAAATGCACAAGTAAGCCACCAATTATGTTTATTTAATATTTATGAGTGTTTTTTATGCTATTTCACAGTTGTGACCCAAATTTCACTTCAAATTGCATTAAAATATTTTAAAAACGCATTTGAGCATGCTTATGCACATTATTAACCAATTTGGCCTTATTTCTCACTCAATTATCGTCCAAATGCACAAAAAATTCACCAATTATATTTATTTAATGTTTATGAGTGTTTTTGGAGCGATATGATATTTATGACACAAATTTCACTTCAAATCGCATAAAAAAGCCTCATTTCTGATTTAGATATCGTCCAAATACACAAAAGGCCCCCAAAAATATTTATTTAATGTTTATGAGTGTTTTTGGAGTGATATTTGCATGTTACGACCTATTTCACGTGAAATTGCATTAAAATGATTTAAAAACGTATTTGAGCATATTTATGCACATTATTAACTAATTTGACCTGATTTTTCATTCAAATATCGTCCAAATGCACAAATAAGCACCGAAAATGTTTATTTAATGTTCATGAGTATTTTTGGAGCGATATTTCTCAGTTATGATCCAAATTTTACTTCAAATTGCACTAAAATGCTTTAGAAATGCATTTCGGCATGTTTGTGCGCATTAATAATAAATTTGGCCTCATTTTTCAATCAAATATCGTCGAAATGCACAATAAGCCACCAAAAAATTTTATATAATTTTATGAGTGTTTTTGGAGCGATATTTGCAAGTTATAACATATATTTCACGTCAAATCGCATTAAAATGTTTTAAAAACGCATTTGAGCATGTTTATGCACATTTTTTTACCAATTTGGGCTAATTTCTGATTCAAATATCGTCCAAATGCACAAATAAGACACCAAAAATGTTTATATAAATGCTTACGAGTGTTTTTCGTCCGGTAGTTGCATGTTATGACATGTATTTCACGTCAAATTGCATTAAAATACTTTAAAAAATCATTTGAGTATGTTTATGCACATTTTTTACCAATTTGGGCTCATTTTTCATTCAAATATCGTCCAAGTGCACAAATAAGATACTAATTATGTTTATTTAATGTTTATAGGTGTTGTTGGTGTGATATTTCACAGTTATGACCTAAATCAATTCAAATCGCATTAAAACCCTTTAAAAACGCATTTGAGCATTTTTATGCACATTTTTTACCAATTTGTGATCATTTAGGATTCCAATATCGTCGAAATGCACAAATAAGCCACCAAAAAAGTTTATTTATTGTTTATGACTTTTTTTTGACCGGTATTTGCATGTTATCACTTATATTTCACTTCAAATCGCATTAAAATGCTTTAAAAACGCATTTGAGCATGTTTATGCACATTATTATCCAATTTGGCATCATTTTTCAATCAAATATCATCCAAATGTACAAGTAAGCCACCAATTATGTTTATTTAATGTTTATGAGCGTTTTTTAGAAGATATTTGCATGTGATGACTTATATTCCAGTTCAAACTGCATTGAAATGCTTTAAAAATGCATTTGAGCATGTTTATGCACATTTTTAACCAATTTGGGCTCATTTCTGATTCAAATACCGTCCAAATCCACAAATAAGCCCCGAAAAATATTTATTTAATGTTTATGAGTGTTTTTGGACCTGTATTTGCATGTTATCACCTATATTTTACTTCAAATCGCATTAAAATATTTTAAAAATGCATCTGAGCAAGTTTAAGCACATGATTAACCAATTTGGTCTCATTTCTCACTCAAATATGTCAATAAGCCACCAATTATGTTTATTTAATGTTTATGAGTGTTTTTGGAGCGATATTTGACAGTTATGACCCAAATTTCACTTCAAATCGCATTAAAATGCTTTTGAGCAGGTTTATGCGCATTCTTAAACAATTTGGCCTCATTTCTGATTCAAATATAGTCCAAATGCACAAATAAACCACCCAAAATGTTTATGAGTGCTTTTGGACCGATATTTGCATATTATCACGTATATTTCATTTGAAATCGCATTAATATGTTTTAAAACGCATTTGAGCACGTTTAAACACATTTTAACCAATTTGGCCTCATTTCATATTTAAATGCCGTCCCAATGAAGAAATAATCCACAAAAAATGTTTATACAATATTTATGAGTCTTTTTGGACCAGTATTTGCATGTTATCACCTATATTTCGCTTCAAATCGCATTAAAATATTTTAAAAACGCATTTGAGCATGTTTATGCATATTATTAACCAATTTGGCCTCATTTCTTATTTAAATATCATCCAAATGCACAAATAAGCTACAAATTATGTTTATTTAATGTTTATGAGTGTTGTTGGTGCGATATTTCACAGTTATAATCCAAATTTCACTTCAAATAGTATTAAAATGCTTTAAAAACACATTTGAGCATTTTTATGCACATTTTTTACCAATTTGTGCTCATTTCTGAATCAAATATCGTCCAAATGCAGAAATAAGCCACCATAAATGTTTATTTATTGTTTATGAGTGTTTTTGGACAGGTATTTGCATGTTATCACCTAAATTTCAATTTAAATCACATTAAAATGCTTTAAAAACAAATTTGAGCAAGTTTAAGCACACTAACAATGAATTTGGCCTCATTTCTCAATCAAATATCGTCCAAATGCACAAATACGCCCGACAATTATGTTTATTTAGTGTTCATGAGTGTTTTTGGACCGGTACGTGCATGTTATCACCTATATTTCACTTCAGATCGCATTAAAATGCTTTAAAACCGCATTTGAGTATTTTTATGCACATTATTAACCAAATTTGGTCTCACTTCTCGTTCAAATATCATCCAGATGCAAAAAAAATACTAATTATGTTTATATAATGTTTACGAGTGTTTTTCAACCGGTATTTGTATGTTATGATATATATTTCACGTCAAATTGCATTACAATGCTTCAAAAACGCATTTGAGAATGTTTATGCACATTATTGACCAATTTGGCCTCATTTCTCATTCAAATATCGTTCAAATGCACAAAGAAGCCGCCAAAAATATTTATTTATTGTTTATGAGTGTTTTTGAACCGGTATTTGCATGTTATCACCTATATTTAACTTCAAATCGAATTAAAATATTTTTAAAAACACATTTGAGCAAGTTTATGCACTTTTTTAGCTAATTTGGTCTCATTTCTGATTCAAATATCATCCAAAGACACAAATAAGCTGCCAAAAATGTTTATTTATTATTTATGAGTGTTTTCCGAGCGATATTTGATAGTTATGGCCCAAATTTCACTTCAAATCGCATTAAAATGCTTTAAAAATGCTTTTGAGCATGTTTATGCACATTTTTAAACAATTTGGCCTAATTTCTGAATCAAATATCGTCCAAATGCACAAATTGGCCACCAAAAAAATTTATATAATGTTTACGAGTGTTTTTGGACTGTTATTTGCATGTCATGACCTATATTTCACGTCAAATCGTATTAAAATACATTAAAAAAGTTTTTGAGCATGTTTATGCACATTTTTTACCAATTTGGGGTAATTTCTGATTCAAATATCGTCCAAATGCACAAATAAGCCACAAAAATGTTTATTTAATGTTTATGAGTGTTTTTGGACTGATATTTGCTTGTTATTACCTATATTTAACTTCAAATCGCATGAAAAATACTTTAAAAACTGATTTGAGCAAGTTTAGGCACATTATTAACCAATTTGGCCTCATTTCTCATTCAAATATCGTTCAAATGCACAAATAAGCCGCCGATTATGTTTATTAAATTTTTATGAATATTTTTGGAGCGTTATTTGACAGTTATGACCCAAATTTCAATTCAAATCGCACTAAAATGCTTTAAAAATGTTTTTGAGCATGTTTATGTGCATTCATAAACAATTTGGCCTCATTTTTTATTCAAATATCGTCCAAATGCACTAAAAAAATCTCCAATTATATTTATTAATGTTTATGAGTGTTTTCACTTCGAATCGCATGAAAATGATTTAAAAACGCATTTGAGCATGTTTATGCACAGTAATAACAAAATTAGTCTCATTTCTGATTCAGATATCGTCCAAATGCATAAAAAAGCCCCTAAAAATATTTATTTAATGTTTATGAGTGTTTTTGGAATGATATTTGCGTGTTATGACCTATATTTCACTCCAAATCGCAATAAAATACTTTAGAAACGTATTTGAGTATGTTTATGCACATTATGAACCAATTTGGCATCATGTCTCATTCAAATATCGTCCAAATACATAAATAAGCCGTCAAAAATGTTTATGTAATGTTTATGAGTGTTTTTGGAGTGATTTCTCAGTTATGACCCAAATTTTACTTCAAATCGCACTAAAATATTTTAAAAACACATTTCAGCATTTTTGTGCACATTAATAATCAATTTGGCCTCATTTCTCAATCAAATATCGTCCAAATGCACAAATAAGCCACCAAAAATGTTTGTTTAATATTTATGAGTGTTTTTGGACCAGTACTTGCATGTTATCACATATATTTCACTTCAAATCATAATAAAATGTTCAAAAAAGCATTTGAGCACGTTTATGCACATTGTTAACCAATTTGGTTTCATTTCTGATTGAAATATCGTCCAAATGTACAAATAAGCCACTAAAAATATTTATTTAATATTTATGAGTGTTTTTGGGCTGGTATTTGTATGTTATCACGTATATTTAACTTCAAATCGCATTAAAATGCTTTAAAAACGCATTTGAGCATATTTATGCACATTTTTAGCCAATTTGGCCTCATTTCTGATTCAAATATCGTCCAAATGCACAAATAATACCAAAAATATTTATTTATTGTTTATGAGTGTTTTTGGACCGGTATTTGCATGTTATCACCTATATTTAACTTCAAATCGCTTTAAAATGCTTCAAAAACGCATTTGAGTATGTTTATGCACATTATTGACCAATTTGGCTTCATTTCTCATTCAAATATCGTCCAAATGCACAAATAAGCCGCCAAAAATATTTATTTAATGTTTATGAGTGTTTTTGGAGTGATATTTCATAGTTATGACCCAAATTTCACTTCAAATCGTATTAAAATATTTTTAAAAACACATGTGCGGCCCTTTTTCGCGGCCCACGCGCGAGGCATCGGCGTCCTCGCTCACGGGGGAAGAAGGTGCAGGTACATCCCTGCGCGTGTTTGTGCGCTCAAGGACTTATTATTTAGGTGATTGTGGGAACTTTTATTTTCCGACGGGCGCAAGCCCCCGCCGTTAATTACCCCGGCTCTCGCCTCGGGAACCTCTGATTAATGGGCTAAACTAATTAAAAATATATGGATCAGATTTGTGGCTTTATTTCTTCCTATAATGCATACTTGAAATAACCCAAAGGTATAACTTTGGATAATAAGACTAAAGACGTATGATCTAAAGTCAGAGAAACGTATAATTTTTCATAAATCAGAGATCGAGGATGTATAATCCTATTGATCTCACGGAGTTCGAATGTGAAGCGCACTGCCAACTCGATACTCAAAGAACCAGAGATGTTTGATCTCTAAGAAGGTTCATGTCGAAGACAAGGACGTATAATCCTAAGCAGTCTATTGACCTTCCAAATCCCGAATCTGAAGCGCTATGCCAATTCGAAACCTGGGAAAATTGGAGGATCGGGAACATATAATTCTTTATCGATTTCCAAATGAGGTACATTAAACCTGAAGCGCACTGCCAATTTAATGTTCTCGAAACATGATTTGATATGATTTGGTATGTTGGTATGTTTTTACCAAGTTTTGGACTTATCTGCATATTTGGCATGTTTGGCCAAAGATTTGGACTTATTTGCATGTTTGACATATTTTTGTCAAGAGTTTGGACATATTTGCATATTTGGCATATTTGGTCAAAGATTTAGACATATTTGCATATTTGACATATTTGGTCAAGAGTTTGGGCATATTTGCATATTTGACATGTTTGGTCAGAAGTTTGGGCATATTTGCATATTTGACATGTTTGGTCAAATACTTGGGCATATATGTATTTTTGACATATTTAGTTAAATATTTGGGTATATTTGCATATTTGACATGTTTGGTCAAATATTGGGACATATTTGTATTTTTGACATATTTGGTCAACTATTTGGGTATATTTGCATATTTGACATGTTTGGTCAAATATTTGAACATAATTGTATTTTTGACATATTTAGTTAAATATTTGGGTATATTTGCATATTTGACATGTTTGGTCAAATATTTGGGTATATTTGGATTTATTTGCATATTTGATATATTTAGTCAAAGATTTGGGCATATTGACATATTTTAAATATTTCAATTTATTTTATTAAAATATGACAAAATTTGGTTATTTTGAATATTTTGTCTTGTTTTATCAAGACATAATATAATCTGATTATTTTGAATATTTTGATTTATTTTATAACATGATTCAATCATTTTTTGAATAATTTGATTTGTTTTATCATAATTTGATTATTTTGCAAATTTTGATTTGTTTTATCAACATGTGACATATTTTAATCATTTTTGAATATTTTGATTTGTTTTATCAAAACATGACATAATTTGATTATTTTTAATGTTTTGATTTGTTTCATCAAAGTTTAACATATTTAATCATTTTTGAATATTTTGATTTGTTTTATCATAATTTGATTATTTTGAATATTTTGATTTGCTTTATTAAAGTTTAACATATTTAATCATTTTTGAATATTTTGATTTGTTTTATCAAAATAATATAATTTGATTATTTCTAATGTTTTGATTTGTTTTATCATGACATAATTTAATTATTTTTGAATATTTTGATTTGTTTTATCATAATTTGATTATTTTGAATATTTTTGATTTGTTTTATCAAAATATAACATGATTTGATTATTAAAAATATTTTTGATTTGTTTATGACATATTTTTAATTATCCTTGAATATTTTGATTTGCTTTATTAAAGTTCAACATATTTAATCATTTTTGAATATTTTGATTTGTTTTATCAAAATAATATAATTTGATTATTTCTAATGTTTTGATTTGTTTTATCAAAACATGACATAATTTAATTATTTTTGAATATTTTGATTTGTTTTATCATAATTTGATTATTTTGAATATTTTTGATTTGTTTTATCAAAATATAACATGATTTGATTATTAAAAATATTTTTGATTTGTTTATGACATATTTTAATTATCCTTGAATATTTTGATTTGCTTTATCAAAATATACATAATTTGATTATTTTGAAAATTGTTGATTTGTTTTATCATAATTTTCACTTATTTTTAAATATCCTATTTGGTATTTTGAATTTATTTTATACATATATCATATATTTTGAATTTTCTTTTATTTATAATAATAATAAAAAAAAAAAAGGAAAATAAAATCAAAATTGACATTTTATAGTCTTAAAAATATTCATAAATGAAATCATGATTTTTGATATATTTTTCATAATTTTTGGGCTTGAGAAATCATTTTTATTTGGTGTTTAAAGTTTATTTTCAAAACAGATTAATATGGGCCGTCAGATTCGGGCCCATGCATCAAGATCTGAACTTAAGTTCAGTTTTTAAAGCATCTTTTAAACTGGGCCGTTGGATCTCTGGCGCGCATCAAGCCTTCTCTGGGTTGTTTGAATTTCATCAAGATTCGCACTTTGAGATGCATCAATATTCGTGCTCATCCTCCCTGACACTGATCAAGGCCCTGCCGGCGTCGGATCTCCGATCAGGAGGCATGGCTGGCATCGCCGGAGCGTGGGGAGTCCATCGGTGGTGGTCTCGGCGGCGGCGGCGGCCTGGATCGCCGGAGATGGGGGTAACCATTTGGTTTCGGTTGAGAAGTTGGTTGAGATGAAATTTTGAGGAATTTGAGCTGATTTTTGACAAATTAACTCGAATTCTTTGTCATATAGCATCGCCAGAGCATGTTTAACAAGTTTTTAAGATTTAATTTGAGTTTAATCCATCAATTTTGCAGCTTTGGCCATTTGGTACCAAACTGGTTTCGGGGCATTGGTACCAAATGGTATTTCATGGCTTTTCCTTGCAATTTTCTTCCAATTAACCCTCCAAACAGTGTCGTTTAGCATATTTGAACATGTTTGGATGATCAATTTCATCAATTTAGATGTGCATTGTCCTTTATGCACATTGGGTCATTTCTGGTTTTATTTCCAATTTGGTTTTCCTTTGATTTCATCACATTCTTCTCAAATTGCATGTTTAAGTATATTTATTTGGGTCAATTGCATGTTTTAGAAAGGTTTTATACTAGATTTACATGTGGATTTCATTTGTATGTAAGTTAATTTCATTTTTTTCTTTTTCTGGTATTTATTCCAGAATTAACTCAATTCTGATTTTTTACAGATCCAATTTCAGAAATTCATAGAAAATCACAGAAAATGCCAAAAATGGTAAAGTTTGGTGAATGAATGCATTAAGACTTATTTTATATGCCTATGAAATTTCAAGCTAATTGAATAATCAGAAAGCATGTTTTTTGCATTTTTACCAGACTGGACAGAAATGCCCTTTCAGATTTATTAAAAATCAAATTTGGCTTAACCTATGGATTAAAGCCTGGTTTAATTATTCTAAATCCTTTAAAACATCACATGAGGTGTCATAAAGGTGAATTAATCAAGGCTTGACTCCTATGTCCCTTACCTAGCTATTCAAGACTTGGTTTCTTCTCAGCTGGCTTTCTTTTTTTTGTGGAAATTGGTGGAGTTGAGATTTTGGCAGAGTTTTGGCTATGTTGCTCTCTCCTCCTTTCTTCTTCTTCACTGGGGGTCTATTTATAGCCCAGAGGGCATGGTTTAAGCCTCAGGGCTGAGCTGGCATCATCCCAGCCTTTGGTTTGATCAAGTGGCCAGGATTGAGCCAGCCAGGTCTGTGCTGGCCTGAGGCTTGTCCTTGGAAGATTCCTCCAGCTAACTGGCGCTCAGAGCTCTCCATTGAGGTGCCTACACGTGTCCCTGACACAGGCCTGGGGAGAGAGAAGGAGCCGTTGGCTTTGTCTTCTTCCTTGGGTCAGTGTGTCATGCCTTTCGGGTGTGAGCATATCCCGAATATTCCTTAGCCTTGCTGGCGCTTGACATGTCACCAAAGTGCCACTGAGTGTGCCCAACGTGTCAATTTGGCTGCTTGAGTGCTGAGTTGTGCCAATTGACCACACCCAGATCAGACTTGAGTGCCAAGTGGTGCACCTGTCAATTGAGTGCTTTTCACTCCAAATTGACACTTCAGGCAGCGTCGTGGAGGTGTCTTGAAGCTTTTCCAGGTGTTGGCTTGGCCTCCCGAGCTCCCAATTGCCCTGTCACCTTCAAGGTCGAGGTACTTTCTCCTTCGATTTTCTCCCTGTTTACTTTACTATTTTCAATGCTGTTTGTGGCATTGAGCTCCCCTTAGGGTGTAGATTAAGTCCCTAGAATGGTTTAAGCCAACTCGAACCATACACCCAAACTCCATTTTCGAAGCTCCATTGAGCTCTGGAGCTCGAGGAGGAAGAAAGGAGGGAGAGAGAGAGAAATTCAAAAGGTTTCTCTCGCTTGGGTTGGGTGCACGTGAGCCGTGCTTTGATTTCAAACCTGTCAGAGGGAGAGAGCGCTTGCACCGCGCTCATCTCTCTTTTCCTTCTTTTCTTTCGCTGGCTGAAGCGTCGCCTGGGCGCTGGGGCCCATTGGCAGCGAAACAAAGGGAGTGGGGTCCGCTTGTCAGATTTAATGAGACTCATCCCTCAGCGAAAAACTGAGGGTGAGTTCATGGTCGCGGTTCACGTGAGCCAAAGCACAAGGTCAGCGAGTTGGTTCACGTGGGCTGTGCTCATTCAAACCCCAACAGATACCTTGTGTGTATGACAGGTGGGTCCAGAGGTTTGTTTAATTGTTTGAGACCCCCAACTTGTACCCAGAGTGTTGTGTTTCCCCCAAATTGCACCCAGAACTATCTCCAGTTCTGATTTTGGTATTTTCTTTATTTCTTTTTCCATTTTATTTTATTTTTCATGCAAAAATCCATGAAAAATTACTGAAAAATCACAGAAAATATATTCCATGATTCTGTTATTTTAGGTAATATTTTTGGTATTTTTGGGTGTGAAATTAGGCATTAATTTCACTTAAATCATTAATTGTATATGATTAGGCATATTAATCTTATACAATTAATATTTTGGCATGATTATTCCAAAGAATCATTTTTTTAATTCCAAGGGATAATATTTGGGGCATTCTTCATGAATGAAATTCATGATTTTTGGATTTGGCATGTTTAATTATATGAAATTGTTTCTTGATTTCATATAATTAGGGTTTTGTGCATAGATTTTTTTTGAACACATGTGTATATATTTTTTTTTGAAGGGGGTTTGGTATGATTATTTCATGAAATTATTTTTTTTAATTTCAAGAAATAATTTTGGGATTTAATAAATCATGAGATTGGACATAATTTCATGATTTAATATTTGACATGAATATTTCATGAAATTGTTTCTTTAATTTCAAGAAATAATTTTATGAAATTGAACATAATTTCATAATTTCAAATCTTTGGTATAAAAATCACATGAAATTATATCATTAATTCCATGCAATTTAATTTGTGTATTTTTCTGGCAACTTTTAAACAGCAAACAAAGAGCCACCCACCAGAACTGGTCATGAGGCTTTGCTGGCCGAGAGGCCTGTTCTGGTGCCAATGTTTTTCCTTTCTTTTTTTTAAGAGCCTTGAGGAAACAAGGGTGTGTCCCTGTTCTTCAAGTTAGGGATTGGTGCACATGTGCCTCCCTGTCTCTCGTTTTATTGGCTGGTTATTTTGCTTTTTGAAAAAAATGAGATTGGGCACATGTCCTTTCTCTTATTAAAGCACTGGGCACATGCCTCGTTGCTCCCTTGAAAAATCAGGATTGCCCCCAGTACAGGGGAGATGCTGCCGGATTTTTCTCTTTTCCTTTTGCAAAGATTCATATTATTTCATAGGCTTATTATCTTTTATTTTGTGTTTTTCGCAGGATATTATGGCTTCCTTTCAGGGTCCTATGCCTTTATATTCGCCGGGTCATTTTCCATCTCTCATGAAAGACCCAGCAGATTGGACACCCCAAGGCCCTGATCACACTGGCACATACAACATGATGGGGAACAACCTTGTCATGAGGGAGTATATTCCGTGTACAGTGAGGGTGTTGAGCCCAAGTGTCGGGACG
Organism: Bolboschoenus planiculmis; assembly: GCA_031770325.1. Lineage (NCBI taxonomy): Eukaryota > Viridiplantae > Streptophyta > Magnoliopsida > Poales > Cyperaceae > Bolboschoenus > Bolboschoenus planiculmis. The sequence continues at coordinate 3,207,957 of CM062778.1, read as the reverse complement.
ACCAGCCCGCCTCCTTTGCACCTTCTGGGCACAGAGATGACATCATATCGGGCGTGTCCTTGGGACGACAAGCGCGTGCTCCGCGGGGTTTTGGAAAGGCGCCCCCGACAAGTAGAGTGGGTCCAGTTCACCTTGCTTACAGAGGAAAGCATGCTCAAGCAAGCGGGGATTTATGAGGCGGTGTACCTCTCGCTTTTTGGATATGCCCAGGACATATCCTTGTTCCGGGCATTTGCTGAGCGTTGGAGCTATGTCACGAACACCTTATTCACGGAGGATCGTGAGATGACTTTGAGCCTATGGGACCTCTCCCAGTTATCAGGGTTGCCGATCTATGGCCTTCCGTATGATGAGCATTGCCTCAGTGGAGTGGATCTCCTCAGCCTGAGGTCAGACGGGACTTCGATGTACCCGGCGTCTCTTCGTCAGGTATATAAGATTTATCATGAGATTTTAGGGGACCGAGAGGGTGTATCCTTGGGCCAGTGGGTTTCTTACTTTGCCGATACCCCGACACATCCTCGTACCTCTTTTGCCGATCCTTGCGATCCTTTGGGAGTAGGATTATCGACTGGTATCGTGCACAGGGGGTCCAAACCAGGCTTGGGGTCCATTACTACCAGGATTGTGGACGAGGAAACATTATTGACTGCCTTTCTATCATGGTGGCTGTGCTATTTCGTCTTGCCCAGTTCTCCAGTTGGCAGGATTAGGCCTTCTTCATTTGTTGTGGCTAACATCTTGGCTCGGGGACATAGGGTTTCCCTGGCTATCCCGGCGTTGGCCAACATTTATCGATCTCTTCGCGGGTTAGTTTCCTCTCGCGATCCTTCTTTCAGTGGGGAGGTCATCCCCTTTCATTTCATCAGTGGTTGGCTTCATGCACACTGGATGGGTCTTTATACCCCTGTCCTTTCTCAGGAGATACGGGTTATACTACCCTATTTGTCCGATATAGCTTGTGCTTCGGCATCATCCCTTTCTCCCAAAGATGCTCGCTATCGTTTCTTCCGTTCGCGGGGGGCACTCCAGAGATCTGAGGTACGCGCTTTTTCGCGTAGGATGCCCAGAGGTTCAGACAGACTTGTTGTGGACACTCCACGGTCTAGGTTGGTTCAGGGGATTTTAGAGGATTCGGCAGCCACTGAGTACCTTATCAGCATTCGGTGTGGCTTCTTGCCTCTACGCATCGGTGAGCACATTATCTTGGAGCCATACTCTCCTCACCGTTGTGCCCATCAGTTTGGATATGACCAGGGCATTCCCGAGTTGCTTTCCCGTCCCGAGTCGCTTTCTGCAGACCTGGAGGGTTTGAGTAGATGTTGGTCTTCCATACTTCGTGTGGGTATGGGTTCCCAGTTTACCATGCCTCGGGCTTCACGCTCAGAGGTGATTTTTACCGCCATGTATCATAGGTGGTATACTCACACTATCTCTGCATATCAGGCGATACTCCCTGCCGATATGGCACGTGTGACTTGTCCACTGTCGGACAAAAAGAAAAATGAAAAGAAGCGGCGGAGATCTCCTTCCTCTTCCTCTTCTCGCGCCTTACTTGATTTTCAGGGCTTCGACAGCAAGGTGCCATTAGATTCTCCTATCGCTTCTCAGACAGGTGATATTATTTATGGCCTCTTTTATTTACTGTATTTATATCCTTGAAGTTTCTTATGTGACTTCTTTATGATATACTGATGTCGGAGAAATTGCAGGAGGGTCGACCGACAGAGAGGCACCTGACTCCGTCTTGGAGGAGCTCTTCATTTTTCGAGCGGGTTTGCCAGGTACTTATATTTGCAAGGTCCTTTACATTCAGGGAAATGATCATTCTTCCCTTATATTCTCCTTGATTTGTTTCCAGGCTTTGAGAGCGCCGACCCTTCTACAACGGAGGCCAAGGAAAACTTACCCACCGTCTTGGGGGACGAGGCGGTCGTAGGTATGATTTTTCTTTCAGAATATTCTACTAAATGTCCTTCACATAATTTCCCTTGCTTATTTCACTTTTCTTTGAAACAAAAGGGGACGCTGAGAGTCCATTAGCACCAGCTCTCGGCGGAGAATTTGCTTCACCTGCGAGAGTTTCTCCGTTAAGGGAAGCGGAAGATTTGGCTGTCCTTCAGGAGCCTATCATGATTAGTGACTCAGGTATAATTCCATTGTCATTTCACCATCTCACAATACCTTACTCTCTTCATTTCTCTCTTCGGGGATCTTATTCTTGTTTTTAATTCAGACCCTGAAGATTTTGTCATTGCCGAGGCGACCGGCACAGAGTTCGGCGATAGGTCTGATGTCAGGTACGACGACAATATTGAAGAGGAGCCTGACGAAGAGATTGAGGCAGAGCCAGAGGTTGAGCTCGATGCAGGATTCAACGTCGTTCCCGAAGAAGACTTCGAGGTGGACCTTGAGGAGGAGAGACCCTCGGGTGACATTTCTCCCGATGGTACGTGCTCTTATATCCCCTCACTTTGGATCTCATGTTTATATTGCATGTGATGACATTGGTTTGGTTTGTAGGTCCTTCTGTATCGGAGATGCGGCATCTGTTGGAGAAGCTATGTTCCCTTAGCAACTCTACTCGAGCCCACCGTTCATTGGACCTTCGTGTTTTGGATTTGGTCCCTGTTTCCGGGAACTCTCCTGATTTCCAGGGGGTGATTGACGACTTGATCGTCCCCTGTCAAGAGCATTTGTCTTGTATAACCCGCGAGCGTTTGGCCTGGGCTTTCGGGGAGAGACGAAAGACTCTCTCGACTCTCGCGACATCGGTGTCTCGTGCCGAGTCGGAGTTATTCTCGCTTCGTCACCGCCTCAGGGGTCTCCAAGATCAGCTTACATGTCACCTGGCTTTCAGTGCAGGTATGCTAGCTTCTGGGGCTGATTACAGGGCTTCTAGCCACCTAGCTGATCAGACCCAGTCACTCAAGAGTGAGATCAAGGGCATGGAGGGTTTGGTAGACACCGCCTTCTCTACCCTTCGTGACTACTCATATGATTATGAGGCCGCCCGAGCTAGCGTAGACGACCTAGTGGCTGACGAGGAGCGTCACTTTACCGCCGCCTGTTCTTTGTTTACCCGGATCGACGGGTTCTTAGCCCAGCTGCGTAGTCGCTATCCTAGCCTTTAGGGTGGGGTTTGTTTGTATTTTTGGCATTTTGTTTGTTTTGGACATGGTTTTAGTTATTTATTTTGAGGAGCTTAGGTTTGTTATCGTATTTTGTATGATGCATGGATTGAGTATATGTTTTGGGAAGATTTATATTATTATCGATATTTTGGTATTCTGTTATTTTGTTAGGCACAAGATAAAAAGCCTGTTCATCTCTTTATGACTGGTCAGATGAACATACCAGTGTCAATTGTTTACGGTACAAATTGGCAAAACCATTTTTTAATGTGGATCCTTTCTATTCTCTCCACTCATTATTAAGTGTGGAATCCTCACATTTCACTCATTCTCCACGCATACTTATTTATGTATTTGGAGGGGGATTTCGCCCTGATAAATTATCCAAGCTTATCATAAGGATAAGAAGGTTTCATTCATTATAGGGCTTTTTATTTATGCCTTCAATACTCTGCCTTACTATTAATTAATAAGGCAATGTTTTATTCAGCAATGATTTGTTTAAAGCGACAAATTGTAACGCTGCCCATTTTCATATTTATTCTGTATCAAACGGGCAAACACAGTGGTAATTGTATTGGAGGCACAAATACCAAAACCATTTCCCCGCTTTAGTGGCTCCAAAGTTCGGGCGCCGACTTCATCCGGCGATGTGGACAAAACCTTTCTTTTTGGCCTGCCAGAGGTTTTGGTAGCTTTTGTATTAGCCACCACATGTGTTCCTTGATTAACGGCTCAAGGCAACAAGGCCGGGTTATGCCCGGGGGGAGGACATTTTGGTTTATGGTATTTCTTCAGTGGAAACCATCCACGACCCTTGATTGACGGCTCAAGGCGACAAGGCCGATTTATGCCCGATGGGACGGCTTTGTTTGAGGTATTTCTTCAGTGGACACCATCCACGTCCCTTGATTAACGGTTCAAGGCAACAAGGCCGATTTATGCCCGATGGGACAGCTTTGTTTGTGGTATTTCTTCAGTGGAAACCATCCACGACCCTTGATTGACGGCTCAAGGCGACAAGGCCGATTTATGCCCGATGGGACAGCTTTGTTTGTGGTATTTCTTCAGTGGAAACCATCCACGACCCTTGATTGACGGCTCAAGGCGATAAGGCCGATTTATGCCCGATGGGACAGCTTTGTTTGCGGTATTTCTTCAGTGGAAACCATCCACGACCCTTGATTGACGGCTCAAGGCAACAAGGCCGATTTATGCCCGATGGGACAGCTTTGTTTGTGGTATTTCTTCAGTGGAAACCATCCACGACCCTTGATTGACGGCTCAAGGCGACAAGGCCGATTTATGCCCGATGGGACAGCTTTGTTTGTGTTATTTCTTCAGTGGAAACCATCCACGACCCTTGATTGACGGCTCAAGGCGATAAGGCCGATTTATGCCCGATGGGACAGCTTTGTTTGCGGTATTTCTTCAGTGGAAACCATCCACGACCCTTGATTGACGGCTCAAGGCGACAAGGCCGATTTGCACCCGGCGGGACATGGATAAGTACCTTTTACCCCGGGACTTAAGCCACCTTTCTTTTGGGCGTATGAGTTTAGCCACCTTTCTTCTTGGTGTTTGAGTTTGGCCACCTTTCTTCTTGGTGTATGGGTTTAGCCACCTTTCTTCTTGGTGTATGGGTTTAGCTACCTTTCTTCTTGGTGTATGGGTTTAGCCACCTTTCTTCTTGGTGTATTATGCATGGTATTTCTTAAGATACCGCCCGTTTATAGGAGGTAATGGTCTTTCGCCTTTATGATCTATGAGTTGGTATGCCCCTCCGTCAAACACCTTCTCAACCACATATGGGCCTTCCCAATTAGGTGAAAACTTTGGGCCGACATGCCGGCCAATTATGGGCCTTCGGAGAACGAGTACTAATTCCCCTTGACGAAAAGTTCTTGAGCGGGCCATTTTGTCGTAGGCCCGTGCCATCTTTGCTTGGTATATTTCCAAGTTTTGTTGGGCTATGATTCGCCTTTCATCCATAGCGTCGAGTTCGTCGAGCCTGAGGCGCTTCTGCTCATCTAACGACATTTCGTTCCGGAGCGCCACCCTTAAGGACGGGAGTTCCACCTCAAGCGGCAGGACAACTTCGACACCAAACACCAGGGAATATGGTGTCGCTTGAGTGGGGGTTCGACATGTGGTTCGATATGCCCAAAGCGCTTCTTGTAGCCTTTCATGCCAGTCGCGCTGATTTCCTTTTAACGTCCTTTTCATGATTTTTATCAAGGTCTTATTGAAGGCCTCTGCTAAACCATTTGCTCTGGGATTGTATATGGAAGAATATTTCCAATCAATCTTGAATTTTTCCGCAAGTGCATATACTTTAGCACTTTTGAACGCGGCCCCGTTATCAGAAATGATTCTCCTCGGGGTCCCAAATCGGTATAAGATATGGTTTTTGAAGAAATTCACGACATCGATTGCCTTCACTTCCCTAAGCGGGACTGTCTCGGCCCACTTGGTGAAGTAATCGGTCGCAGCCAAGATAAACTTATGACCCTTGGAGGAAGGCGGGTCAATGGGCCCGACTACATCAGTACCCCATGCATCAAACGGCCAAGATGACACAGTCGGGTGTAACGGGTTTGGGTGTTGATGTATGAACGTGCCATGTATTTGGCACATGTGACACTTCTTGGCATGCTCGATACAATCGCGTGCCATGGTGGGCCAATAATAGCCCATGCGCTTTATCTTAAGTCGCATTTTGGGTCCCGGCTGATGTGCTCCGCATAAACCCGAATGAACTTCCTTCATGATTTGGTGGACTTCTGAGTTTGACACACAGCGAAGCCACATTTGGTCGTATGATCGCCTGTATAAGGTGTCATTAACGTAGGCGTAGCGAAGCGCTCTCTTCTTGAGTTGCTCTCGCGCTGATTTCTCATTCGGGAGAACCCCGTATTTGAAGTATTCAACGAAAGGTTGGCGCCAATCGTCATTCGGCTGAGTCACCATGACATCTTCCAGGTCACTTTCCATTTCTTCGGCCATAGCCACCTGGATTTTATCTTTGGTCCCCGTGAAGCATGAGGACAGGGGTCGTCGATTTTTGACAACAATTTGCACATTTTCGTCGCTAGGCTCGCCTAATTCTTTAGCCACCCGAGCGAGCGCATCAGCTTTGCCATTTGTGGCTCTCGAGATTTTCTTGAATAGGATTTCGGGAATTTCATCTATTAATTCCAAAACCTTAGCATGATATTTTACCAATTCTGGTTTTAGTACCTTATATGCTCCGGTGATTTGATTTATTATCAATTGGGAGTCACCAAACACATGGAGTTTTCTAATCCCCATATTCAGCGCAAGCTCTAACCCGGCTATGAGCGCTTCATATTCAGCCTCATTATTTGTACAAGGCTCGGTCAATGCCAAGGCATGACGCATGATTCCCCCTTCTGGTGTCACGAAGACTAAGCCTATCCCGGCCCGTATTTGTGGGATGTTTGGGCCCGCGGTGGGCCGTATTGATGATGCCCCATCAAAGTACATTTCCCAACTTGGGGTTTCATCTTTGATATGAAAGACTTCTTCATCTGGAAATTCGCATGCCAAAGGAGAGTCGTCGGGTATTGGATGGGCCGCTAGGAAATCAGCCATCGCTTGCCCCTTTATGGCCTTTTGTGGCGCGAAAGTTATATCAAACTCGGTCAGGATTATGGCCCATCTTGCCAACCTGCCTGTAAGCATGGGTCTCGTCATGAGATATTTTAAGGGGTCAATCTTTGAGATGAGGATGACCTTGTGGGCTATCATGTAGTGTCGCAACTTCTTCACAGCGAACACCAATGCCAGACAATGCTTTTCAATCGGTGTATAGGCATATTCCGCCCCTACCAGCATGCGGCTCAAATAATAGAGGGCGTTTTCTTTCCCTTGTTCATTTTCTTGCGCTAATAAGGCCCCGAGAGATCCATCCAAGGCCGTCGTGTACAGTATCAGCTCTTTTCCTGGTATTGGAGCTGCTAGCACTGGTGGTTTGAGGAGGTAGCCCTTGATGTCATTTAGGGCTTGTTGGCAGGCTTCGTCCCATTTAAACGGGACATCCTTCTTGGTCAATCGGGTGAAAGGTTGTATCCTACCCGATAGATTGGCTATGAATCGCCTGATGTATGCCAAGCGGCCTTGAAGCGAGCGAAGCTCCTTAAGGTTCCTGGGTGGCGGCAATTCTTGTATTGCCTTGATTTTACCCGGGTCTATTTCTATTCCCCGGTGTCGAATAACAAACCCAAGAAATTTCCCCGACGAAACCATAAAGGCGCACTTTAACGGGTTTAGCTTCAGCGCATGTTGCCTCAGGCGGTCGAACACGACTTTGAGGTTTCTGAGATGCTCGTCATAGGACGTTGCCTTTACGACCAAATCGTCCACGTAGCATTCGACAATCTTATGAATTAGATCGTCAAATATTTTCGTCATGGCTCGCTGGTATGTGGCCCCGGCATTTTTGAGGCCAAAAGGCATAACCTTATAACAATAAATGCCTATCGGAGTGCGGAAGGCCGTGTGTTTTTGGTCTTCTTCATCCATTTTGATTTGGTTATACCCCGCATATCCATCCATAAAGGAGAATACTTCATAGGACGAGGTATGGTCGATGATGATTTCAGTCACGGGTAAAGGAAAGTCATCTTTGGGACAAGCTTTATTCAGGTCCCGAAAGTCGACACATATACGTATTTGCCCGTTCTTCTTCTTTACGGGAACGATGCTAGCCACCCAATCGGGAGTTTCTTCTTCCCGTACGAAGCCTGCATCAATAAGTTTCTTGGTTTCAGCCACGACTTTTTCTTCGAGTTCTATTCTCATTCGTCGTGGTGCCTGTTTGACCGGCTTCATACTCGGGTCAATTTTGAGTTTGTGAACCGAAACTTTGGGATCCAAACCCGGCATTTCTTCATAGCTCCATGCGAAACAATCAACATATTCTTGGAGCAAGGCCCTCAAGGGTTCCCGTTTCTCTTGGGGAAGGGATGCGCTTATGAAGGTTGGCCTGGGGTCTTCATCTCCCCCGAGGTTAACTTCCACCAACTCGTCAATGGTGTTTGGCGCGCCGTCCTCTAACTCTTTTGGTGCATTTTTAGCCACCAGGATGAAGTCTTCTTCTTCCGGCTCCTCAGATACCATATGACAGGTAACTCTTCGGTTCTTGAAGAAACTTCGACACCGTTCGTCGGGATCCCCGTCTTCTTCTGACTCAGAGTCGTATCCCAAACCGCGAGTGTATTTGATCTTGTCATCGAGGCCCCTGACCGTATTAGTCGAGCCATTCCATAATTTCTCAAAATAATACATTTTGGATTTCGATATGGTTTGAGGGCACCGGGCTTTTTCCATCAGTTGACCCTGATTCTTCCCGAAATACTGGGACGCCTCGATATTGACTTCCCCGTCATCGGAGTCTTCTGACAATAGGCCACTCCACTCGTGGATCAGGGCATTATCACCAGGATTGATTGCATCGATTTTGTAGAATCTGATTGGTCTATGAGTGACCGTTTTCCCTGGCAAGCGTTCGACCTTAGAAGGAACAACAAACGTCCGCAACTTCTGGATTTGGTTCACTTCTTTGGGAGAAAGGTCCTTGTAATGTCTTTCGGGTACCTTTTCAACCCTTAAAGACGATTCATGGCTCTCGTCAGTTTCGAAGTTGTATGTCGGCTTAACGTGAAATAGGATTTCTTCTTCTGATCCACTTTCCGATTCATACGCCTCTCCATTTATAGGAGCTTCCTCTTCTGACTCATCATCTGTTGAGGCCCCGTATAACGGGATAACCCGGCGTGTTGAGATCTTCTCATCTTCTTCATCAGAAGATGCGCCAAATAAGGGAGTGACACCATACACTCGTTCCTCCTTGTCTTCCTCTTCATCAGAGGATAACCCATAAATGGGTTTATTGCTCAAAGTTGGTGCCTTTTTATCATGAGATGACACCAGATCGGGCGTGGGTTTGGCTTGGCTTGTTTGCATTTCTAAGCCATTTCCTCGTAAGACGGAGCTTAGAGACTCCATCAGCGCTTTATGCTGATCCTTCTCCTCCTGCGTTAAGAAATAACGGGCATCGCTAAGGCCAATTTCATGGACCCCGAACGGCTTGATGTCCCCATTTATCCTTTTTTGCCTTCCGTCTTTCATGTATTTCATGCATTGGTGAAGAGTTGATGGCACCACCCGGTTTTCATGTAGCCAAGGGCGACCGAGTAAGGCCTTGTATGACGTATCGGCGTCAATGACATAAAATTTGGTCGAGGTTATCAGGCCCCCGAATTGGAGTGTTAGGGTCACCGCACCCATGGCTTTCTGTGAATGTTGATTGAACCCATGAATGGTCACTTTCTCATTCGACAATGGTTTGGTATCCAGCATTAGGGTTTTCAGGATCCTCAAGGGCATAATGTTTATCGATGACCCCGAATCGACCAAAATGCGATTCAGTCTTTGCCCCTCACAGTCGCCAGTTACATACAACGGCCGGTTGTGATCGGCGGTGCCAGTCAACAGGTCTTCATCAGTGAAGTGGATACCCGTTGAACGGCTGTTGACGTATGCCGTCTCATGTGATTGCTTTTCAGCAAAGTACGCCTGAAATTGCTCAGGATTTTGGAGCGCGTATATTAATATATCGCGCATATCCTTCGACATCATCAATGCATCAAAGACACTAAGTAAGGCTGGGATCTTACGGAGATGTGCCAGCACATTGTAATCTCTTACCGTGAGTTTCGACTTTTCACGGGTGGGTATGCCATTTTCTGGCTCTTTGTTCATGCCTTTGGTCTTCGCGACATTTCGGTCAGACTCTTTTGGAGGTTGACGTTCAGGGATATAGGTGCCCGAACGCAGAACGACCTGACATTCCGTCTTTTCCTGTTCAGAGGTAGTGGCCTCATCACCTTCTTCGGAATAGAATAGACTCCCGGGAAAGTGTGCGTCTTCTTCAGAATCGCTATTATGATGAATTGCATGGCACCATTCTTTTTGGTTAGGCGCGGAACGGGTGTATTTGTGAGGATTTGATTGCCTTTCCTCCCCATTCTCTATTTTAAAAGAGCGTTTTCGGCCGTCGGCGGGCTTACTTTCTTTCCTTGGCTCAGGGTTTATTGACCCTCTCCTTGGGTTTACAACGGGGAAATTCCTGGCTTGAGTAGAAACGGCCTGAGACTCGCCACTTATTTCCTCATTTGTGGTTTCAATCGTCAGCTTTTCTTCGTGGCCGCAATCTTGCCATGCTATGCTTTCCAGCATTTCTTTGTCTTCTATGTTTACTAAAAAGACATTGGGAGGTTTCCTTCGGGCTTGACCCGGCCGAAATGCCTCATTTCTGGATTGATGCCCATGAGAAACTATGATCACCATGTCCTCTTTCGGGCGTCCTGAAGATGAGTTTCCCTCGTCTCGGGTAAACCCAACTCTAAGGAACCCATTCATTTCAGGTCCCTTCTCGCATTCTTTCCTCATTCGACAGGGCATGTCTTCCACTAGCCCTTTTATGCCTTCGGGTCTGAATTTCCGAATTGTCGACTTTGAGTCTATGCTGGTTGTCTTTTCGCGACCATCCATGAAATGATGGACTTGCCCGAGAAGCTCATTTAGGTAAAGCTCCTCCCGACGGGGAAGAGTATCAGAGTCTTCCGATTCGCTCACTTCATGAGTTTCTACGTGGGCGACGACACAGCATTCTTCATCCCAAAACTCGTCTTCTTCATCTGTGGTTTCGTCTGCATCGACTATACCCAGTAATTTGTTGAGAATTCGTTTAGGAATGAAGTCTCGAAGCATGGCCGGTATCGGTTGACCTTGTTCATATTCTTCGAGCGCATCAATGTACTTTTGGAGTTCTGACTTTTCCGGATACTCCTTTGGCTTTACTGGCTTCTTGTCCCGCTTGCGGCTGCCATTTTTGTTCGCCTTCTTGTAGAAAGTCACCGATTTTCTTGGTGGTTCAGGGATAATGGGAGTTACATCATTCTTCCACAAAATACCTGGTTCTTTCCGGATGGATTTGAGAAGCTTCTTTGCTTTACGGGACAGATGGATACTCCAAGGTTCTGCCGAAGAATCCTCAATATTGATCTCTATATGAGAGACCGCATTCACCTGCTCATGCGGGGCTGGTGTTTGGAGGATACTATCGGCCAAAGTTATCTCGCCATTCTTGTACCTCCTTTCTATCCAGTCCTTGAACACCCAACAATCTTCTATAGGGTGCCCAAGTACTCTGTGATATGGACAGTAGTTCGGGTCACTGGATTTCTCCATATCAGCGGGCCGTTTACACTTAGGTAATTGGAGCCCGTCCTTCAAAGCGTCTTTGAAAAGTCGCGCGACTTTATCCCTTTTAAATGAATAAGGCTTGCCCTTTAATTCCTCTAGACTTTTAAGAGGCTGCCCGCTTCCATATACGGGTTTTGCACTGCTGCCGCCGTCATTCTTATTTGACGAGCCACCATTGTTCACAGTGTTGACATTAGCGGCCGTATTTTTGCCGCTGGATTTGCTTGTACTGGCTACCTTGGCCTCGGCCTTCCCTCCTCTTTGGAATCTCTGACCCGAGTAGTTGGGCCATGAATTTGGAGGTGCATTTTCGAGCCTGGACACACAGTTTATCAAATCCTGATATGTCGTAATTTTGGCTATCCCCAAGAACGGTGTCATCCAATTGTCGACGTTCCTGAGTATTAGCTCGACCGCCTCCCTTTGGGTTATCGGGCGATCACACCTGATGCTGAGGTTTCGCCAGCGACTAATGTACTCCAGAACTTTCTCATTCTTCTGGGGCCTAGTATTGGCCAAGTCCGCAATGCTGATTTTGTCAGTCATGACCGCGAACTTTGCCCTGAATGCATCGGTCATATCATCCCACGTTTTAATACTCCCATTTTCTAATGAGTAGTACCATTCAAAGGCGGGACCCGTTAGACTTTGCGGGAATTGACGCAGCAACAAGGCATCATTGCTCCCTGTATTCCCACACGAGGCCATGAAATGGGCCAAGTGTTGATCTGGGTTTGTGTCTTTTACACCCTCTCCCGAGAAGGATTTAAACTTCGGGACTATATACCCCTTTGGGTAAGGTATAGCGTCGTAATCGGCTGGATACGGCCTCCCCGTTCGTTTCAAGGGTGAGACGGTAAATCCTGCGCCCGCTATTTGAAGTTGTTGACTAATTATCTCTTGGATCTCCTTCTTAGTCAATCCTTGATTCTCGTTGGTATATATACGAGTGTTGGAGCCCCGAGCAATATTGACTCGAGAGCTCTCTCCTCCACATGGGAGGTCTTCTTTGTGACCGTCGGGGTCTCTGAGGCTTGGATGTTGCGATGGTTGAGGTCCCGTATGTTTGGAGGGTCCTTCATCTTCCACCCTTTCATTTGTGATCCCCTTCTTGGTCAGAAAGTCACTTAAGGACTTGATCAGGCTTAAAGCCTCTTGATTTTGCTTTCTGAGCTCTCCCATTTCTTGCTCATTTCTCTGTCTATACTCCTCCATTTCTCGTTCTCGTATAGACAGTTGTCGTTTTAATTGGGCGACGAAATCATTCGCGGAGCCACCAGTGTCTTCCATTTCTGCCTCATTGTGGGCTGATTCGTCGTCAGTTGGAGGGCCCCCTTTTTGCCCTCTTTTGGTCCTGGCTCTGGTCCTGGCCGCATGAGCGTTCTCGACGTCTCGACCAGGCGGTGGGTCATTGGATGGGCCCACTTCTTCATCATCAGCCATATATGTGGCGTGACGTTCTTCTTGATCGTCAGAGGAGCTTTCGTCATACGCCCCCACAGTATAGACTGTGAAGTGTTCTTCTTCGTCATCAGCGTAAGGTGCTGGACGAGAGACCCGCCTCTTCTTTCGGGCCTGATCAGGAATAGTGATAACCAGTCCTTTGCTTGACTTTAATGGCTTAGGGTTTAGTTTTGGCACTAGCCTGTCAAATACAGTTGTGCTTGAGGCTTGGGGTTTTATCTTTGACCCCAGCCTATTAAACACATTTTCACTCTCGATATTTTTCGAGAGAGCGGTGGTTTTGACCGTAGCCCGTGTTTTGGGCTTAACCACCTGTATATAGGTGGATGGTGTCTGGCTTGTTTGGGTCAGACGAGATTTTGGGATCCATGTTTGTTTGGTCCCTTGTGCCCGTTCATATGGGCGGTTCCCCGATTCCCGGGGGAAATGAACCTGTCTCCCTTGGGCCTGAGAGGCAGAGGCTTGGAGTTTGTTTCGGCGCTGTTGTTTACGCACCTTAATGGCCTGGTGAGTCTCGTATAGAGACTTACCAAGGTCGGCCTGTTTGAGGCCTAAGGGTCTTCCCGACTCGGTCGAGAAGTTCTGGTTTAGGCGAGGTTTTGGTTGTGGAACCTCCCAAACGCTCCGGATACGAGCGGTTGGAGAGTTCCTTTTCACAATCCTTAGGGATGTGAAGGGGTTGGAGACGGGAAGATTTGGCTCAGCCACCAATTCATCCTGGTAGGCTTGGAGAGCCCGTTTCTTGGTGACCTTTGGGGCCACCGGTGTTGGAAGGGTCGAGGAGACTTTCTTTATTGATCGGTGTCTCCTGGGGCGCTGAGGCTTGGGAGGAAGCGCCATGATTTTATTATCGACCCCCTTCTGGGTAATCCTGAAGGAGACCTCTTCATCATCTTCGACCAGAGTTGGTGTCGGTGATGGTGGAGTAGGAAGAACGATCATTTGGGGAAAGTCCCCAAACGAGAACACCATGTGGCCCGCCTCGTTGAGAGAGACGGGGACAGCGATCGCAAACGGAGAATTCGCTCCAGACATCATTTCCTGAAAAATATAGACTCCACAAATCAATTAGCCATATTTCATGCAAAATTTATATATATATTTTTTTTTATTTGATCCATATATTTAATTATTTTAGCCCAAGAGATGAGAGGAGAAAGATATGTCCCACCGGGCGTGCCAGAACCTGTGCGGCCCTTTTTCGCGGCCCACGCGCGAGGCATCGGCGTCCTCGCTCACGGGGGAAGAAGGTGCAGGTACATCCCTGCGCGTGTTTGTGCGCTCAAGGACTTATTATTTAGGTGATTGTGGGAACTTTTATTTTCCGACGGGCGCAAGCCCCCGCCGTTAATTACCCCGGCTCTCGCCTCGGGAACCTCTGATTAATGGGCTAAACTAATTAAAAATATATGGATCAGATTTGTGGCTTTATTTCTTCCTATAATGCATACTTGAAATAACCCAAAGGTATAACTTTGGATAATAAGACTAAAGACGTATGATCTAAAGTCAGAGAAACGTATAATTTTTCATAAATCAGAGATCGAGGATGTATAATCCTATTGATCTCACGGAGTTCGAATGTGAAGCGCACTGCCAACTCGATACTCAAAGAACCAGAGATGTTTGATCTCTAAGAAGGTTCATGTCGAAGACAAGGACGTATAATCCTAAGCAGTCTATTGACCTTCCAAATCCCGAATCTGAAGCGCTATGCCAATTCGAAACCTGGGAAAATTGGAGGATCAGGAACATATAATTCTTTATCGATTTCCAAATGAGGTACATTAAACCTGAAGCGCACTGCCAATTTAATGTTCTCGAAACATGATTTGATATGATTTTGTATGTTGGTATGTTTTTACCAAGTTTTGGACTTATCTGCATATTTGGCATGTTTGGCCAAAGATTTGGACTTATTTGCATGTTTGACATATTTTTGTCAAGAGTTTGGACATATTTGCATATTTGGCATATTTGGTCAAAGATTTAGACATATTTGCATATTTGACATATTTGGTCAAGAGTTTGGGCATATTTGCATATTTGACATGTTTGGTCAGAAGTTTGGGCATATTTGCATATTTGACATGTTTGGTCAGAAGTTTGGGCATATTTGCATATTTGACATGTTTGGTCAAATACTTGGGCATATATGTATTTTTGACATATTTAGTTAAATATTTGGGTATATTTGCATATTTGACATGTTTGGTCAAATATTGGGACATATTTGTATTTTTGACATATTTGGTCAACTATTTGGGTATATTTGCATATTTGACATGTTTGGTCAAATATTTGAACATAATTGTATTTTTGACATATTTAGTTAAATATTTGGGTATATTTGCATATTTGACATGTTTGGTCAAATATTTGGGTATATTTGGATTTATTTGCATATTTGATATATTTAGTCAAAGATTTGGGCATATTGACATATTTTAAATATTTCAATTTATTTTATTAAAATATGACAAAATTTGGTTATTTTGAATATTTTGTCTTGTTTTATCAAGACATAATATAATCTGATTATTTTGAATATTTTGATTTATTTTATAACATGATTCAATCATTTTTTGAATAATTTGATTTGTTTTATCATAATTTGATTATTTTGCAAATTTTGATTTGTTTTATCAACATGTGACATATTTTAATCATTTTTGAATATTTTGATTTGTTTTATCAAAACATGACATAATTTGATTATTTTTAATGTTTTGATTTGTTTCATCAAAGTTTAACATATTTAATCATTTTTGAATATTTTGATTTGTTTTATCATAATTTGATTATTTTGAATATTTTGATTTGCTTTATTAAAGTTTAACATATTTAATCATTTTTGAATATTTTGATTTGTTTTATCAAAATAATATAATTTGATTATTTCTAATGTTTTGATTTGTTTTATCATGACATAATTTAATTATTTTTGAATATTTTGATTTGTTTTATCATAATTTGATTATTTTGAATATTTTTGATTTGTTTTATCAAAATATAACATGATTTGATTATTAAAAATATTTTTGATTTGTTTATGACATATTTTTAATTATCCTTGAATATTTTGATTTGCTTTATTAAAGTTCAACATATTTAATCATTTTTGAATATTTTGATTTGTTTTATCAAAATAATATAATTTGATTATTTCTAATGTTTTGATTTGTTTTATCAAAACATGACATAATTTAATTATTTTTGAATATTTTGATTTGTTTTATCATAATTTGATTATTTTGAATATTTTTGATTTGTTTTATCAAAATATAACATGATTTGATTATTAAAAATATTTTTGATTTGTTTATGACATATTTTAATTATCCTTGAATATTTTGATTTGCTTTATCAAAATATACATAATTTGATTATTTTGAAAATTGTTGATTTGTTTTATCATAATTTTCACTTATTTTTAAATATCCTATTTGGTATTTTGAATTTATTTTATACATATATCATATATTTTGAATTTTCTTTTATTTATAATAATAATTAAAAAAAAAAAAAAGGAAAATAAAATCAAAATTGACATTTTATAGTCTTAAAAATATTCATAAATGAAATCATGATTTTTGATATATTTTTCATAATTTTTGGGCTTGAGAAATCATTTTTATTTGGTGTTTAAAGTTTATTTTCAAAACAGATTAATATGGGCCGTCAGATTCGGGCCCATGCATCAAGATCTGAACTTAAGTTCAGTTTTTAAAGCATCTTTTAAACTGGGCCGTTGGATCTCTGGCGCGCATCAAGCCTTCTCTGGGTTGTTTGAATTTCATCAAGATTCGCACTTTGAGATGCATCAATATTCGTGCTCATCCTCCCTGACACTGATCAAGGCCCTGCCGGCGTCGGATCTCCGATCAGGAGGCATGGCTGGCATCGCCGGAGCGTGGGGAGTCCATCGGTGGTGGTCTCGGCGGCGGCGGCGGCCTGGATCGCCGGAGATGGGGGTAACCATTTGGTTTCGGTTGAGAAGTTGGCTGAGATGAAATTTTGAGGAATTTGAGCTGATTTTTGACAAATTAACTCGAATTCTTTGTCATATAGCATCGCCAGAGCATGTTTAACAAGTTTTTAAGATTTAATTTGAGTTTAATCCATCAATTTTGCAGCTTTGGCCATTTGGTACCAAACTGGTTTCGGGGCATTGGTACCAAATGGTATTTCATGGCTTTTCCTTGCAATTTTCTTCCAATTAACCCTCCAAACAGTGTCGTTTAGCATATTTGAACATGTTTGGATGATCAATTTCATCAATTTAGATGTGCATTGTCCTTTATGCACATTGGGTCATTTCTGGTTTTATTTCCAATTTGGTTTTCCTTTGATTTCATCACATTCTTCTCAAATTGCATGTTTAAGTATATTTATTTGGGTCAATTGCATGTTTTAGAAAGGTTTTATACTAGATTTACATGTGGATTTCATTTGTATGTAAGTTAATTTCATTTTTTTCTTTTTCTGGTATTTATTCCAGAATTAACTCAATTCTGATTTTTTACAGATCCAATTTCAGAAATTCATAGAAAATCACAGAAAATGCCAAAAATGGTAAAGTTTGGTGAATGAATGCATTAAGACTTATTTTATATGCCTATGAAATTTCAAGCTAATTGAATAATCAGAAAGCATGTTTTTTGCATTTTTACCAGACTGGACAGAAATGCCCTTTCAGATTTATTAAAAATCAAATTTGGCTTAACCTATGGATTAAAGCCTGGTTTAATTATTCTAAATCCTTTAAAACATCACATGAGGTGTCATAAAGGTGAATTAATCAAGAAATTTTGGATTTTTGAATCAAAAGAAGAATGAACTTCTCAGTTTGACCCAAAGTTGACTTTTTTGGAGTTTTTGACAGATGAGATTGTAAAATTCATAACAATTCACAGAAAATTCCAAAAATTATAAAATTTATATGGTAAGTTGATATAAACCTAATCTACATGACTGTGAAATTCATAAGAAATTAACAACCAGGCTGAGAGATATGGATTGATCTCTCAGCTGGCCAGAAACTGGAATTCACTGGACTCAAACCAGTATTGATGTTTATTGCTTTTCCATTGCTCAATTATGATTTTGAGCTATCAAGCACATCAGAGAACATGAAGGAAGGAACTAAAGAGGGAAACAAAACCAATTTGTACCAAAATATCATATATTATAACAAATTGAAATACAATACACATATAAAACATGGAATTTTGTTTTTTTCATGGAATTTTGACAGCATAACAGCTTGTATAAAGCCATTATTGAGCTTTACACAGCCACTGCACATGTGCACAGGGCTTGAGAGAGAAAGGGGATGAACATGTGCCCATCCCCATGAAACCAGATTGGCATGTGCCAATTGGTTGAAGTATACTGCCAAATTCCATGGTGAACTCACCATGTGAGCTCCTGAGACTCAAGCTCAGCCACCAATTGAGCTCTGGAAGGAGGGAGGCACATGTGCACCTCCCCAGCCATGGGGCTAGCCATCTCACCCAGCAAGGTGAGACTGGCTCCTTGAGCTCAATTGGGGCTGAGCCAAGCTCAAGGCTTGGCTCCTCTATCCCTTACCTAGCTGTCCAAGACTTGACTTCTTCTCAGCTAAGCTTTCTTTTTGTGGAAATTGGGTTGAGTTTTGATTTTGGCAGAGTTTCAGCTATGTTGCTCTCTCTTTTTTTCTTCTTCACTGGGGGTCTATTTATAGCCCAGAGGGCATGGTTTAAGCCTCAGGGCTGAGCTGGCATCATCCCAGCCTTTGGTTTGATCAAGTGGCCAGGATTGAGCCAGCCAGGCCTGTGCTGGCCTGAGGCTTGTCCTTGGAAGATTCCTCCAGCTAACTGGCGCTCAGAGCTCTCCATTGAGGTGCCTACACGTGTCCCTGACACAGGCCTGGGGAGAGAGAAGGAGCCGTTGGCTTTGTCTTCTTCCTTGGGTCAGTGTGTCATGCCTTTCGGGTGTGAGCATATCCCGAATATTCCTTAGCCTTGCTGGCGCTTGACATGTCACCAAAGTGCCACTGAGTGTGCCCAACGTGTCAATTTGGCTGCTTGAGTGCTGAGTTGTGCCAATTGACCACACCCAGATCAGACTTGAGTGCCAAGTGGTGCACCTGTCAATTGAGTGCTTTTCACTCCAAATTGACACTTCAGGCAGCGTCGTGGAGGTGTCTTGAAGTTTTTCCAGGTGTTGGCTTGGCCTCCCGAGCTCCCAATTGCCCTGTCACCTTCAAGGTCGAGGTACTTTCTCCTTCGATTTTCTCCCTGTTTACTTTACTATTTTCAATGCTGTTTGTGGCATTGAGCTCCCCTTAGGGTGTAGATTAAGTCCCTAGAATGGTTTAAGCCAACTCGAACCATACACCCAAACTCCATTTTCGAAGCTCCATTGAGCTCTGGAGCTCGAGGAGGAAGAAAGGAGGGAGAGAGAGAGAAATTCAAAAGGTTTCTCTCGCTTGGGTTGGGTGCACGTGAGCCGTGCTTTGATTTCAAACCTGTCAGAGGGAGAGAGCGCTTGCACCGCGCTCATCTCTCTTTTCCTTCTTTTCTTTCGCTGGCTGAAGCGTCGCCTGGGCGCTGGGGCCCATTGGCAGCGAAACAAAGGGAGTGGGGTCCGCTTGTCAGATTTAATGAGACTCATCCCTCAGCGAAAAACTGAGGGTGAGTTCATGGTCGCGGTTCACGTGAGCCAAAGCACAAGGTCAGCGAGTTGGTTCACGTGGGCTGTGCTCATTCAAACCCCAACAGATACCTTGTGTGTATGACAGGTGGGTCCAGAGGTTTGTTTAATTGTTTGAGACCCCCAACTTGTACCCAGAGTGTTGTGTTTCCCCCAAATTGCACCCAGAACTATCTCCAGTTCTGATTTTGGTATTTTCTTTATTTCTTTTTCCATTTTATTTTATTTTTCATGCAAAAATCCATGAAAAATTACTGAAAAATCACAGAAAATATATTCCATGATTCTGTTATTTTAGGTAATATTTTTGGTATTTTTGGGTGTGAAATTAGGCATTAATTTCACTTAAATCATTAATTGTATATGATTAGGCATATTAATCTTATACAATTAATATTTTGGCATGATTATTCCAAAGAATCATTTTTTTAATTCCAAGGGATAATATTTGGGGCATTCTTCATGAATGAAATTCATGATTTTTGGATTTGGCATGTTTAATTATATGAAATTGTTTCTTGATTTCATATAATTAGGGTTTTGTGCATAGATTTTTTTTGCACACATGTGTATATATTTTTTTTTGAAGGGGGTTTGGTATGATTATTTCATGAAATTATTTTTTTTAATTTCAAGAAATAATTTTGGGATTTAATAAATCATGAGATTGGACATAATTTCATGATTTAATATTTGACATGAATATTTCATGAAATTGTTTCTTTAATTTCAAGAAATAATTTTATGAAATTGAACATAATTTCATAATTTCAAATCTTTGGTATAAAAATCACATGAAATTATATCATTAATTCCATGCAATTTAATTTGTGTATTTTTCTGGCAACTTTTAAACAGCAAACAACACATTTGAGCAAGTTTATGCATTTTTTTAGCTAATTTGGTCTCATTTCTTATTCAAATATCGTCCAAAGACACAAATAAGCTGCCAAAAATGTTTATTTATTATTTATGAGTATTTTTGGACCGGTATTTACATGTTATCACCTATATTTAACTTCAAATCGAATGAAAATACTTCTATATTTGCATGTTAGCAAGTTTAAGCACATTATTGACCAATCTGGCCTCATTTCTTATTCAAATATCGTCAAAAAGCACAAATAAGTCACCAATTATGTTTATTTAATTTTTATGAGTGCTTTTCGAGCGATATTTGACAGTTATGACCCAAATTTCACTTCATATCGCATTAAAATATTTTAAATAAGAAGCTAGTATATTTTATTTAACATTTATATGTGTATTTGAAGATAAATTGATTAGTTATGACCTTTATTTTACCTTAAATTGTATCAAGATGTATTTAAAACGTTTTTGAACATGTTTATACATATTTTTCATTAATTTGATTTCATTTTCGATTGAAATATCATCCAAATTCAATCATAATATTGGATATATTTTTTTATTATTTATAAGTATTTTTGAGGAAAATCGATGAGTTATGAGTTATATTTCTCTATAAATTGCATCAAAATTCTTTAAAAATACTTTTGAACATGTTTATACAAATTTTTAACTAATTTAGTCTCATTTCTAAATCAAATATCATCAAGCAACACATATAAACTGCTACATATGTCTATTTATTGTTTATAAGTGTTTTTGAAGCTAAATTGATGAGTTATGATCTATATTTCAAATGATTCTTAAGTTATATGAAATTTAAAACACAATTAGATATAAGTTAAATAATATATTTGTCAACTTTTTTCTATGTTTGAGGATTTCTAAAAATTAATTTAAAATTATATAAAAATTGGTTGTCAAGATTGTTAAGATAATTGTTGTCAAGGGATTAGCGACTTACTAGATGTACCCAACACATCATCACGCATTGGTAAATACGTGCATGGACACAGGTTCATGTGTTCGTCTAAAGTGTCACTATGCATGTGTGTTAAAGATTTCACACTATTCCGACACATCACGTATGGCACGGATAATGACACGTCACACACAACACAAGCTTGCACAAGAAAATTTCATATTTTGAATTGGGTAGGTGGGAGGGCACTAGAAGGAGGGGTTTTAGGGGCCGACACATGGCATCACCCTATTGGCCTAGAGGGGATGCCCTAGATTGTGATTTTGCGGCCCGCTGACTGTATCTTAATGTGAGTTGTAGATCGATCTCACCTTTACTCAAAATAAATACATTTATGATTTTTCTAATTTTTTATGAATTTTTTCTTTTTTTTTCTGATTTTTAAATATTTATTTCGAATTTTGTAATTTTTTCGAGAAAAACAATAAGTGTTAATATGTGTTGGCACATCGTGTCCAAACATGTCTAACACGTCTTGTTGACATGTGACGTATATGTTAGATAATCTGCACAATTTAAACATGTTATGCATGACACATGACGTGCTGTGCTGGCACGTGTTTAAACACGTTTGTCCAGCGCATGACACACATATCTAGCAATTCAGGATCCCCTCTTTTTTTTTATCATAATGTTGTATTTTTGTGACGTAATTTTAGTATAAGAATAATGCAATCATGCAAAACTTATTTCAATTAATTAAAAACATGTTCATTTTTAGGTAACTTAAAAAGAAATTAAATCAAATATATCCATAAACATACGTGAATACTTATTTGCAAACATTCAGGGGTGTTTCCGTAAATTCAGTTCAAAAATATTTTTCCCTCCTTCTGCCCCTCCGCTCTCCTTCCGACACAAGGTTTGCGCCTTTCCTGGGGTAGCTGTCGTTGAAATTTTTGCAAAGATGCAGGGGTAGTATCGTAAACTCCCTTCAAATTTCATTCCCTCCCGGCCCTTCTCTCCTTACAACTTTGCCCCCGTCAATGGTACACTTACCGCGCCAGAATTGTACCAGATGCGCAATTTAAGTTAGGAAAATTCGTGGAATGAGCAGGGGTAATTCGGTCTTTTCAATCCCACTCGCGGGCTTTTTCGTAAATCAACTTGAACAAATATTTTCCTCTCGGCCCCCTCATTTTTATTGAAATTGTTTCTCCCTGCGGTGCCTAAATCTTCTTGCTGCTGCTCCGTCGCGTCAATCTCTCTCTCTCTCTCTCTCCGTCTCTGTGTAGTGGCTGGATCTTTGGCGTCAAATCCGCTTCGATTAGTTAGGGTTTATCGACCTGGTAAGTGATAGAGGTTGCTTCTATAGATTGATGTAATTTTTCAGTTTAGTCCGAAATCTAGGGTTTTTCTCTAACCTTTTATACACTCTTCCCTCTCTCGTCTAGATTTGGTTTGATTGCAGGGAAGAGAAGAAATTGCATGAGAGGAGAGCGCTGTGCTGGTTTGATTCTGGTACTTATTTCCCTTTACTTTTTATTGTATTTCTAAAAGTTAAGATTGCTTAAATTGGATTGATATATTCCTTGAGCAGTTGAGCTCTTGCTGAAGTCTTGAATCTGTTTCATTGAACTTTCAATCTATGGCTAAGCTTAATATCAATTGGAAACTTCAACTACTATTAAACTGGTTTAATTTTCATAATGCATGGTAAACAATGAGATAAAATCGGTTTTAAATTGGGAATTGATGTCTTGTATAGGTCACTTCTAGCCTGATACCGTTGCGTGATCAGCAAAGAAGTTGAATACACTGAAGAAGTTGCAACTTTTGAGTACGTTTCATCCTGTAAATCGGGTTTAAAAGTGGAAAACACAAATTTTTTTAGACTTATTACGGTGGAAAATTTTAGTTAATCAGTCATAATTTAAGTGACTTTTCGGAAGTATTTAATTATCGAGTATTGGTGGAGCCCAACTTTATTTAGAAGTTAAAATAGAAATTTGAAAAACAAAAATATGAAATCAAAAACAGAAAAAATAAAATTGTTTGGAATACTACGCCTAAATTGTTAACCTTTTGAATTAGTGATGCATGATCAGTAGGTTTCTGAATCGCACTATAGTTTTATACATAGCCTTCTAAATCATAGGGAACATATTTACTATCTCACATTTTAGATTTGATAAATGTTGAGCCTGTTCACATTTGTTAAATAAGTTTGTTATACATGATTAGGTTTTAGGTGTTTATAGAAAATATTTTAAGAGTCAAAAAGTATAACTTGTTTTTGAGATTTATTGGAGTTTTCCTGATTTAGAAGTCAAATAGGTACTTCTTGTTTTTTTTTTCCTCTTCATTTCTTTGCTTGGATTTTTTTTTATCTTTTTTTCAAGAAATTAAATGAAAAATTGGGAGAAGTGTTGAAGACCCTTGACCTCTGATAGTCTTTTATTGGTATTTTTTTTCGCACAGGTCCTGAATCAAGAATGAAGAACCCTTAGCCCAACCACACCTGATCAATTATTCACCATAACAAAATTTTGTAAGAAATGGAATGCAACAAGGAGGAGGCCGTCAGAGCGCGGGACCTAGCTGAACGGAAACTAAATGAAAAAGATTATACTGGAGCCCACAAAGTAGCCCTAAAAGCCCGTAAGCTTTATCCTGACCTAGAAAACCTGAACCAAATTGTAACCGTGTGTGAAGTTCATTGCGCAGCCAGTACCAAGGTGAATGGCGAGACTGACTGGTATGGGATACTCCAAGTTGGTACCAGTGCTGATGACCTGATGATCAAAAAGGCATACCGTAAACTTGCTCTATTACTCCATCCGGATAAAAATAAATTCGCAGGCGCTGAGGCGGCCTTTAAATTAATCGGTGAGGCTAATGGTATTTTAACTGATAAAGGGAAGAGATCTCTTCATGACATGAAGAGAAATGTGAGGCCAAGCCTTGGACAGGTGAGGCGTGCTCCACCACCTGCTGCAAGAGCTACTCGTGGTTCAGCTGGTAATGCAACTTCTAACGGGACCAATTCCAACCAAGCTGGTGTAAATCAGACATTCTGGACGATTTGCCACTCTTGTGGTATGCGTTATCAGTACTACAGGAGCATATTGAAGAAGGCACTTAGGTGTCAGAACTGTCTCAAGCCATTCATTGCTTATGATATAAATGAGCAGGCCAGGCCCTCTGGTACCAGTAATGGTGTGAACCCTAACCCAAACTTGAGGTCTAATCCCTCTAATGCCTCGTCAAGGGAACCATTCTGTAATTCTACTGGTCCAAACCGCGACCAGTCCCAAGGTGGTCCCTCGAATGCCAGTACCAGCACTGGAACCACTGCCAATGGCAATCAGAAGTTTGAGAAGGTCAATCTTGGAAATGCCCGCCAAAGAGGTGGGCCCATGCCTGGTCCCAGGGTGGGAACCCAGCCAGCTGCTGCACAAGCGAACACTAGGAATGTGCCTCATGTGAACTCGAATAAGAGGAGGAGAAAGGTTTTAGAAGATGAAGACGAATCTGAGGACTCAACTGCTTCAAGTGATAGTGAAGATGAAATTATTTTGGAACAGAAGGTGCAACCAAATGGTACCAACAACCTGCCGCGCCGATCGTCCCGACAGAAACAGAACGTCAGCTACAATGAGAAGGCTGACGGTGATGATGACTTGGATGATTATGATAATATTGATGATGGTGACGAAGACTTCTTGGAGGGCCATAAGAAAAAGCAGCGAAGGAATGAGTCCAATGAAGCTGAGGATATTCCCAATGGAAAGGAAGAGGAAGCAGATCTGAGTTCGGGCCCAAAGGAGTTTACTTACCAGGAGGCAGAGTTCTTTCAGTTTGATATGCTCCGGGACCGGACCAAGTTCGCGGTGGACCAGGTCTGGGCAGTGTATGATGACAGGGACGGTATGCCTCGCTTCTATGCCCGTATCAAAAGCTTGCGCACCTCGCCTAAGTTTCAGATACGGTTCATCTGGTTTGAGCCAGAACCAGATCGGTCTGCTCTGGCGTGGACCCGTGCAGACCTCCCTATTGCCACTGGCACGTTTAAGCTTGGGAAGATGCAACTTGATGATGGTCTGTTAATGTTCTCCCATGTTGTATTGTGTGGGAAAGATGGTAAGGGGAGCACTTTTAATATATACCCAAGGAAAGGGGAGATATGGGCAATGTTCAAAGATTGGGACAGTAGTTGGAGCTCTAAATCAGGCACAAATAGAGAGTTCAAGTATGAGATGGTTGAGGTGGTGTCAGATTTCACAGACAGTACAGGGTTTGTAGTGATGCCTTTGGTGAAAATTAATGGGTTTGTTAGTCTCTTTATGCAATCGAGAGAGGCAGCCCCAGTTGTGATACCTACTAGTGAAATACTGAGGTTCTCTCACAGTGTTCCCATGTACCGCACCACAGGCAATGAGAGGGACGGGGTCCCAGAAGGTGCTTTTGAATTGGACCCTGCATCTCTACCTCCTGATTTAGACAATGCCTTTTCTTCCATTGACCTAGATCCAAAACCAATGCAGAAACCTAACACCAATTCTTCATCTGCACATAAAGAAGAGAAGAAAAAAGAGATGGAGGACCATGCCGTGGACCAGGAAGGAGATGTGGAGGAAATCTCCCGGCCTGAGTCATCTGTCTATGAGTTTTACAGTTTTGCAAATGATAGATCTATTGAAAAGTGTGAGCAGGATCAGATATGGGCATTTTATAGTGATATCGACGAGCTCCCCAAATATTATGCAATAGTGGAACGGATTGATCGTGAAAAAAAGGAAGTGGACGTCAAGTGGCTTGAGGCATATGGGGAAGGTGTGGTTGGAGAGGAGAAGCGGTGGATTAACTCGGAGCTCCCACTGGGTTGTGGCACATTTAGATTAACCAGTACAACCAATTCTTGCAAATTGGGCTCTCTCTCTCATAAGGTGAAGGCAAAGCCAGTAGCTGGTAAGAATGCGTACGAGATCATACCAGCCGCAACTGAAATATGGGCTGTGTACCGCAACTGGACCATCGGCTGGTCAAGGAAGAACATTACTGAGAGATGTCAGTACGACCTGGTACGGGTGTCTCAGGTGACCCGTACTGGGATCAGGGTGTTGATCCTGGAAAAGGTAGCAGGCTACAGGGCTGTTTTTAAGTTGGATCCTAAGAGGAAGGCGATGGAGATACCAAAGGGAGAGTTCGTAAGGTTCTCGCATAGGGTACCGGCACACCGTCTCACTCATGAGGCAGGTGGTACTCTGAGTGGTTGTTGGGAGCTAGATGCAGGTGCATTACCAGAGTCTCTCTTATGTTAAATCACATTGCAGGGGGGAAAATTTTGGGGGCATAGTCAGATCAGAAGGTGTCGTTGATTGCTCCAGATGTTTTCTTAGATAAGATGGTATATGAAAGGTTGATTATTTAGTGGACTAATCCTTTTTTTGGTGGTTTGTTAATTGTTATGCAGGATAAGAAAAGTGCAGTTCAGTTATTTAGTTTTAATTAAAATGATATTTTTTGTTTGTTTTGTCCAAACTGGTAGTTTATGTGCTTGCCTCGGGCACAAAATTGTACTTCTAGCATTGGAACCCTGGTGGCAAGTGTTAAATTGCTTCTTATCTTAGATTAAATTTACTTCTATTTCTAGTGCTAACTGCTAAGATAAGATGTAAGGTCAATTCAGTTTGATGTGGTTTTGTGGCATTTGCACAATAATATATTCAATTTATAATTTTATACCCATCCATTATTGGGTTTTTTTACTATTTTGCAAGGCTACACGCTTGTGATTTAAACATTCTACTCAGGTGGTGGATGGTGTAATTCTCTATTCATTTGGGTTTTTAAAAAAAATTATATATTATTATACAGTTCAACTTTAAAATTGAATTTGGCCATATGATTTATATAGTATACAGCATGCATACGAACAAAAAAAAAAAAGAGAATTAAAAAAGACTGCAGCTGGGCCTGTAGAGAGAAATGATAATACAGAGAGCTTTCTTTCACAGAGCTGTCTCTGTCTCTCTCTCTCTTTCTCTCTGTCCAGTAAATAGTAATACAGAGAGAGACTTGGAATGTTTAGTGCTCTTGTGGATTTTTGGTAGGTAGTAGGTTAACACAATGCTCACTGCCACTGGTACTCATACTGGCAAGTACTGGCAGAAAAACTGAGAAGGGTAGCCCAAAGGGCAGTTCTGGAATTTAGTGTACTCTTTTCTTTTTATTATAGAGAAATCAATGTCACTGGTACAGTGCTTGTGCAGTCTGGTTTATGGTGTGCTGGTGTCATATGCGAGAACCTTACGAGATTCCCATTTGGTATCTCCATAGGCTTCCTCCGAGGATCCAACCTAAAAACAGCCATGTAATCCGCCAGTTTGGCCAGGATCGACACCTTAATTCCTGTACCAGTGATCTCAGACACCTGTACCAGGTTGTACTGACAATTCTCAGTGATGTCATGAATTGACCAGCCCATGATCCAGTTGGGGAACACAGCTCATTTCTCAGTTACTGGTAACTAAATGTTAGCATTTGTTTCTTTTTTTTTCTGGTAAAATCCATAAATATTGGCCCAGCCCAGGAGGAGGAGATATTTTCACATGTAAGTCTATATTTATAAATGTAATAGAGAGATTTCCATGGTATTGACAAGGATGTAATATGATATTTAAATGCATATTTCATATTCCCTAGTTCCTGTCCCCATTTTATTTGAATGCACCATTTTGCTACCTTTGGCCTACTTTCATAATTTATGGCAATTAATTTTGGCATGGGAAAAGGTCACTGTTGATTTAATTAAAATGGAGAAAAAAAAAATCTAATGCTTGGTTGGCATTCATGATGCATCATAAATTTTGGCAAATACATGAACATTCACATGTCCCAACTAGCCATCATTTTCTTTTTTATTTTTGTGTCTTTACCATCACTGCACATTTTTCTTCCTTTATTCCTTTGTCAGTACGCTTAACATTTTTCTTTTCCATTTATACCCCCCTTCAAATTTGGTTTTTTCAGATCCTTTAGTGCAAATTTCTTTAATATATGAGAGGAAATGTGAAACAAATAAACTATGTATTTGTGGTTATATATCTATTTACATTAATATTTTACCTGATATTAATTATCTACCATTTACATTAAGAATTTTATTTAAGAGTTCAGGGACATATGAATAAAAATGCTTTGAAATACCAGAAATGTCCCCTTCATGAAAATAAACATTTATAATAGGTTTCATAAAAGTACTAAACTTAGAGTTTGACTAATATGCTTCCATAAACATTTCAGTCCGAAACGCTATGGGTCAAATTTTAAAATCTCGCATCTGAAACGTCGATTTAAGTAGCTTAATAAATTCTTCATATTAAAATCTTGTAGAATACCAAACTTTATCGTTTTTAGAATTCTTGAACTATTTCTTATGATTTTTGAAATGTGATCCTAAAAATAAAAAATATTAATATTTGAAGGTAAAAAAAAGTCATCTTTCAAAAATCATTAAAAATAGTAAAAAGAATTCTAAAAATGGTAAATTTTAGTATTCTATAAGATTTTGATATGAGGGATTTATTGAGCTACTTAAATCGCCGTTTCAGATGCAAGATTTTGAAATTTGACCTATAAATATTTCGCCGAGATGTTTATAGAAACATCATAGCCAAACTCTTAAACTTGGGTATGAATGTATGTTTGACCATAGGAACCAGGTTTTAAGGTAGTAAATATGGGAAAGAAAACATAACAAATCACAAACCACAAATCATAAATTAATTGGAAAAAGTTTGGACACCTTTTATTTATTTAATAATATAAAACATAAAAAAAAGAAAAACGGACTTCGAAATCATAAAAATTTATAATTAAAAAATTATCAGATAATTTGATTCGTAAATATTATCTACGAACTCACTATACATAATACAATATAAATATATTTATAAATATTAATCGTGAATCAATAATAATGTGATCTTATCATTTAAAAAAATTTGTTTTGAGTTGAATTCTAACCCATTCAAACTTCAGCGTTACCATATGCAAAGAAAAAAGTGAAGTTTAGAAGTTGATAAAAGTAATAAAACCCCCTTGTCATTTCATGTGACATATTGATGCACTATACATACTACACCTATTACCTATATACATTTTCAAATCAAATATATGGTAGGTGTGAGGCATAGTCTTTTGCTTGCTCTTTTTCTTGTAAAACATAAATTGATTATAAATAATAAATTTAATGTTCTCAATAAATTCTTTATATCAAAATATTGTAGAATATAAAAATTTTATTTTTAGAGTTTTTTAAATATTTATTTGAGATTTTTTTCAAAATAACCACTTCTAATATATAAACATTCATTATTTTATTATTATTTTGAAATCATTCTAAAAAATTCGAAAAAAAATAATTAGAAAACTCCATAAATGGAAAATTTTAATATCTTATGAGATTTTAATATAAAATATTTATTGAGCTACTCGAATTTATCATTTAAAATCATTATGATAATTTTTTTAAATTAAACTCACCAATAATTTTGATGAACTTAATCTCATCTTAATTTTAATATATATCATATATATATATATATATATATATATATGAATAAATCATATGATATATCATATCTAGCCCCTGAGGCCCTGACACCTCCAAAGACTAATACACCATGCCACCTCCCATAAAAAAATATTTTAATAAAATATATGTTTGTTTTGCAATTTTAACCTTTAAAAAGGACAGCTTTTGCACCTGACTAGCATCATATATAGTCAGCGTGAAAAATGCAAATTTTATGTTTCGGTATTCGTGCAAAAATCACTTATTTATTTGTTTGACTTGATAATTGTTGTATCAAACATTGACCAAATTATTAGTTAATAAATTAATTAATCCACCATAATTTCTAGTGAAACGTGATATTACAACAAGAGGCATCTTAAAATAATTAATTTTTTTTGCGTGATTGATTACACACGTCATTCTTTCTGTATTAGAATTCTTTACTCCTAAAATTTAAATCAAAAAAATTAGTTTTGTATTATTTTGTCCAGGGCAGGGGAGAATAGAAAAAATATTTTAATGAAGGTGAATTATTTATTAATTGGAGATTTTTATGATGACTAATTTAATTTTGTTTGTCATTTTCTAAGTATGGAATTCAAAGTAGAAATTTCTGCATAAAATATAGGGGTCAAATTAGACATAATTATAAAATTTTCTAAAACTACAATAAAAAAAAATTAATGCACATTATCAAATTATAAATCAATTGACCCCATTGCATTTATAATTTATATATATCCACCACTAATTTTGTCCAATAGTTAACAACTTATCCATCCACATAAATTAATATTGAGAATTTACAAGGGCATGGATGATAATTTTTCAGTCCCAATAATAAATTCTCATCCAGTCAAAGTCATAGAGGTTATTTTTGTGGTGCTTGTCTTCTGGCTAAAACAGCATTAAAAATTGCCCCATAAAGAGAGAAAAAGAGAAAGAGAGAGACATTGTTTTCTTTTAAAATGGAGACAAGAAAACAGCACAAAGAGAGAGGCATTTGTTCCTCTGCAATTATTTTGTTGGGTCTCTTTATAAGCAGTGGATTTTTAATCCAGCAATTTTATGTTTCATTATGCATCTATATGTTTAAACATTAATTAGCTAAATTTATTTTTGATTGTTTTAGTTATATGTCACCATCACAAATCTTAATCTCTGTACACATGGTTATTGTGATGATATTCTTTTAATAGGATAGAATAGTATTTCTGTTTAATTGTTATAAATTATTAAAATATTTGTTGTGCTATTTTGATTATTAAGTTAAAAGCATTAATGGTAACTAGTTTAAATATTGTAAATATTAGTTTTTATTAAAGCAACTATTGAGATTGGAGGATTAAAAAACTCAGTATGGTTGAAGAAATTATATAGATAATATAAAAAAATACTTGAAATTTGATAACTATAATATGATATGGAGTTAGTTGAGATGCATTATAAAATACTGAGTCATTGATGCTTTGTAGTTCAATGGTATTGAAATGATATAATTCTATTATTTTGAATAGAAAAAGAAAATCATTGATTTAAAAAACTATGAACTGTCTAATAATGGTTCACCATATCTCCAAAAAATAAATAATAATTTCTTAAAGTATTTTAAGTATATATATTAAAAATCAGGATTTAGTCACATCACTAATTTCTTGTTGCCTTGCATAGTAGCATATCCTATTTGTATGATCTAACCATTATTTAATAATAATAGCATTCATAAACTTTTTTTTTGTGCTTATTTTCCTCAATTTTGACTCTTTTCTTAGTACTGTAAATGTTAAGAAATTTCTTTAACTTGTTTGTGATATAAAAAATTGCACCCAAAATAAGGAATTGGGTGAACTAAAAAGAAAAAAAAAGGCAATTAATTTTATTTTTTCACATATATAAATAAAGATAAAATAGTGAAGAACTCCGTCTAAAAATTCAACTAGTAAAACTCGACTTATATTCTAACTATTTAATTGAAAAATAATTCAATTGAATAATCTATTTTACAGTGATAGAGTAGAGAAAATTTTTCTTATTGAATTGTCTATATCACTACGGTGCGGCAGAAAGAATAAAGAAGGGTTTAAGTTTAAGAAAATGATAATTAATTTTAAAATTATGATTCAAATTAAAAAAAACATTCAATTATGATGTGTTCAACGACTAATTAACAATTTCTAATTCAATTTTGTCAATTCTTTCTGTTTCTTATGCTAAAGATGAAAAATCAAACAAAAAATTGGACATATCTTACTTTTTTCC
Organism: Bolboschoenus planiculmis; assembly: GCA_031770325.1. NCBI lineage: Eukaryota > Viridiplantae > Streptophyta > Magnoliopsida > Poales > Cyperaceae > Bolboschoenus > Bolboschoenus planiculmis. The sequence goes on along the minus strand of CM062778.1, from coordinate 3,175,736 downwards.
AAAAGAAAAATTTTAGAGCTTTAGGGAATACAAAGATTGTAGAGGAACCAGTGGAAGTAAAATTTCAGAGGTAGAAGTAATTTGACTGTGAAGGTACAACAACATGGAAAAGCAAGAAAAAATAAATAGAAAAATGAGAAGCAGAAGAAAACAAGAGAAAGAGAGAAATCTAGTGACTTACTCTTTTCCCCATAGAGCATAGAAAATCTAAATTAATAATCATAGAAAAAGAAAGAGAGAAAGAATGGAGAGATTTGAGGGAAGTGGGAGAGAAGTGGTTGCTACAATGCTCCTTTGCTCTTACCATACAATATTTATATATGAGAACTGATACATAGATACCGTTGTTGATACATAGATATCGTTATTGATTTTGTTATTCATATATGACAGCTGATATGTAGATACCGTTGTTTGATACTATAATTGATATTAATTTTGTTATTCAGATTAAATGAATTATTATTCATATTAACGATTTTATTATTATATAGTACTTTTATTATTCAATTTAAGTGTGTTACTATTCAGATTAGTAGTATTCGAGTTATTATATAATAAAAATATATTGTATAAAATAAATTGTATAATAAATTCGTTAATATGAATAATAACTCATTTTATATAAAAAAAATAAAATTTATATCAATAACAATATCAACGATGGTATCTCCCAAACATTTCTCTTTAACCAAATTTTATATCACTACTGGTGTACTACACACTCCCCATGGAATAGAATCTTACATAAGCAACCCCCCCCCCCCCCCACCCCCCCCCCCCCCCACCCCAAAAAAAAAAACCCAAAAACACCCCCACCACAACCCCCTCTTTCTTGTGTTTACATTTGCCCCTTTTTCATGATATCATGCTTCTATGTATTTTCCAAATGGTGGTGTTGCAACTCCTAGGTTCAAAAAGTTAATGGATATTTGGATTAATTAATTAATTAAAAAAGAAGAAGAAGAAGATAGTGGGGTGTGTGTTACTGACATCATTTCTTTTACTTGAACTATGTAATGCTTGGTGTCTTTTAAAATTTTAATTTATTTTGTAATATCAAGTGACTTACTCTTTTCCTATACATATGAAAGTATGGATGACTAAATTAAAATTTATATGACATAGTATTTATTTTATTTTGCATAAATATGAACCAATCAAATAATACATGTGCTGCTTTGATAATGTATGCATTGCCATGTATGATATATTACAAATAGTAATATGCTTTTTTAGTAATATTCCAATTCATTTAGTTTCTTTGATTTGTTTGTATTTCAATTGCCAAAAACAAACTATAAATTAAAAAAAATAAAACTACTATAATTTTTAAGTGTACCAAATTATTTTATTCAAATAAATCTGATTTGGATGAAATCAAATTAACTAAACCTTTTTAACACCATGAACATGGAAGTTAAATTAAGAAACTTGATTGAATCTTCAAAAATGTAGTCAGAATTTAGGATTAGAAAAGTTTATTTGTTGATTGTGCCATATGAAGTTTATGTAAATAAATCTTTGTATTTTTATGAGTATGAAATTACAAAATAAAAAGGATATTTTTTTTAAAAGATTAATTGCTTCAAATTAAGAAGAAGTGCCACCTCTATATAACTAAATATTAACTTGTAAACCAAATTGAATAAAATCCATACAAAAAAGAAATTTAAAATTATCCAAAAACTAAATTTGCATGGAAAACGCTGATATTATTCTTGTTTAGAAAAGTAAGATCTTACTATTTGGATCAAACCATCCAATTTAAAACTAATCGATCGTATTAACACTAATATATTTTCAAACGATACGACGTGTTGATGAAGTACGTATATTTTACATCGAACAGTTGAGTGCAAAAAAAAAAAAAAGACGTCGCCTTATTTTCGACAAAAATAATATACAAATAGTAAGAGAAAATGTCAAGCAGCAGTAACAGCAACAACAATAACAATACTAATAAAATAATAAAAACAAATCATAATGATGATGATGATGATGATGATGATGATGATTTGTGCAAAGAAAAATGATGAAAAGAAAGGGAACAAGAAAAGAAAGTTACAAAAGAGAGAAAAAAGAAGACAGAAAAAGAAACAAAAAAAGAAATGAAAATAAAGCCATATCTAATTATCTATTATCTATGGTTTGGATATATATATCATTATATCATATATATGCTTAGGATAGGATATGCTTGTACGACTTGTTCTTTAATTGCTTGCTTCTGATCAGATAGGTTCCAATCCAACAGTGCTTGCCACTTTGGTTCAATTAATATTTACATACTATACTATAATATAATATAATATAATAAGAGTATATGTAGTATGCTCCTAAGAGCACAGAGTTTTTCATAGTTTCTAACTCAAAAATCTATCAAAGTGATTTCAAACAAAAAAAATTCAGTTTGCTCAATAGATTCTTTATATCAAAATCTTATAAGATACCGAAATTTTCTATTTTTAGGATTTTCTAACCATTTGTTTCGTATTTTTGAAAATGGCAGTTTTTTATATGAAAAAAATTGTTATTTTATTATTATTACTAGAGTCATCTTAACAAATCTGAAATAAATAGTTAGAAAATCCTAAAAATAGAAAATTTCAATATCCTATAAAATTTTGATATGAAAAATTTATTGAAAAATTTATATTTTTCGTTTGAAGTCTATTTGAGAGGTTTTTTTAATTAGGATTACTAAGAATTCCGTACTCTTAGAAGCACGCTGACTTTATATTTATATTCCTTTTTTATTGTATTTCTATTTAAAAAAAAAACCTAATTTGGGACTTGTTAGGATCCTCTACAATTCTTATCAGACATTAATTCTGGGACTCTAGAAAAAAAATTGAAAACCATATTTTCTGTTCTATATAAATGGATAAATAGACAATTTTTGGTAAAAAAATATTAATACAATAGTCCAAAATAAAAATCAGAAAAGGAAAAAAAAAGAAAACAAAAAACCCAAAAATATAAATAATATATTGGTTTGTTATATATATGTCAAACAGTCTATGTATTGATGAAAGGATTATAGCCTTACATGACTTTTTTTTTATAATATAATTTAATAGTATGATATATGATAAATGCAAAATGAAAATATAGTCATAGACCTAGCTACATCATTAAATTTCTAATCCTAGGAGTGCTAGCTTACACCCACCCAAATCCAATTTTTATTTTATTCAATTTCATTGTTGTGTTGTGTATTTGAGATTGGTTAATTAATTGCATTTGGTGTTAATTTTGCATTTAATTTGAAATTATTGATGTCTTTGATTTATACATTGGAACTAGAAAACCCAAAAAAAAAGTGTCATAAAAAATCTTTCGGATATATTTTCTCATAACGATTATTTTTTATTTAAAATATTTGCCACATTATTATGTTATAATACCCAAAATAAACTCAATAATTTTATTATTATTCTTCATATGTAAGCAATCTATGTTTATACAGAAATCAGTCGGTTTTTATTTAAAAAAATAATTTGTAACTCTATACTAAAAATAATTTAAGAGTTAATATTAATAACTTGGGGTTTTGGCCTTATTTAAATTAAGAGTTGACACATGTAAGATAAATGGTTTGTTGAAAAAAAAAATTTAACAAGCTGGACATTTTTTTTTTCTCTCTCTAAAGTGCCAATTTTTTCCTTAAATTGTTTTTTAATACTAACATTCCAGTTTTATGAAGGTTTGATAATTAATAATTTTGGGAGTCCTTCAGAGAAAAATTGACATCAATAATATAAATAATAAAATTAATATCAATTTTTGATATCTCTCAAATATTTTTCTAATGCTTTTAGGTCCAACAAAGAAACAGCTGTCAAATTCGCTGTTATTTTCACGAGAAGGCGTTAAGCTTTTCTTTTCCTTTAATCAATTTTCTCTACAATAAATCACCCATATTTCTTTGGAAAAATAAATTATGTTGTTTATGAGAAGAACCATGTAATCTTTTTTTTTTTTTTACAAATATTTGCATTTTCTTAAATACGCTTTACAACTACAAAACAAAAATAAATAAATATAATATTCAATGTCTATTGTAATAAAAAAAATTTAATATTTAAATTATTTATGAGGAGTGAAAACTGCACCCCTTATTTACACCTCAGATATTTTAAGCTATTGAACATAGTTTCTAACTTAAATTTTGAAATATATATTTTTAAAAAATATTTATACTAATATTGAATGCATAATTTGGGGTGAAAAAATAATTTTTCATTATTTATTAGAACAATGACTCATTTAAAATATAAATAACGGCTCTTTGAAAAATGAGTTGTATTTAGGGGTTGTAGAAACAATAATTTTTTACTTACCAATATCAATATAGGGTGCAAAATTAAGTTAAAATTTCAAACATTTCTAGCATTAAAATTATTGTTGCATATATATGTTGGAAAAATGGGAAAGAAAGAGAAAGAATGACTCTTATAAATGGTTTCATTTACAAATAAATTAAACATGTTTTATTTGATTTTGGTAATAATATAATATGATATTTATATTTGTATAGTAGACAGAGTACTAATCAATGGCACGTCTTAACATCTAAATAGAGATCCTCTCCATTTGTACACAAATGGAGAGGATCAATTAGCATCAATAGTAATAAAAAATTCAACCAAAATAAAAACCGTTCAAACTTGACACCCAAAAAAAAAAAAAATTGATGATAAGGGACCAAAAAAATGAAAATAAAATAATGTTGGTTGGAAGAGTTTAAGGGTCTCAAAATTGGGTCCACATAAGAAAAAAAAAGGCATCCAACAAGCTCCAAATTTATAATCAATGTTTTTGGAGAGATGCTTTCAATGACAACACATTATCTCATCTCCACCTTCTTTGTGTTTTTCTTTTTTCCTTGGCCCCCTTTTTTATGACCTAATTTAATTTTATCATCACTTGCTCTTGGATTTTGGTTTTTTTTTTGGGTCATGATTTTCTGTTGTACATCATTGCATTGTAAAACGTATGGATAGGTGAATTATGTGAGAGTTTTTTTTTATTTTACTTTGCATGAATCTTGACGTGATCGGACGGACAACACGCTGCAGCTACATATAAATAATTAATACAACTCCATTTTTTTATACAACTCCAAAATCCAATATTCCCTTAGTAATTAATATTCATCAATTAATTAGTTTACTCTCTTCTCAAATTCTCCTTCTTTTTTTGTCTCTTTCTCTCTCTTCTCAATTAATTATCAATTATGTGATTATGGGTCTTGAAGGGTTACATCAATACTAGCTAGTCAAATAAAATACATGGTAAAATTTTCATTTATTAATTTCTTCTTGAGGGTCAACAGAGAAAAAGAGTCTTCATAATTAATCTATGAGAATTTTATTTGAGCATAAACAGCATTTTTTTTGGCATTATACATGTTGAATTATTCTAACACTATTTCTCCATTGACATAGTTATTTTTACAATAATCATATAACCTTATAAAAAATAAATATATATCTACATGTGTATTTTTTTTTTATATAGATAACTATTTTGTTAGTCATCATGGTTGTTGGTGATGCATCTCTTCCTGTTATGATTGTCATAAAACTTTGACAATTTTGACAAAGTTTAATGAAAGATTGAATTATTATTATTTCACAATTAAAAAGGTAATGTGTTCATTTCCTTGATTGCAAATAATTTGAGAGTGATTAATTTTTATATCATCACTTTTGTTTTTTTTTTTGGGTATATTAAGACTATTTTTTTTTTAGGTTTCGTCTCGAAAAAAATATTTCTTGAATAATATTGAATTTAAAGTGAGATAATTTCTATAAAAAATTTACATGTAGAGGGTTTGGAAATAAATATTTTTTATAAATCTAAAAGACAAAAAACTTAGAATAATTGATTACAACATAATTAGTTTCATGAGAATCTCTATAGAATAATCACAAAAGAGTTGGATCACTTTTAAATATTTTATTACATCTTAGACATATTAAACATACTTTTAAATGACGAAAGAGAAGCAAAAATAATAAACTTTGGATCAAGATAAATAAGAAGTAAAAATACAAAAATTAAACTATATATTAGCAATGAGGTGATTTAACATGGCTAAGAAATTTTAAAATCCAATCACAATTAGATATAAGAGCATTAGTTAAGAAAATATTAAATAATGAGTAAAAATAAATTCAAATTAATTAAATATTCAAAGAAAAATGGAGAACTAAAACCTTAGTAATGGGAAAATAAAGAATTAAATTACCAATAGATATTTTTTTTTCTTGAAGTACACACCATTGAGACACATAAAGAACTTTTTATATTTTATTTTTCTTAGCTTAGATAACAAGTTAAGAAATAGTTGTTTGATATAATCTAGAGTGCAACATGTGGTGCATAATAGTAATTTTAATAATATTTTATTATATTTAATTTGAAAACTATAAGATTGAATTTTTATGACTTTATAATTAATGAATTGGTTACAAAGTGTGTAATTAAAATGTAGTAACGGTAAGATAATTGAGTATAATACTATTAAATTAATGCATTTGAGTTTTGGAAATATTTTTATTCCAACAATATGTAATTTAATTTATTAATTAATACCAAGTAATGTGAACTCGTCAAAGAAATTCTTAGATTTTTAGATTGAAAAAAATATAATTTAATTAGTTTATTAATACCAAGTAATGCGGATATTAGTTTTGAAGTAATTATTATTTTATATGAAAAATAGTACCTTATTTAAAAAAATTAGATGTGATTTTCCAAACTTATTATCGTCTTGGTGAATTTTTTATATAACCTTTGACACTATAAGCAAAAAAAAAAAAAAAAAAATCAGAATTTGGTGTTTGAGATAACATATTGATTTTTTTTTGGATCATTTCAAATTGATTTTTTTAATCATACATTAAAATAACATCTATGAAAAAATTTCGGAAAAAAAAGTTTTAAAACTTTATAATTTACCTAGATTAATAAAACCTAAAAATCAAGCTAATAATTTATGTGATTAAAACAGTGAAAATTTGCATTCAATTAGTAAAACAAGAAGCCTTTTCCTAATTTAGAATTTATATGAAATCTTGTTATTATTTTGTCTTCGTTATCTACCTCAATAAAAAAAAATTTCAAGATTCAAATGACAAAATAAAACCATATTTATTACATGTCATATATCCCTTGCAAATTCATCACATGTAGGTTTTAATTTGAACTATTTTGCAATAGCAATATATTTCAACAAACATGGTCAAAATTCAATAGGTGTTATTTGAACAACTAATTAATTTTTTTTATTACAAACAAAAAAAATTGTTTCATGTACATCCTACTATTTTTTGTTTGAAATTTATTTTATGACTTGTCTTGTTTGCAATAATGGAGATTATATGATATAGAAATATAATAATATATTATATATTTGGATTTTTGGGTCTGGATATATATTCCAAAGTAGTAAAAATAATATTAATAATATTGACATATAATACTACGGAAAATTTTTTTTGTGTACATTTTTCTATTTTATTAATTTACATATTATAGTGCGAAAAAAAATAATATTTATTGATCATATAATATGAAGAAACAATTTATATGTTGACTTTTCTAACACTTGATCCACAAATAATAATGTACTTGTAAATATTTTTTTTTGGGTGTGAAAATTCTAAAACAATGTATATATAAAATTGTTACCATCTGATTTTGATATGACAACATATAAATATAGAAAAAAATTTGTATCCTTCTTTTGGGTATGAAACATACTACATGTCATTTATTACTTGTACTTTAATGTAGATTCTATGATATAGACAAAAAACTAATTAATATAGTCATGAGCTTGTTTTGATAGGAATTTCTGAAATAATATGCATAGATTGATTTTGGATGTTTTTAATGCCTATTTGAGGTCAAAATATTTTGTCTATATCTTTTTATTTTTTTTTCAATTTGGGTATTGCAATATGAAGAGAAGGTATATTTTGTTGGTTCTTATTGATTGATTGATTGATTGATAAAATTTATTGCATATGTTGATACTATTATGCATTCATGAAGTTTATGATTCAAAATATTTATAAGACTTGCCATCTTTAGCTTTTTTTTTTTTTTGAAACAAGAATTTCTGTTTGTCTCAATATTTATTTCTTTTTAAATATTTTTTACTGAATTTAAACCTACATCTTTTCTTAAAAAGACGAGACATATTATTACTGTATCAGAACCACGGTTCCTTGCATCTCTAACTAATCCTCTTATAATCCATCTCTGTATAATTACATGTTTATACTATTTTACACCAGTAGTTAAAAGTAACTTTTTGAAAATTTCTTCTTGGATTTGTTTTGTTTATCTCAACATTTTCATAAAATAACAATAATATCTCTATTTTAAAAAAAAAAATGACAAGGAGATGCCTAGTTTTTGAATGTACGAGTTCAAGTCCACTTTTTTTTATTATTAGAATTTTTTTTTTCATGTTCTGAATGCATGTGTTCAATCAGAGCAATTGAATTTTTAGAAATTAAACATATTTTGTGAAAAATTATGAATAGATATATAAAATATTATTTTTTTGTTTTGGGGTTCAATATTAATGTTATTTAAGTCAAATAATTTAAAATAATAACTTAGAATTTGTTTGTTGTTTTTAAAAATACGAGGAGATTAATAGCGAAGACATTTCGTAAATAACATGCTAGTTAATTATAAGTTAATTTTTTTTTTTGAGAAAATCATAAGTTAAATTTACAAACTTTTTTTTTCCCAAAAAGCTATCAAAATACTACACATGATTATTACTATTGTTGGATTAAAAAAAATGTATTTAAATACTAAACTTCTCAACAATTCACAACGTATTATTGGGAAAATTAAATATATTCAAAAGCTCATTTCCATAATTATCCTAGTGTTTTTATTGGATTGGTTATTTTAATTTATATTGAGTTATTTTTAAATAAATGCAACAAGGTATAAATGACCCATTTGCCTAATAATTTTTTGTGCCAGATAGATATTTCTATTTGTTTTTTTTAAAATAGGATGGTTACTTGTATAATTGTATGGTTTACCATTGTTAATAAAATAATGAATGCATCAAAATATAGAAAAACAACACTGTCAGATCTTAAAAAGAGATACATATATATTAAGTAAAAAAAATAAAAAATAAAAACTTATAAGGATATATTGAATGAAAAAAGACCATATAAAATAAAGATTCATTGGAGTAAATAAACATGATATGCTCTTTCAAAGTGAGAAAATAATATAAAGATAAATTTAAGTGTTAGTGTGGCAATGCTATTTTTAAGGCATATTTTAAAAAGCTTAAATTTAAAATAAAAAAATAAAAAAATAAAATAAAAAAATAAAATAAAAAAATAAAATAAATTTATTATAATTTTACAAAGCTATGCTTGAATTTTTCTTTTAATTTTTTGTAAAAAATTTTCAAGAATAAGCTCTTCATAAAAAATGATAACTAAATAGAAACAAGAGTAAATTATAATTACAAATAAGTTAATAAATATTTTATAACTGAGGTGAGGTGTTGCCGTTTCAAAGTCTCATCCTTTGTTTGTCCCTGGTAGTATATTCCCATTCATCACAGGATCTGCTGTGCAGGACCAACAGCATGTTCTCTGAAACAACATGGGGCCCATGAAACTGGTCCAATCAACAGAGAGAATTCGGTGCTTGCTGTTTTGATCGGTGTTATAGTGGTGGGTGGTCTGTAAATGTAGACTTATTAAACAAATCTTAAGTAAGCAAGAAAAAAAATTAGAGGTTTTAACTTTCAAAGCAATGGTGAGATTTTGCATGCCAGTCCCTACTATCTTTTGATATTGTGAAGTGTGTCATATTTTTATTAGAAAATGAATTTTATATTGTTGTGTACTTGTGTCTAGAGAAATGACTATATTTATGGCTGGTTGTAAATGAATTTTTTTAGAATAATGATTAATATATTTGATTTTTCATGATATAGTAATGTGAATTTCACATGAGATGCATCAAATTTTATTTTTTTTTATTTTTATTTTTATTTTTAAATCACTGAATATCATAATATTAATGTACATTTAATGACACAAGCATGTACAATTTTGTTATGAAATATTAAAACATAATATGAGCTGCAAATTCTTTTTAGAAATAAATCAAATAAACCAATACAAGATATGGTGATATTATAAATTAAACTCAATTTATTTGATATTACACTTACCCAAATAAATACCAAATCGTAAAATTTTATAACTGAGGATCCAGTCAACACAACAACATCAATTAATTTGAAATTATGATTATCATAATGTGATGATATCATCTAAAGAGTGACATTGTTTGCCTTATAAATCTAAAATCACAAGCACTCTAAAATTTTATTCATATATACTAAATCACAATATTACAAAATACAAGGTCCTTTATAGAAATTTGAGTGGGGAACAATTAAAAAAAAAGAAAAAAAATATGCCTAATTCTACCAAATTTACTTAATACCAATACAATCTCTCTCTCTCTATCTCCATCTCTCTCTCTCTCTCTCTCTCTCTCTCTCTCACTTTAGCTGCCTTTTGTCTTTGCTTCCTCTCTCTCTCTCTTGACATTTCCTCCATCCATCCATTCATTCATTCTTGCCCCAATATACCACTTCTTCTTCTCCTCCATTTCAACCCCATCTAAACCATTTTTTCTCTCCTCTTCTCTTATTATACCCATTTATTTATTATCTCTTTTTTTTCCCCTCTCGTGGAGGCGGAGAGAAGCTCCTTTTGGATTAAACAATCCTGGAATTCATTCTAAATCGCTTCAGGTAAAGCTCCATCGATCCCCTTTTCAAGGTCAAATTTTGGGTTTTTTGTTTACCCTTTTACCAGTTTGTTTCTCATCGGAACAGAAGACGCGATTGTGTTTGATTCTTTTGCTTCTTCTTCCTTTTTTTTGTTGGGTTTGGGTGGGAGATTCAAGAGAATTTTTCACAAAGAAATTCTCTTTTGATGACGAGACAGATCATAAAATTTTGGACGATTTTGGGTTGGGGAAAAAGTTGTCTCCTTTTTTCATTTCCTTGATTGATAGATAGATTAAGGAGGTGGGTATTTTTCAATTTTTGTTAATTTGATCAGAATTTGGGGGTGGGTTCTTTTCATTTTGGTAGAAAAAAAATGAAACTGTTAGTAGCTTTAAATGCAAAGTCTGATCTAAAACAAAAAAAAATGAGAACCATCTCATCTCATCTCTCTCTCCTTTTCATTTTTTTTTTGCCCAAACCCAAATCTGCTTTATATCTCATCCGAAACAACAAATTTCTTCATTTGTGGTTTGGAATTTTTCTCTCTTTGGACTTGATCAAAACAAATTTTTGTGTTTTTTTGTTCTTTAGGGTATGATAAATTGAAGTAATTAATTAATGAAAAAAAATGTCTTGTTTAATTTATATACCTAATCAAATTCTCTGAATTGATAGCTGGTATAATAGTATACAAATTTTTCTCTAAAACCAACAACAGCCTTTTATCAGAATCAATTTCTACTGATTAGAAAAATGTGCGGTCCGAAATTCTAACTTTTTTCATTTTGTGTTCCCCCTCCCCTTTAAAGTTGAGAGAAGACCAGAAGAAGAAGAAGAAACTTAATCTGATTCTCAATTTTCCTCTGACGGTCTCGGTTTGACGACCTGTGTGCCCAACGGCTTCACAGCAGGATCCTCCACACCGCACTGCAACTGAAATTTGGGTCTGTTTCAGAATTAATACAGAGAGAACTGTTCTTCAATCCATCAATTTTTTGTAGAAAGTTATTATTTGTAGAAACAGCAACCATCCTTTTCAAATACTAACAACTGAATGAATTTCTTGAAAGAGTATAGTTTTTTTAAGAGAATTATATTCAGGATATGTAACTGTAATTGAATTCCTTTACTACTACATTTACTAACTTGTTGTCTTAAATTTTTTTTTGTATTTAGGTTCGTTCAATCCAACCAAGTTTAATCCTTGCAAAATGCAAGGACAGAGAAGTCCGGTCGAGCCATTTGCTGAGGCATTCGGGTTTGAGCCAGGATCCAGTTCAGCCTCTCCGGGACCCGTTTCCGTTGATTCTCAGCTGTATTGGAACAACATGCTGCTCAACCAGGTTGACCCTCCTGACTTTCCCCAAATGCCGTACCTTGCCGTTACCGAACCTGACCCGCAACACCCCCATCCTGGGTCTTCTCATCATCACCCCGAGCCGGTCGCTTCTCTCTCCTTGGAAAATGTGGACATGAACATAAATCTCAATGCAAACTTTTCTGACTTGCCATCTCAGGTGCAGAATTCTGATTCATCAGAGCTGAGGCTTTACCCGCATGGTCATGGCCATGGCACATTTTTCGGGTCTGGTCCCGGTTTGATGGGTTTGAACTCCTCGAATGGGCTTGGGATGGGGTTGGACGAGGACATGGATGCCCGACCTGGTAGCAGCACATTAGATGGAAGGAGACTAGCATGTAAAAGGAAGAACATAGAGACTGGGGCCCATGCACAGACTTCGGCAAGTGGAAGCACAAGTAATTCACATTTGCATGGTTCCAGTGCTTATTCATCCTCTTCCTCTGGTTATCACCCGTACCAAAACCCTAATCCTGGTTCAATTACCACTGGTACAAGTATACCTTCTGCGCCATTGAATTACCTAAATCCAGCAGAGGAACCGTTTCCTGGCTTCAGAACTCCAGTTAGTGCAAGTGGTGTTGGTGGTAACTCACAGAGGAGCTTCAGGATAAGAACTGGGCCAACTGTGGGGCCCAATTTGCACCAGGATTTAGGCGCACCTGGTCTCCCACCTCCTATTTTATGGTCTAATCCAAGTAATACTACTAATAATGCTGGTAATGATCAAGGGAGCTACATTAATAATGGGAATAACAATAATATGAGACGATTCAATCTGTGGGGCCCGCCACCGTCATTCCACTCTCCAGTAGATTCTGCGCCTCATCTCGATCCACCAGTATTGGGTTTTGGGTCTGGTCATGTAGTACCCCCCACTGTGTCAGCACCGATACATCAATTCCCTCGCAGTGGAGCATCGAGTTCAAGGATTGGGAGTGCTTCCAGTCCCATTGATTTGGAAAGTGGTTTTGCTGAGTTTACCCCTTCGCCTCCGGTAGGAGGGGAGTTTGTTACAGCTGGAGGGCACCGAATGGTACGTGGTGGGGCCAGCTCATCAATTAATTGGGATGAGGAGAGAGAAAGGGTGGTGGGTAGTTCGTCTGTCAGAGAGAGGGGTGGCGCCAGCTCGTCAGTTAGTCCACCTGTTGGAGGTCCTACATGGGCCCCATCACAGGGCTTACACTCCCGGTACCATAGGAACTTATCCGAGGTTCGAATGTCTCTCTTTCATATTATTTTTGTTTAATTTATTTTATGCCTGGGGCAGAAACTCGAATGTGTTAAATTGAACCATAACTTTACTGGTACATACTGGCTTGTACATGCAGCTAATAGTACAAGCCATGGATTACCATTAGGTTTGTCATAGTCATACAAATTTACCTCATCTGGAGATCTGACTGATAGGAGTTAAAATAAAAAGTTAGTAAATTATGCACACCGGAATTAGCTATTCGGTTGGTAAATGATAGGATTTTGTGTTGGCTCTGATCAGAAATTTGATATATGCATTTAATATACTAGAGTAGGGATGAGGTTGGAGTTAGATTCATTTTGAAGTGACCTTATTTGAACCGAAAGAGAACTAAGTAGTGTTTGGTGGGTTAAGTCACTTACCCATAACATCAACTAATCCTACCTTGGTTAGCAAACAATTTTTTTCCTTAATAATTTATTAAATCAATCTTGTTATAAATCATTAGAGAGCGTATCTAATTTTTGTTTTCCTTTTTTTTCGTTAATAAAAATGTTCTCACTGCTTTGTTTGTAAGAAATTTATTCACCACTGACGTGATGTGATTGATATGTCCTGCTAATTATTGATTTAAGCTGAAAATCAATTTTGTTAAAGTACAATCTAATCATTATCGTCACCGCAACCTTTATCATTTGGTGCTCTGGTAAATTCCAAAAAAGAAAACCAAGCTAATTCGCTTTTCCTAACTTGTTACAACTTACAACCAAGTTCATCATACTCCACCTGTATTGTATATTTTGGTGGCTGTTGCATTGTACATTTTTAGAATGGAGTGGGATTGCAGGACATTGGAGGAAGGATAGGGGGCCCGCCGGGGCTGAGGGGGCAGCAGGGACCACCACCTAGGCTCAGGTCAGCATACATGATGGACAGGCACGGCAATGGGGATGGTGTTTGGGGCGTACCTCTTTCCCTCAGAAGCCGTGAAGGCCGAAGAATTATTGAGGTACTTCTTCTTCTTCTTTTTCTTTTTTTCCTTTTTTTTTTTCTGTTGGATGCGAGTCCTTGGAAAACCTACCCAGAAATATTAATTGGTGCAGGTTGGTTGGTTGGGTTGGTTTTCCTTCAATATTAATTGGTGCGTGTTCTCTTGAGATTGAGGAATTTCTCTTAATTTGGCAAAAGCTGTAAGAAGAGCATTTATATTGAATTTACTGTTTATATGAAGTAGTCTTAGCAACTTTATGATTAGTCATGTCCATTTTACAAGTAATATCTCTCCATATGGATCTCTGTTGGGAGTGGGGTGGTTGGGGGTGCATTGGATTGATTCATCCAGTTTGTCATGTTGATTGGGAACCGAGGGCAACCTAGGTTGGGTAAGAATTAACATCCCTAAATATAAATATGGTTCGCTTTTTGTGTAATTTCTGGGTTGCTTCTTGTATATTATGTTTCCTATTGTACTTTACATTTTGGACTTGAAAGGTTATGTCTAAAGAGCTCACATGCTATACCGTTTTTCTGATTTTCCAGATTAGAAATGCTTTGGAGTTCATGCGTAGAGGTGGCGACAACTTGCGCTTTGAGGTAACAAAATTTTAACTTTTGTTTATTGTTTTATTTCGTAGTTGTGATTTTTAATTTTCTCTCTGGTGCAATGAGGAAAATAAAAGAATACTATAGAAACAAAATAAATAAACAAATTGAATTTATCTTTTGGTTTTGAACTAAAAGAAAAAATTGCTATTCTACATTATTAGGTTTTGGTAGAAATTGAATTTTAAACACCAACTTTTTTTCTTTTAGTCAAGTCTAGGCACCATGCATCAAATGCACTTATAATACCTAAACAATGAATAGATTTATACTTTTACCTCGACCAGATTTAAGTTTTACAATTCTTCAGTTTTGGGCTTAGAACAACCCTGTTAATTTTAAAGCTATTTATTTTCAAGTTTTGGTCTTTACTGAGGAATCACGTCTTCATTTTTTGGGTTCTTAAATTATGTAGAGCATATACTATGGTGGTGGTATTGAAATGCATGATCGACACAGAGATATGCGGCTAGATATTGACAACATGTCATATGAGGTTAGTCTCAATGATGGCAAATTCGTTACAAAATATAATGTAGTAGTGTAGATACCTACCTTGTCCAGCTCTTCACTGATGTCCGTTCTTTATCTTTTTTCCTTTCTGGCCGTGGGGCCAGGGTGTGGGGTGGTATTTGTTGTTTTGATCATGCTTTTGGTATCGAATTGGGTCTTACCGATTGAATGTTGGAACCAAATAACATGCTTGCAATCTACCAATCAGGAATGCAACTTTAGCATGGGTTTTCAGATCCTCTTTTATAATCTAGACGATACGTAAAGGATGGAAGTTAAATTGGAAAAAAAAATCAAAGCTTGATTGAGGTTAAATTGAAGAAATTTTTAGCATTTTTTATTAAATTGGGTGATGACTACAAGGTTTGATATCATCATGAGAGCATAGTCGATTATTGGGTCTAGTTACAAAATTCGGGCAACCTGTACCTTTCTATTCCAATTTTTCTTCGTCCCTCTCAAAGACCTGAAGCGGAACCTAAGTGGTATCGTAGATAATTCTTATATGGTGAGAACCAATCTAGGTGTTTTCGGTAACAATGGTGATAGACCAACTTATTTTTGTAGAGGCATCCATGATGTATTATTGGGTGTGTGCATATGAAACTTCCTCTTAATTAATGTTCTTTTATATTCTATTTTGCACTGTTAAAGGAGTTGTTAGCACTGGAGGAAAGAATAGGTAATGTAAGCACCGGACTTACTGAAGAAATGGTTGCCAAGCACCTGAAACAGCACAAGTACAATTCTTGCGACCGTGAAACTTCCATGGATGAGGAGCCATGTTGCATTTGCCAGGTACGATTTTTGTTTGCTAGCTCTTTTTTTTTTGTTTGAAAACGCGTCACCTTTTTGTATTAAAGACTTTTATTAAAAGGATCTCCGTTCAAGCTACAAAAGCTAACATGAGTAAACTCTAGCTTCAATAATAAGCAAATTGATAAGAAAAGTGACCCACCCTTGAAGCTTTTAATTTACCAAATTACTCGTAGAGGTGATTCCGTTTAAACTTACCGTGCAAAAGTTCAGAATATAAAAAGTAGGCACTGGTCTTTTTTTGGAAGATATCAAATTAAAATCGAGGTTCCTTATAAAAATATCTGGAAAGAAGGAATTCAGTTTTGAACCTGGCATGGGGATTATATTTACCAGCTATAATAGGGCGGTACATATATGAGAGGGAAATACTCAATAATTAGGAGCTTTGTCATTATACAATTTTGAAAGGGCTATTGGGGTTTTAAGGAAACCTAAATGCTGATACAATAAATGATCTCTCATTTTTCTTGTTTTTGAAATCCTTTTCAGGAAGAATATGTTGAAGGGGACGATTTGGGGAGGCTAGATTGCGGTCACGATTTTCATACAAGCTGTATAAAACAATGGCTGACACACAAGAATTTGTGCCCCATTTGCAAAAATACAGCTCTAATTACATAGGTTAAATTTTTTTTTTAAAAACAACACCGTAAGCATTTTAGTTAATTCCAAATTGGATAAAGAATGTTACTCCATATTGTTGTATGTTGGTTCAGGTCAGCTGGGGGGTCATATTGCCATATATATTTTATGGCTGGTACTGGTAGACGGTGTCGAAATTCAAATTTATTTAATATTTTTAATTTTTAATTAAAATTTTGTTTGAAAAAAATGGTTGGTTGGTATGTTGTAGTAACTTTGGTTGGCAATGAATAATTTACTATACCTGAAAAAAAATTCTGCTAATCTTACAATATGTTGTATGATGAGATATGATTGTTAGGAATGAGTGTCCTGTATTGAATCTTCAATCTTGGCTGAGAGTTGGTGTCAGATCTGGCAAACAGCAATGTAGAAAAAAATAGGAATAATATAATCAACTTGTAAGCTTGACTATTCCAATCCAACAAGTGGTTTGTGAGTTGTGAGTCTCAGTACAAATTAACCTCTTAAAAAATAGAGAGTGCAAAATCTGAGATTCTGAGTGGGGTGGTAGCACCAGCAATTGGTTAGCTTCCCTCCAACTCAAACAGTAGGTGCTCTTGTTTTCCTCCGTTGCTTTATGTAACAATTTCTCAAACATTTTTCTATATAATATTATATAGGGAGGGGATTCATTGATAAATGATAACTATTTATTTTATAATTTTGATAATGAACTTTTAAATAATTCTAAATAAAATTTTAAAAATGGAAAAAAGTTTATAGATATATTTTTGAACTTATATATTGATTATGTTTTAAATTTTATACAATTTAACTGTTATTTGATACTCCAACAAAGACTGTCAAAATTGGATGAAATTTTTAACAGTCCATATTTAACGATCTTTGAGAAAATATCAATTTACACTTAAATTGCATGAAATTTTAAATACAATCAATCTATAATTTCATGAACATGTCTATAAATCTCCTATATCCGATCAAATAGAAGTTATTTGAGAATTTCTTTTTATTCCTTCCTCTTCCTCCCTTCTTGTATCCTCCATTGAAACAACTACTTCTGAGATGCCACTATCTATGCATCAAATTTTCAGCTATTTTGTATTCAACTCCCTTAAAGTTTTGTATGCATGGATTATCTTTTTAATGTTTTAATCCGTGCATAAAATTTGTATGCAGTACACTAATCCGTGCAGTTAGTTCTATTTGAAAGAGAATACAATAAAGAATACAATTTGTATGAAAATATTGATTCAGTCATAATTTTTAATATGAGCTAAAAACCAGCCGTATATTTTTCTTGGTTATGGTAAAATGTTTAATATTGTGTTATACAATGGTGAAGATATTGAATAATTTTAGTAATTGTTTGCAGTGCTTACTATTAGATATTGTGTCATATTATTGGTAAAATTAAATACATTGTGATATTATGGTAAATTTAATTAAAAATCTATTATTGTTAAATGAAATGATTTTTGTTGTTGCTATAAACAATTGAAAATTGTTAAGACAATTAAACAATAAGATTTTGTGATACAAAAAAATATTATTCTTAAAGACCGAATTAATTGGGCGTGGTCAAACACCATATCAAAATCGTTGGATTATAACTAGAGGTCATTAATGAGACAAATTTCATATTTTTATGGGGTTAAAATATGATTTTTCTTAAGAAAAAAAAATACAAATATTATACTAAAAGTATTATATATAGGTATATATATAATAGCTAAAACTTTATTATTTTTAACTTTGAAACTTTGTAAATATATATTACCAGGCAAGTAATTAGTAATTTGAAATCACAACAAAAAAGGAAATATAAAATAAAATAAGCATAGTATCCTTATTTAGTAAAGCAGGCTGAGACCTGGGTTATTATCCGTTCACATTTCATGGAGGAATTGAAGGAAAAGATATAGTAATTTTATATTGTTTTGGAATTGTATATTTGAATATACATTAACTCAAAACAAACCATCTTTAGTTTAAAAAAAATATATAATTTTTATTTTTTATACAACAAATCAGGATCTAATTATGGCCTTTAGGATATGGAAAGGAAAGAATTCAAAAACCAAATTAAATGAAAAAGGAGAAAAATATAAATAAATAAATTCCATATCCATTCAAATTCATCATATCTCATCATTCATATATCATATTCCCTACCTTTAATCAAATCTGATGAAGATTCTATACAATAATTCATCTTTCAACTATTTATATGCAATAACCTGGTGTAAAATTAACAGGCATCATAAGCAATTAAGCATCTATCTATTCAGAAAGAAAAAGAGAAATTTCATTCTAAGCCAATTCAAAAAAGAGAAAATGGTTCAGTCAAGGTTTTTTGTTTTTCTATGCCTTTGCTTCTTCATGGGAATGAGCCTACAGGGTAATTAAACATAATCTATTATAGTTTTTTTTTTGTTTTTTTTTTCATCATGCAATATATATTGAATTTCATGCTTCTATTTAATTATTTATATATTACTGTTTGTACTTGGTTTTTGAAAGGAAAGAAAGCTGGTGTTCTTTGTAAATACTTTTATCAAAAAAAAAAAAAATTCATGCTTCTAGTAAATTCTTCTTTTTTTCCCTTGACCGTTAATTGCTGTTGAAATTGGCTCCCAGATTAATTTGTAATTTGCCATTTAATTTGTGTGTGAATATATATATAAATATGTAGTGATGCATGCATGTACATTGTTGTCAAAAACATAAATTGATGTATATTTAACACTCTATATATCTAGTCACTTAAGTTGAGCATTTGCAAAAATATTTGTAGGTGTTTCAGCTGGAGTTTGTTGCAATGACACCCGCAACTGGGGCAGTAACGCCGGTTGCGATCCATACACGCAGAACGGCGGCTGCTCCGACTGGTGCAACCAGCAGAGCTGTGGAAAAGGAGGAGAATGCAAGCTGCGTGGAAACCTTCATTATTGTCACTGCTATTGCTGATTAGTGATGATTTTAATTAAAATTAATTAGTGTTGTAATAATAATTAAAGTATGTATACATGCATATGAGATGGCATGTAATAATAACATCTTGGTTCTGTATTGCAATTCAAATTTTGTTAAGCGAACTGGTTTTGAATTATATATATTTTTTTTTGATATAAGGGCTCTCGTTAATCCCGACATTTATTTTTTTTCAAATATCTTTTGTGAGACTTCAACCTACGTCTCTCCATAAAAAAATGAGAATTATTACCACTGTGCTAAGCCTGCGGTTCTGATTTTGAATTATATATAGTTGATGTTTGATGCAACAGATATTTGAGGGCTTAAAATACTAGATTCTGATCTCTGCTTCATGCTCTAGTGTTAATAAAAGAAAGTTAATTAAAGGATGCACTAACTCCCTTAATTACACACAACTAATGCTCCTTCAAGGGAAATATTTGTGCATTCTTTTTTTATTTTTTATTTTGGTGATTAATATATTCATGCATTTATTTGGCTGGCCAAGTTTCCATTAATTCTTACTTATTGCGAACCGTAGACTTAGCACAGTAGTGATATGCCTCACCTCTTTACGAAGAGACGTATGTTTAAATCCCGCAAAAGACATTAAAAAAAATTCTTATTTATTGCAGGAGAAAAAATATGTTGAGAAAACGTAGATTTCCAGGAATACTAAAGATAGATAAATATAATTTTTGGAAACAAATGAAGAATAGATGGGTCACTGAATTGTCTTCATTACCGCATTAATTAATTAACTTTCCTTATTAATAGCAAAAGGAAATATAAGGAAATGATTATAAGCTTCCATATTACTATATATATATATATATGTATATAGTGGTTTAATTTGAGCTCTGAATTCTGAAAAATACCTTCACAATTAATTAATTCTGTCATCCCAAGGTGTCTCTCTTTCTCTGCCTCCTTTCTTTTCTTCAAAGCAAAAAAGAAAAAAAGGTTAATGATGATCTCTCTCAACTCTCTTTCTCTTTCTCTGCCTACTTCCTTTTCTCAGATATGTATTCATCAGTAATTGGCTTTTAGTGAAAAAACTCAAAACCTACAAATCAAGAAGAAGATACACAGACGGTTAGAAAGTTAATTAAAAGATTGTAGATCTGATATACGAAAATGGTACATATAGATAGGTTTTACAGTTTGTAAACTATTCATCATACCTAACTTTTTTTATACAATTTTACAGAGCAATGAAGAAGCAGGTGGCCATGACTCGTTGGTCGGATCTAGTAAATGACGAGCTTGAACAAATAACCAGTTTGCTTCCATTGCCAGATTATCACTGATTTAGTGCTGTCTGCAAGAATTGGAGATTCGTTGAGAAGAAAAAGTGGCATTCTCCAGCACTGCAACTGCCATGGTTGGTACTTGGAGAGGATGAGGAAACAAGAAAATGCAAATTTTACAGCTTATCAGAGAACAAGCACTACTCCATCGACATTCCTGAGTTGTACGGCCGATTTATCTGCGGATCTTCGCACGGGTGGCTCATTGCCATAGATATCAACATAACATACATCCTGATTGACCCGTTCACTTGAGAGTTCTATGAACTGCCACCATTCCCATCTTATAATGACAATGTTGATGAATCTAGGAATTACACGTTTGAGGAGATGCAACTTTTAATTGTACGCAAGGCGATATTATCTCATGATCCAAAGGTGAGGTCAGATTTTACAGCTATGATTTTGTATGGTGAATTGAATTCACTAACTATTTGGAGGCCTGGTGATTCAACTTGGATGGCGATAAAGGGTCCAAAATGCACGATGGCGGATGTTACGTATCTGGACGGAAATTTCTACCTTGATTCCGCATTAAAGACGAGACTCTATGTTGTGGATTTGTGATCTGATCCAGAAATGATTGAAATTAAGCCTCCAGGAACGATTGTCCCACGCGTTTCTATGCACAAGTACTTGGTTAACTTCAAGGGATACCTGCTATACATTGACAGGTATCAGAAGCTGATTGGAGAAAGATTATCACTGATGAGTTTGAGATGGTGGAACTAGATTTCGACGAAAAGGTAGCGTATCTGTGGGATGACATTGCCGGATGCACGATATTCCTCGGACCGAATTCTCCGATCGTCATCGATGCAACCGAATTTCCCAAGTGCAAGGAGAATGCATTCTTTTTCACGGACCTATGATTTCAAATTCTGCGGTTGAATTTGGGAAAGGTGTGTTAGAATTAATTTCTATTAATTATAAAATTATATGGACTTATATGTAATATAAATATATATTAAATAATAGACTGTCAAATATCTAATTAAATCCGTTATGAAGTGATCAAATTAAGTATTATTTATCGGGTTTCAATATGTGTCATGAAAAGCGGGGTCTTTAATATGTAGAATACGTATTAATAAATTTATGATTTAGTGATGGCTTAATTATATAAAGTTTAGTAATAATACAATTATGTTATTGGTCCCTGAAGAATACAACTAATAGGCAGTTTTCAGATTTTGAAAGTAAACCCGTTAAGAGAGAAATTGGATTTGGTATGGATCCGCTAAGGCACAACCAGTGATTTGCCAACATTTCGGTTATTGACACCCATTATATAGAGATCAAGAACCGTCATCTCTCCATGATCGTCATAAGACAGAAATCAACAGAAATCCTCTCTCTAAAAATTAGGGTTTTCTGAAAAGAGAAGAAAACTGCCGGGCCGATTCTCTCCATCTCTCCATCAGAGAAGAGGAAAATCACCGCGAAGGCTTAAGGAATCCGATGATCAACGGAGTTGTGTCTCTCTAGAAGACCAACAACATAGATTAAAATAATTTTATTTAAATTAAGAATTTATTAGAGGATTACGGGTAATGTTCTAGTAAGGTGACCTTAGCGTATTCAACTTTGTAGATAAAACAATTAGTAGGTTTTACCCCCTGGAAATTTTCCACCCTCATACAGCTGCTCCGATTTGGTTTACCCCAAACACGTGGTAGCGCTTCTCGGCATGTCACTGAAATTCGTTAAAGACATAGATAGTTTTTTCCTTTTTTTTTGTTATCCATTCTGAGTTGTTTGTCATGCTTGTAAACTGGTTTGTTCTCACTGGTACCTGATCTGTTTTTTTGCTGATCTTTGCTAATTGCTATTCGATCAAATGTGTATCTTCATTTTTAAATCATGTTGGAATTGAATTTTAAAGAGATTGTCTTAATAAGGGCTATAAGACAGATATATTATATATATATATACTTGTCTCCTTTTTAATTGGTGTATGTTCTCAAACTGGTAAAAGCAGAATTAATCATCCATGCATACACCTTGGCACATTTGGGATTAACTGATCAATCGATATTAATATGAGAACATCATCTAACTAATATTTGAAATTAATATTAATTCTAGCAATGAAATGCCGTATTATTTTTTTTTTCAAATGGAAAGTCTATCAATTGTACTTTAAACCGTTGTAGTATAATTTTATAATTTTTTCTAGCAATCAAAACAGCACAAAAATACTTATATACAAAAATCTGATGATTTAAAAAATTGGAATCCTGAAAAAAAAAATAAAGAGCTCTTGCAACCGTTCAATATAATCAAGATCAGACGATCAGACCATCTCATGCATTTTTTAGAATAAACAAGGATGGTTTTATTATCGCCATTTTTTTTCTGAATAAGAAACTGAGCATGGTGGAATTAGACCTCAAAATAATTTGTTTTTGTCGAATGTATGAATGATAGCAACAACCTACCTATTTTTTTTTGTTTATTGGAGAAAAAAACACGTACGTACTTATATATGGGAAATATTTGGGAGATACCGATTTTATTATTCATGTAAAATGAGTTATTATTTATGTTAATAATTTTATTATGCAATTTATTTTCTACAGTATTTTTATTATTCAACTCGAATACAACTAATCTGAATAATAAAAATATTATATAAATAAATTACATAATAATTAAAGTCGTTAACATGAATAATAACTCATTTAATATGAATAATAAAATCGATATCAACAACGGTAACTATAAATCAGCTCCCATTACATATAATTTGTACAAATGAGGCTTAACATTTCATCACATAATAACTCATAATATAATAAATTATTAATATTAATGAGTTATGAGAGGAGTCCACGATGCTTTGTCCATCGCATGTCCATCACAGGAGGCGTTCGTTGCTGACATTGGCGATGAGATCAACACTGGAAACTCCATTTGTGAGACAGAGGGTGGGCTGTAGGTGGAAGTACTGCTGGGCAGTACCTACAGAATTCAGAAATACAAACTAGATTTTTGGATGGGATCGTGGATGAACTCTGATGTGACTTGATAATTTTTCTTTATTTTTTTAAATTGGAGTAGTTGAGCTTATTGAATGTCGGGTCTATAAAAGAAGCTCAAGAAAGATAAAAGTCGTGAATATTGAGAGCAGGAAGTTGTGTATAAAAATGTCAGGAAAAAATGTCTATAATAATACTTCACAAAGTTCAACTGCGATGGTTTCAGAGTAAATATTTTGAAGTAATTTATTAATATTTTCAAGTTAATAGTATTTGCTTGCTAATGATATATATATATATATATTTTTTTTTTTTTGGCGACTATTGAAGAAGATATATGAGTTATGCCCCTCTAATAAGGATAATTCCTCGGATATACTTGCAACCCACCGAAGAAATTGTCTTAACAACAACAGATTATAGCAGAATAATTGTGGTGAAGATGCATCCTTTAACATAGATGAATTCAACTTTAAAAAATATGACAATGACCAGTACATAATCTGGCTACCATTAAGGATAATGCGTGATGATTTGTTAAAAAAATGTGAAATGATAATGATTAATGGGGTTAGAATATAGTTATGGGGACGGAGTGCAAGGAAGTGAATTATTATGTACACAATATTTGAAACATAACATTTATTTGTTAATAGGTAACAGAACTGACTTTGATTTTTACATATAGGAATGTATAGGGTGTGGCTAGATGTATATGATTTATCAGAGCATTATCAGAATATGAATCAGTTATCCTACATTGCTAGTCATTATGGAGATGTCGTTATAATTGACACAAACAATTTAGAAGAAAATACTGTTTATTGTTTGTTTTGCATTGATTGCAACAATGTCGGTGATATTCGCTCAAGTGTTGAAGTATATTTTGACAATCAATATGTGAAGAATATCGATGTTGTTATTTCGTACTGCATTCCACTTTCTGTGTATGAGTCTATCAAATGTGAACTTAACGGCACTAATTATGCAAGTATTCTTGGGCAAGTGCATTGTATAATGATGTCAAGGAAGTATGAAAGAATACTGAAAAAGAAACACAACAAAGAATTCCATGATTATGTAGAGTGGGCGAAGAAAAATGATCTAAATGAAAAAAAAATGTATTACGAAGAGAAATATTGGTGGCCGTGTTTTGTTCAAGTAGAGTATTATTAATAAAAATCCCATCTAGTATAGTTGAAATTTGGTACTTCAGGTAGTGTACTTAATATCTATGTAGGTGTGTTTTATTATACTGTAGAACTTTATTACTTTATGTACATTTCTTTAGATAGTGTACTTTAGGGAGTCTTAAGTTAAAAGTTCCATCTAATTTATAATGTGTTGCTTGTAATCGAAATCAGTTTATGTTCTTAACAATTTTTCTCAGTGATGTGTTTAACTTTGACAACAAGTATCATATTTTAACATATATATGTTGAAATGCAATACTTAAATGTATGTTGTTTATACTAATTGATAAATCGCATGTTGTTATGTGGAGTGAAAACTGCATTAATTTTATTGTTCAAATTTTTTAAAAAATTAGAAAGAAAAATAATGAAAGTAATTTAGTTGGGCGGACAAAAGTGATAATTCTACAAAAAGAAAAAGGGGAAACTACAAATTTTTTTGAAATCTGGGAAGTTATTTTTTGTTGGTGTCTCTTAATGGCGCGTTCCATCAACTCTCTCTCCCCCTTGTGATTCGCACCTTCTAAAAAAAACTCACCATTCTCCATTCTCTCTCTTTCTGCCTTCTCTCTTTCTCCTCATCTTGATCTTTCCTCTTCCCTTACCTCCCTTCTGAAAAAATTAACTCAAACCCTAATTGTCTTCTTTCTCCCTTCTCTCTTTCGAATGCAATCTTCATCTTTCTCTCTTCTCTCTTTCTCCCTTCCCCATCTTCCTCTTCTTCCCTCTCTTTTGCCATATTCATCTCTCTTTCTCTTCAACTCTGTCATCTCGTTGCTGCTCTTGTTCTCATCAGTGAAGAACTCTCCTATGATCGGTGAACAACATGGGAGAAAAGCTGTGCATCTGTGAAGAAGGCGCGAAAAGGTGTGTATCGGTGAACAGAGGTGAGTAAAGAATGTAGGGTTGTAATATAATGAATTGATTCCGAATTTTGAAAAAAAATTATTGTGAATATCTCATTATTTTCTAGATCTTATTCGCCATTTTGAACTGTTTAAGAGAGCATGCATTGAGTCTTTACAATATATGTTGGAATCAATCTATGGATCTAAAAATAATTTGGTCAGTACATGATATTTGAACGTAAATGGTATGGTAAAAAAGAAAGTTGGTATTTTTTGGGCATGCATGTAAACGGTATGGTAATGAACTGAATTTTGAACATGCATGTAAATGGTATGTACATGGTAGCTTTACAAAATCTTGCTAACTTTTGGGATTATATTGTTGATCCGACCTTGTAATTAAATTTGTAATGTTAACATTAATGTGGAATGCAGACTAAGAGACTGAAGATATGGCTGTTAAAAAGAAAGTCGGACAACGCCGTAGAGAAGAAGATGAAACGTAACAGGTCAATTTTTTTAATTTGCATGTAAACATAGTGGTTTGTTTAGTATAATTAGGATGAATGTAGTAAAATTGTGTTAATTCCTGGAAAATAATTGGTTTTATTTTTTAAACTGGATGGTAAAATTTGTAATTTAGAGTTTAGGGATTCCGTTCCATATAACTAATTTGTGGTCCATGTCTGAAATTAATGATCCAAGAAGGTAAACAAAATTTGTGCTCTTATATGAATTTAGTTATATTGTAATCCAACATATAACTATTTGAATGTAATGGATGGAATTAGTTTTCAACACGGTAGCTATTCTTTCTTGTAATATATTTGTGATGTGTTGCAATGAATGAACATATAAGTACACTATTTGTTTATGAATAATGTAAATAGTTTAACGTATAATGCTATTAATTGAACATATAAGAGGTTTATTATTAGGCATTATATTTGTTGTCAACAATAATATTCATTCACTAAATGTTTGAAAATTGCTTTTATGTTGTTGTGTGGCTTCACAATTTGAAAATGAAATACTTTTTGTTAGCATATTTCCATTGAAATCATTTTTCTATTCAGATGTATTTAACAATTGAACAAAAATAAATGCTATTTCATACTTAATTTTTATTTTGTCTCATAGACTTATACTTGAATTTATTTGGGCTTGATCCCTTGTATGTACCAGTATAATTAGTTGTGCTGATTCTGGTCCTTACCAGTAGCAACACCACAACACAAGGCTATACAGAAGAGGGAAAAAAAAATTGCAGTAATGGACGACAATAGTCTCTACAAGTAATCTAGTATATACCACCAACTATGCCACACACATTAAAGACTACAAAAAGAAAAGTTCTGTTTCAGAAAGGATTTCTGAGCTAAGACACAAGTCAGATTTTTTTTTTTTTATCATAAGCAATAGTTAACTAAATTATGCACAGTGGCTTCTAAAATTTTCAGCATTCATATCACTAACACAGGATAACACTGCAATTACTGTTCATTTTCTTTCCGGACTTAAATTTAAGTTCTTTCCTTTATTGAGATCAAGGTGGTGTGAGTTGCATAAACTGTAGCAAAATCTGTGCTGTCGGCTGCTTGAAACACCCACATCACTGCCAATAGTTTCCGCCTTGAGTACTTGGTTTGTTTTTTATGCTTATATCTGGTTAATTTTAATAATTTATTAGAGAAATGTTATTTCTGTAGTAATTTAATGGTTGTGTTATTATATTTTTGATATATGGCCTTAATTTATGGTAAATAAGAGAATTGTTTGAAATACATGGCCGACAATTGGAGTAAAAAAGAATAAAATTGGAGTAAAAAAGAATAAAATTGAATTGCTATTCCTAAACCTAGTGTAACAAAACAACTACAAACCATATGGGACTGAAGCTTATGCTGATGTTGATTTTATCTATGGTGCTTTATCAGAATCAATACTGGTGCTGTTCTTTTAATATAATACTCATTATTTATATAATCTTTTTCTGTCTTTCCTAGTTCATACCAGAAGTGATACCAATACCTAGAATGTTACTATTTTTTAATATTTCACTAACTATTTATATAATTTTTTTTGTCTTTCCTAGTTCGTACCAGAAGTGTTACCAACACCTAGAATATTGCTATTTTTTAATATATCAATAATTTTTTGTATAGTTTTTTTTTCTTGCCTTTCCTAGTTTGTACCAGAAGTGTTCTATAATAAATACCATTCAAAATTAATTAACATATATTTCAATAGGAAAATAATAAAATGGATATCGATCTTTCATTGGATGCACAACCGACTCATGGGTGGCACATTAACTCCAGAATTTACAAATGGAGTTGCATGTTTCCTCGACTTTGCATTTGGAAATCCCCAATTTATAAATGTTGATAGGATTCGGTGTCTTTGCAAGTTATGCGACAATCTGAAGTTCTTAACTAGAGAAGTAGTTGAGATACATTTGTGTAAGAAAGGGTTTACCGATTACAATAAGTGGTACCTACACAGAGAACCCAATCCTGACAACTTGGAGAACAATGACGAACATGTTGCAGTTAATGTTGATTCTGTTATAGAAATGAGGCATCAAAACCTGATGATGGATATGGTCCTGGATGCTGCTGGTTCGACATTCAATTGGGATGCGACTAAGGAGCAGCCAAATGCAGAAGCACAAAAGTTCTCTGATCTTCTCAAGGTTGCTGAAGAACCATTGTGGGAAGTGGAGGCACGATTTTCCTACCGGATTCCACCGAA
This sequence comes from Bolboschoenus planiculmis, assembly GCA_031770325.1. Lineage (NCBI taxonomy): Eukaryota > Viridiplantae > Streptophyta > Magnoliopsida > Poales > Cyperaceae > Bolboschoenus > Bolboschoenus planiculmis. Next base: position 3,146,760 of record CM062778.1, on the reverse strand, counting down.
GGAATTACACGATTTTGTAGTGTTTCTACTGCATATAGAACTCATTTATTATTCTCAAATGAAATGTATAATAATAGTGTAAAGATCAAATGTTCTGTATTCAATATGTAACTGATTTATGTCAATATTTCGATTCAAGTTTGATAAATGACTGTGCATACAGTTCAAAACTTGTTTATGAAAAATGAAAATAGTTTAACACTTGTTCTGTGAATACAGTACCTGTTGAATATAATAAATTGTCATAACAGATTATTACTATTCTCAACAAATAAGAAGTTAATTATAACTAATTATTACTATTTTCAACAAATAAGAAATTAATTATAACAGATTATTACTATTTTCAATAATTATTTTAATATGTAACTTATTTGTTAAAAATAGTAACATTCAGTTTATTATAAAATATTATTACTCTTCTCAATAGGAATAATATGACAAGATTATTATACCATAGCATTACTTTTATCAATAGTTTACATATAATGCTATCAGTTCAGTATATAATAAGTTCATTGTAACACAATTAATGTTTAAAAAAATTGTGAAATTATCTGATTGAAAGTTGTATAATAGTGCATGAATTGAGGAACTGACAATAAGGACAGTTATAAATTGAATACAAGTATATATTTATGAAATTAAATATATTTAGTTTATTGTAAATGAGAGCTTAACCATGGTTATTGTAAACTTATTTGTTGTTTGTTGAACGTATTTATAAGCAATTTAACGTATATTAATTTGTATTCAAAATATAACTGTTTGTTGCAAAATGTAAAAAGTTTAACATTTAATGTGATAAATTCAACGTACAACAATTTCATTGGAACATATCATTAATAATTTCAATAATATTGTTATACATGAAATTAAATGAATCGAAGTTGTGTAACGGTGCATGAAAGGGGTGTTGTTATCACTCCTCTTTATGAAATAAAATAGGGAGAATTTACCTTTTAGTCCCCGAACTTTTTAAAAAAAAACAAAATTGGTTCATAAACTTTCATTTGTACCAAGTTAGCCCTTGAACTTTTTCAAAAAAATCAAATTGGTCTTTAAACTTTAAATTACACCAAATAAATCCTTAAACTTTTAAAAGAATGTAAATTCTGATCTTTGAACTTTTAAAAAAAAATTAGATTGATCCTTGAATTTCACTTGTGCCTAGAGGTATCAATTATTGGTCTTACTTAATGGGTTAACCTTATTAACCCAATCTGATATGTTATGATTTTTTCTTAATTTGAATCGGGTATAAATATAAAAAAAAAATTGTTTTGGATTGGTCAAGTCAGGTTAAATCCGTCCCGATTCGATTTGAATCAAACTCGACCCATTTGAAAAATAATTAAATAATACTAGTACGGCCCAACCTGATCCATTTATATCCTTATTTACATTTTTTTATTATTATTATAAACATAATTAGTTGAAAGTCGGATCAGGTTGAATAAGGTCGATTCTTCGGGTCCAACCAAGAACTAATACATCTAGGTGTAAATGAAAGTTTAGGGATCAATTTAATTTTTTTTTGAAAAAATTCAGGGACTAAAACTTATATTTTTTTTCAAAAGTTGGAGGAATTATTTGTGTAATTTCAAGTTTAAGGACCAATTTAATTTTTTTGAAGAAGTTTAAGGATCAATTTGGTTTTTTCTTAAAAGTTCAAGGACCAATTTGGTACAAATGAAAGATTAGGGACCAATTTGGTTTTTTAAAAAAATTCAAGGATCAAAAGGTGAATTTTCCCAATAAAATATTAGTAGTTAGTTATAAATATTTTGTCAATGAACTTATTTTTAAGATTCAGGTGAATATTTGTTTCGGAAATTCTGATTAGTGAATTCAACATATACTGTATCAATTCAATATATAACAAGTTTATTGTAACACATTAGTACTATTTTCAATATTACTATTCATTCATAAAATTATATGATTCAAATTGGTGTAACAGTGCATCAATTATGATATTAAGGATAATTGTTTATGTTCTGTATTAAAAATATTTATAAGTTATATTCATTATATAACTAATTTATGAAAAATGCAAATAGTTAAACATATAATGATATCAATTCAACATATAACAAGTTCTGTGTAACACATAACTAAAATGTTCAATAGTAATATTTATTTTTGAAATTATATGATTGAAATATTGTGTAATAGTGCGTGAAATAATTACCTAGATTAAAGAGAAATAAGTATATTGATTTAACGGTGCATGAAATAAATATGTTCTCTATTGAACATATTTACAAGTAATTTAATGTATATTATTTTTTATTCAACATATAATTAATTGTTGAAAAGTACATAAAGTTTAATATTTAATGTTATAAATTTAACATGTAACAATTTAATTGTAACAGATCATTACTAATTTCAATTACATCATTTTATTGTAACATATCATTAATAATTTCAATTAGCTAAATTATATAACAGTTTCATTGTAATCGTACTTTAACAAATAAGAAGTTCAATAACGAGTAGAGCTCACTATGTGTTTACTTAGATGAAATTATTTTAACATATGATTTTGTAATTTTCACATATAAGAAATTATTTTAACATTTTAAGGAATGGTTCTAAATTAAATATAAGTACACATTTGACGAGTGATAATTGCACCTCTTTTAAATGTATATTTTAAAAAAAATGTTTACATTCTCTAAATTATATACAGTTATTTATGTTCTCTATTAAATATATTTATAAGTAATTTAACGAATATCCAATTATATTCAATACATAACAAATTCATTGTAACACATCATTGAAGTTTTCAATACTAGAGCTCAATATTTTTTTATCGAGCTGAAATTATTTTAACATATGAAGTAGTAAATTCCACATATATGAAATTATTTTAACATTTTAAGTAATAGTTTCAAATTAAATAGAAGTATTTATTTGAGGAGTAATAATTACAACCTTATCTGCACCACTTGTTTGCACCAAAAATATTTGAAGTTAAGGGGTTCATAACTTAAATTTTGAATATATATCTTTATAAGAATGTTTATATACTCTAAATTAAATACAGTTGTTTATGTTCTCTATTAAACGGATTTATAAGTAATTTAATGTATATTGATTTATATTCAACCGATAAATAATTTATGGAAAAATGTAAATAGTAGAACATATAATTTTATCAATTCAACGTATAACAAGTTCATTATAACATATCATTAAAGGTTTCAATACTACAACGCATACAGTAGAGATCACTATTTGTTTATCGAGATGAAATTATTTTAACATATGATGTAGTAATTTCAACATGTATGAAATTATTTTAACATTTTAAGGAATAGTTCGAAATTAAATAAAGTATATATTTGAGGAGTGATAACTATACTTGAAAGTACTTAAAGCTAAGGGGTACAATTAATCATTTGAAAAAAAAATATATATCTTTAAAAAAAAATTGTACTTAACATCGAGTACAGATAAGGAGTGAAAAATTTGGGTTGTAATAATAATTTCTCTATATATTTGTCTAAATAATGCAACATATGATGTTCACAATTCAACATATAACAAATTCATTATAACACATTAGTAAAGTTTTCAATAAAATTTTTTTACATGAAATTATAATATTCGAAGTAGTGTAATAGTGCATGAATTGAGGAACTGAGATTAAGGACAATTGTAAATTAAATATAAGTATATATTTATGGAATTAAATATAACTAGTTTGTTGCAAATGAAAGCTTGAATATGTTTATTGGAAACTAATATGTTCGCTGTTGAACATATTTGTAAGTTTGAACTGTTATGAAATCAATATATACCAACTTTATTATAACACATTAGTACTGTTTGAAATAGTGTATGAATCGAGGGTCCAAGAATAAAGACAGTTTTTTATGTTCTCTATTAAACCTATTTATAAGTAATTTAACGTATATTGATTTATATTCAACACATAAGTAATTTATGGAAAATGTAACTAATTCAATATATAATATTATCAATTCAACATATAACAAGTACATTGTAACACATTGTAAAAAAATTTCAATATTAGTATTTATTCATGAAAATATATGATTTTAATAGTGTACCAGTGCATGAATTGAGGTACCGAGATTAAAGAGATTTATAAATTATATATAAGTACATATTTATGAAGTAAAATATAAGTTAATTATAACTATTTGGTGAATTAACTTTTTTTTTAATTTTGGTAAATGTCTGTTTAGAAAATTATGTTTAGGAAATAAAACGTATACTATTATCATTTAAATATATAACAAGTTTACTATAATACATTAGTATTGTTTTCAATAATAATATTCATTCATAAAATTATATGATTGAAATTTGTGTAGCAGTGTATGAATTGAGGATCTGAAATTAAGGATAGTTGTAAATTAAATATAAGTATATATTTATTAAATTAAATATAACTAGCTAATTATAAATGCTTGGTCAAGGAAGTTGTTTTTTAAAATTAAGTTAGCTAATTATAAATACTTGGTCAAGGAAGTTGTTTTTTAAAATTAAGTGTAATGTAGTCGATTTTGTATGAAATATATAAACTAATTTTTGTAATATTTAAATGATATCTAGTTTAACGTATATTGAATTTTATTTAACATATGACATGTTCATTTAAATATATTATTACTATTAAAATTTACGTTTCAATTTTCTAAATGTGTAGGAACAAAGTGTTGGTTTTATTCTACGTGTTGTGCAGCACAAGAAATTTTTTATAATTGACAACAATACAAATATATTTTTTCTTGTGACAAATATGAAATTTTATATATATACTTCTTCTACAATATATGTTACATATATATTATTCTAACTTTGTATAAGTTGTAGGATATCAACATTATTCTCTCGAAACCATTCTCACGTCATTGTCGTTTGCCGAGTCTTCTTCTCTTACACGTCGTCTTTCGGTTCACTTTTAACCTAAATAACAAACTAAGAACTATTGATAGAAGAGTTTCAAAGTTTGAGTATTAGATACAACCACCTAGCTTCAATCAAAATTTGCTCCTTTTGATATTGATGATGTAAAATTGCAAATTTATATGAGAAATTAGAGGAAAAATAAGAAGAAGAAGACTTTTCTTCTATATTTGGCTAGCCCTAAGGAGAGAGAGATAGTATATGTTGAACTAATAATTTTTTATCATTTTTCATATTTATAATATATGAATAAATGAAATGGTAATTTACATAAGTACAAATTAATTATTCTCTCTCTTATTTCTCAAACAAACACTCTTGCATGATTAGTTAATTTATGACATAATAGTATTTTATTATACGATATTATTATGTGATATTATTATTATTATAATAATGTCAATCATTATATCAAATAATAATCACAAACCTATATAAATTAATTATGTAAATCATGTCATAAAATTATATTTTATTTTGATATGTTTATCTCATGTATTTTCATAATATACATCTTATGAAATATCAAAATACTTGTTGTTTTTCATTCAGTTGGTGTGACCTTTATGAGAATCTACGTCATTTTGATTTTTTTTATGATATGAATTTAATATCATATATTGTAAGAGGTTCTATCACTATATTACAGTCACCAAATGACAATAGATGGCTACGTTGATCCACAATATTTGTGTATGTTCTTGTCTCATGATATTATGAATATTATGTGAATTAAGACTTTGTCATTTTCATATTATATTTATTTCTTGGTCTCTCAAGTGAATTATATATATAACTACCTCAGTTATATTGTACACTATATAATCCTACTTTACTAAGAGCATCCAGTATTATCACAACTCTTCTAAGTGACAATGATAATATTGATATATGAATTTCTCCCGCACAAGTCATACACATGAATTATTAACTATTTACTAAAATCATTTAGGATAAAATGATAATCATGATATGTAATTCTCATGTGAGAAATTCATATATCTCATATTTTAAACTTTAAAAACATAATAAGACATTAATGACACATAACTCAATTTTTATAATATTTTATTTTATTTTATCATTGTTCACTATATAAAAGCTTATTTTTACATACTCATATTATTAAATGATAACTCATATCCAAAACTTATAGAATTTCAGTGTACTTTTAATAACATGACAATCTTATCTTAGTAATTAATGTTTTTTTAATCACCACAACTTTTAACATATTTAGAGCTATACGTTATTATTTTATGAGTTCTATGATTCAAGACCAAGAGTATCTTCTTAAATATTTCATAAGATTTAACATATTAAAACTCATGGAACAGTAATATATATAAATTACATACTCATGAATAAAATATATGAATTTAATTAACTTTCAAAACACACAATCCTTTCATAATGGTATCTGTATATCAGCTCCCATTATATATGAGTTTGGCTATGGTACTTTCATAAGCATTTCGGCTCGAAACACTTACTGGTCAAATTTAAAATTTTGTGTCCAAAATGTCAATCCAAGTAGAATACCAAAATTTATCATTTTTAGGATTTTTGAACTATTTTTAATGATCTTTAAAAGATGACCCTAAGAATAATAGAAAAATATTAATATTTGAATATATAAAAATAATTATCTTTAAAAAATCATTAAAAATAACTCAAAAACTCTAAAAATTGTAAATTTTGGTATTTTACAAAATTTTGATATGAAGAATTTACTGAGCTATTTGGATCGACATTTCAGACGCGAAATGTTGAAATTTAACCCGTAAACGTTTCAAACCGAAACGCTTATACAAACACATTAGCCAAACTATATATATATATATATATATATACAAATGAGGCGTAGCATTTTGTCACACAATGACTCACTACGTAGTAAGTAATTAATATTATAATCTCATGCAAGTGGTGGTTTGCTCAAATTTATTCCTAATTTAGAAGTACTAGCTTAAGTTATGAAATTGAAATTTGAGAAATGATTCGGATCACCCACTTAAAAATCAACCAAAGTTCATCTAGTACATAATTCACCTTTTTTTTTATCAGAAAAGAATGAATTTGATATATTTGAGTAGTTAATCTTGTACAATTTTTTTTCAATTTGTACAGAAACATCTAGGTCTAAATAGAGTCATTTTTCAAAGTATTCCTGATCCGGTTATATATATCATTTTTTTTTTGTAATTTCTCTAGGGATCTTTTTGGCATAATTTTTATTTCATTTTTTTTGTTTTAAGAAACAATTTTCACCGATAGCATCTCAAATGCCTATTTATTATCAAGTGCATATTTGATAATCTTGTATTAATTGACTGAGCAAATTAAGTAAATCTTATATATTTTTTATTTAATATGAATTGTTATATAACTTGAATTTATAATTTTTATAAAGAATTCACACTTATATTTAAAGGTTTCAAAAATATAATATTTATCAAAGAATTCACACTTATATTTTTACAAATAATTTATCTTTATTAAATATGAATTTTTAACATTTTTTTAATTAAATACGAATTCTGTAAAAATTTAAATTCCCTAAAAAAAATACAAATTGAAACTTCTAACCATTAAAATCCTTGCACGCAATAGCCAAAATTTATTCCCACATATTAGAAAAAGGAAAATTATTTTTTCCCTCAGATTATATCACTAATTGATTAAAAATGGTGCTGTCTATGCTGCTTCAGTGTAACAGTCAGCTTCGGATTATTCTTTTATAAAAGCAAACAAAAAAACATACGAAAGCAAACCGCGTTTGGTTTACGTCATCAATTTCTACGCCATACAATTTAATTAATTCACTAATTAAGTCTGTAAATTGTATGTGTCTTTCTTGATAATGATAAATACATGCATCTGAGTGATTGAAGTCTTTATTATTAAATTAAGAGAAGTGATGACCGCATTCGTTATCTACACTTTAAATATATTCATAAATGTTATAAAAGATATTTACGTTTAATAATCAAAGTGTTTATGTCTTATATTGGTAGGATTAAAAATTTAGAAATGTGTATTTTAAACTATTTAATATAATTTATAATTTTAATTTTTATGTGATCATTCAAAAAAAAAAATAAATGCTTTATATATTAGGTATAAATATTTTTGATAACAAATATAAATTGTTGTATTATGTATGAATACTTATACGGTGGATGTGGAACTTGAGATGCAAAAATAGTTTTTTAAAAGGAAAAGGAAAAAGATATTATGATCAAATTTTGGGGGAAAAATGGACATCTGACATCCCAAAAAAATAATTTTAGGAGATTAAATAATTTTTAAAAAGATAATTTCATAAAAAATAATTGGATTGGTATTGCAAAATGTGCTTTTTGTAATCGTGCTGAAATTGTTGACTATTTGTTTGTTACTTGCACTTATGCTCAAATAATATGGATATGGCTTGAAAAACATAAATTATTTGCATTGTTCCTTTTGCTTCTAATATGGAGATTTGGTATGTATCCCATTGCAAAAATTAAAAGGAAAAAAATGCAAGTGCTTTGAGGTTATATTTTGTGACTTTTTATTTTATGGGTAATCTGAAATGAAAAAAAATTGAGTAATCTTTGATAATGATAAACCTAAATGTAGCATGTCATAGTAAAAAAATATTCTCTATTTATTCATTGTTAGCATCTTCTAAAAAATTATATGAACTAAATGAATTTTTTAGCTATTAATTATTATAGAACTATTCACAAATTTTACAAATTCTACAGATTATTCACAAATTATTACCGAATTTTAACATTTTAAAATTGTTGTACATATTTATGTAGATTACATGTATTTAAGAGGACAAATTATTTTAGAATTATATTCATATTATAACCGAAATATAGATATTATGCTTTACCATTTTTTTAACAAATCTTGAATTTAACAAATTGATACATATAAATACTACTTGTATTAAAAAAAACTATCATAAGTATTATTAATTAAAATGACTAGAAGACAATTAATATTAATATAAGTAGATGGACATTGTTGAACTAGTCTCTTCTTTTATCTTATCTCTTCTACTTAATCATGTTTGTAAGAAGGGTTTTCTGTTTGGAAAATGTTTGGGAGATACCATAATCGATACTGACTTTGTTATTTAGATTAAATGAATTACTATTCATATTAATTACTTTATTATGTAACTTATTTTTTATAGTATTTTTATTATTCAACTCAAATATCACTAATATTAATAATAACTCTTTAAATTGAATAACAAAAGTACTGTATAAATAAGTTGTATAATAAAGTTGTTAATATGAATATATAATAACTCATTTAATTTGAATAACAAAGTCGGTGTTGATTATAGTATATGTATAGCAGCTCCGTTTTTGTTTTATATAATAACAATAAGATTACCTAAATTTCACATCATGATATCATCATAAAAATGAAAACCAGAGGTAATCCAGTCAACTATACATACATATATATATATATATATATATATATATATATATATAGATATATATGTATATATTTGCTCAATAAGTCTCCTTTCACCCAACTGCCACTCACTTATTTTGAGTCTGATTAATTTAATGGATAGTAGTTCAATGATAAGATCATGTTTAAAATAGTAGAGATAGTGACTTATTAAATCTAATTTAATTGGACTCATTTATTATATCCAAAAAAAAAGTTGAATAGAAGAATTGGGAGTGAGGAGGAGGAACAGAAATAGCATCAAATTAATTGAAATGTATATTTAGAGTTAGACTATTTTGTTATTGTTTTTATTTCAACCGAAATATTAATAATTCCAATTATAATTTGAATGCAGCTGATCTAACCGCTTAATGCATTATTTATATAATCTCGAAGGATACCAAATTTTATTATTTAAATTTTTTTATGATTTTCTTATTTTTAGAATTTTCGTATTTGATATGCAAATATTTTTGTTCATCTTTTAAAATCTTAAAACATAGTAAAAAAATTTTAAAAACGATAAAAATTGTGTATCTTATAAGATTTTGATATGTAAAAATGCAATGAGTAATAAGGAACGATTGTTTGATAAGAAGTATAATTTTGAGTCATTTTAATTTCGGATGAATTGTACAATAGTCTAATTCTATATATTTTATAAAAAAGTTATGAACTTAATTGGAAGAAATTGTGCTAAAAATCTTTTAGAAAATATAATATATTGAAATAAGCTAACAAAATTATTTATTTAGTCTTGAATTCATAATAGAATGATTGAATAGGACTAAGATAAAACAGGTGTTGCCTTGATAGCCATAGATCTATATGATATTATACATGACATAAACATAGCATGGAATCCCTATATTAGTATAGAGTGAAAATATATCCTGCTAAAAGTATAACAAGACAAGTTAAAAATATACTCAATCTAACATGTTCCTACTTTAAGAGCACTACCAAAATTTTAGAGTTTCTGATCTTGATGGGTTATTATTTTCTTTATTATTACCAACATTTTTGGCATTTCATAAAATAAGATTCTATTACTATTTTAGTAATTTTCACTGCCTTATGTTGATAGATGTGGTTAAGTAGAGCCATGTATTGTTATGTTAATGCCATGTAAGCAGTTAATTGTTGCTATAAAATTATTTTCAAATGTTAATGAATAGATTTATTTCTTTAATGTACAAATTAATTAGTTGATGAAATTGGAACTGCTTTTATTGAAGAAAGATTTATTTTAGATAATATAGTAGCAACTCAAGAAATTATTTGTTCTTGCTAAATTTTTTATACACAAAAATAATGTGTTTTTAGTTTCTTTTTTTAGATAAAAATAAAATAAAATTATCCTACATTCAGATTTGAAACTTACATTTTATAAAGTATTATTTTTGTCAATAAAGGTTGGTTCGCCAAAATGGATCAGAATTGAAAATTATTTTTGAAAAAAGATGTGGTAAACTTCACTACGTACAGAGCATCAATTTGTGTTGACCTTCAAGTCATCTCATAATAATTACAAAACTATGGATATTATATTATATCATTGCTTACTCTAGAAAATTAAATTTTTAATTAATTAGTTGGTTGGAAGATATGTCATCATCTAGTTCATCTATTTATTTCCACCTCCACAACTCTTTAACATACAAAACCCAATTAAACTTCCATCATACACTCAATTAATCCAAGAAGAAATCAACCATTCAATTCATCTTTGCCCAGTTTGGCAATACATCCATTCACATATATAGCCAATCATGCTACCTATGCAATCCTTTCACTATCAAATCTGAAAACAAATTCACAGTGTACAAAACCCTAATTTAACATGTACCTTTACAGTACCAGCCAGTGAAGGTAACTAGCAACAATATTTTAAAACCACATACTATACCACGTAAAAACACACGATAACAAAAGACACGAGAAGAAGGGAGCGATGGCGGAGGCAATCGTAAACCTTGTGTTAGGCAAGCTGGCAGATGCTGTTGTCAGGGAAACGTTGTTCCCTAATGGGGCCGGAAGCAAATTGGATTCCCTCCAACATGAGCTGCGCTGGATTCGGGCTTTTGTGAAAGATGCTGAGTCAAAGCATAATTGCGACGAAAGGGTGAAGACATGGGTGAGCGATGTGCGGGAGGTGGCATATAGAATAGAGGATGCAATCGATACGTTCATGGCAGAGGTTGATGATCAGAATCGGCCCTGCATTTTTAATCTCGTCATGAGAGTTCTGAAGAAACCAAGGTTGCTCCCGATTAATCACAAGCTTATTTGTGAGATGGACGAGATTCAAGTGAGACTCCGTGAAATAAAGGAGTGTACCAACAAGTATGGTATAAAGGAGTTGGGGGATAGTAGTAAGGTGCCGACAAGAAGTCCTCACAAAGAATTCATACTTCCTGACATGGATGATCCTCATGTTGTCGGTTTGGAGACCGACAAAGAGAACATAGTCGACCTACTTCTCGCCCCAAACATGAAGAGACGGTGTGTGCTCTCAATCGTTGGACAAGGTGGTCTCGGCAAGACAACCCTTGCTAGAAAAGTCTACAATAGGTTGGTACATTTATTCTATCTTATTACATGTATGATTTTACTAGCATATATTGCATCTTTATTTGTCTGTTGTTCAAGTTAATGGTGCAACCTACATTAATTTTTTGTGCAGCTATGAGGTCAAGAAGGAGTTCAAATTCCGATTATGGTTGTCGATCTCTCAACAATTTAAACTAATTGATCTTCTGAAGACTATGTTAGACAAGATTCGACCCGTGCGCGAAGATGAGAAAGCTCTTCTCCAAAAAGAAGATCCTGTCTCTCAGCAAAGAGCAAAAGAGCATTTCATTACTGAGCTCAATATGTGCCTTAAAAAGATAAAATACCTGTTCATCATGGATGATGTTTGGACACAAGATTTGTGGATTCAATTGAAGGAGGCATTTCCCGATGTCAGAAACGGTAGCAGAGTGCTGCTAACCACTAGATCCTCTGACATTGCCCGGAGAGCCGACCCTATTTCCATTCCATACTATCTCCGATATTTAAACGAAGAAGAAAGCCAAAACCTTTTGCTCAAAAAAGCTTTTCAAGATCAAGATCCTCAAGCCTATCTTAATGATCTATCTGACCTTCCTACGAAATTTGCAAGAAAATGTGGTGGCTTGCCTCTTGCACTGATAGTTGTAGGCGGTCTTTTGTCCCGACAGCCACCGACATACAATTCCTGGCACAAGATTTTGGAAAAACTCAGTTGGCACATTGATGATGGGAAGATGTGCACCGAGATTCTAGCGACTAGTTACGAGCACATGCCAGCTGAACTCAAACCATGTTTCATGTACTTTGCTTCCTTTCCGGAGGATTATACGATCAAAGCGAAATCCTTGATTCGGATGTGGGTTGCGGAGGGGTTCATACCGGAGGTAAATAACAGAACGATGGAAGAAACAGCTGAGGATTATTTAGAGGAACTTGTCCAAAGGTACCTGTTTCATGTGTAAATTCTCATAATTTTTCAAATCACAACCCCTTTTTCATTCAGTTGCATGAATAACACCTTGAAATATTTAATTCTCTCTCTTAATAACTTCTCTTCAAAGATTGATAAATTTTAGTAAAAACAAAGGTTCAGAACTTCAGATCACAAAAACAAAGAGACAAATATACAATTTGATCTTTGAACTTCTATATATTTCAAATTGGTCTTAAACTTTTAACTAGAAACCAATAACTCCTTGTTTTCTTTAAAATTAATGAAATTGGCCCTATACTGCACTTGAAACAGACACAGTACTTCATTTTTTTTAAATAAAGAAATTAATTTAGTCAAAAGTCACATTATAAATTGGGCCTTATCATCACACACTAGTAGAATTAAGAGTTCAGCTCAGCGTCCACCTTATGCTATTTATCTTTATTTGTTATTTAAAATTATATATTTATCAACTAAAAAAATATAATTATTAATTAACAAAATTTAAGTATTTTATATACATTTGTATATAAAATAATTAAATTTTTTTTAGTTAATAATGATGTATTTTTAGTTGACATATATATAATTGTAATATATATTCATTTTCCTAAAATCAATGGTTTATAGGCTGTATTGGGGTCTTGGGAACTAGTAACTACAACCCAATTATTCAATACCCCATGAATCCCTTGGTTGTTGCTCTCTCCCTCACTTGTAGTGTTTCTCTTTGTAATTGCAAGGGAGACCCATGACTCATGACTGCAACCTTTCAACCATCTAATTAATTAATTAATTAGCTTTCAAACACATCCAAGCTGCTGGTGTTAATCTACTTCATGACAAATGATGTTGACATATTTGATATATATCCATCAAAAGTCAAAACAAAATTGAGATATCACAACATATTATTATGTGCAAATAAAAAGTAGTAGATGTGAACCATCACATCAATATATATAAGGGTTTTACTCTGAACAAATAAAAAAATATATAAATTGTTAGATCATTATGTATAATAATTTTATTCTATATATATGAGAGTTAAAGATGCTTACAAATTTTATCTTCTATAAATTATATTTGAGATGACCAAACTAATAATCTACGCTTCATAAATGTCCATGCCTTTTGAACTTTCATTAAGTTTTCATTAAGGGGTAGTTAATTTATAAAAACTCCGTGAACTTTGTTTTACAGGAGCATGATTCAAGTTTCATGGAGGTTCTGCAATGGATCTATCAAGAATTGCCGCATACATGATCTCTTACGTGATCTCGCCATTGAAAAAGCCAAGGAGAACAACTTCCTCAAAATAATTTCAAACCAAGGTGGCAACTATAGCTCTAGTTCCGTACGCCGTGCAGCTGTGCATTGCAATAATGAGGATATAACGGAATACACAGGTCCGAGCCTCCGCTCTTTGTTGTACTTTGTTGATTTGCCAAACATTGCTAATTTTAGGCTACTAAAGGTTTTGTGTGGGATGACCAAGGATATGAGACCAACCAAAGGGGAGACCCTCAATGAATTGACCCAGTTAAGATATTTGATGATTTATTCAGATAATGAACTTATTTGGAAAAGCATAAGTCAGATGAGAAACCTTCAGACACTCGATATTCCGGAAGGTGCATATCAAATACCTGATTGCATATGGGATATAAAAACACTAAGACATGTAATTCTACCAATGTTATCTTGCGGGCCCCCATCGACTGCACACCTTCCAAATCTACAAACCCTTAAAATTGTAGAAGCTCGAGAATCATGGCTAACCGAGGGTTGGCCTAAAATGCCCAATATTCGGGTGTTATGGCTTAGGATCAATTTTCCCGAATACGGGGAGTCAATTTATGCATTTCTATGTGGGCTTCGCCACCTTACCTCACTACACATGACAGTTAGTCGTGACGGAAACCCGCCATATGAAATATTGGACATGAGTACCTTTCCTAGTTATAACCACATGCAGTCCTTGTGTCTGAAGGGGAAATGGTCGATAAACAACACATTTGATATTAGTTTAATTCCGGTCCATCTCACAAAGCTCATCCTTTGGTTTTCTGAAATCGAAGAAGATCCGATGCCGGTTCTAGAAAAGCTAGAGAGTCTCAGGGTGCTTAAACTCTATTATAATGCATACAAGGGAAAACAACTGAATTGTTCATCCCGAGGATTTCGGTGCCTGGAGACATTGGTACTCCGTGATTTAGAGAAGCTAGAGGAATGGAAGATAGAGGAGGGTGGCATGCCTATGCTCAAGGGGATCTGCGTAACTTACTGTCGTAGGTTGCGCATGATTCCTGATCTACAGCATATGATCAGGCTTAAGAAGCTGACTATCAAATACATAGATACAGATATTCTCGAGAGGTTGCGAGGACAAGAATCGTACAAAATAAAAAACATTCCATCCATTGATTTTCTCAATAATCTAGTTTGTGCATGATAATTTTCTATCTACGGTTTGTTAATTACCTTGTATAATTGCTTAAATTTACTTTTGTGTATGCATGGTTTGGAGTTCTTCTTGTGTTTTTAAATGTAATTTTTTTCTTTTTTTTGTATATGCTGTAAATATATGTAAATATTAATTTCCTTATTGTTATATATATATATATATATATATATATATATATATATATGTGGATGATGTTTGGAAAGAGAGTTTATGGATTCAAATTAAGGAATTAATAAGCTCAGTACTCTTCCATATATATGTTAGAAATGGTAGGAAGAGTACTTGCTAGCTAGTAATTAACTACAAGAGGTATTCAGATATTGATAGCCAAAAAGGCTTTTCCTGATCCATCCTAAAGCCAGTCATGATCTGTTTGACCTTTAAGGCTTTAATATATAGAACAAAGGAAGAAACACTGCCTACGGGCATTGTTTTTTTTTTTTTTCTTTGGGGGGGGGGGGGGGGGGGGGGGATGGAAGAATTACTTGGAGGAACTCCAAAATTAATTGCATACCTAAGGTTTAAGGTTTCTTCCATTGTTCATACCTAAAGTAATTGATTCATACCTAAGGTTTTCAATTTTTTTCCATTCACTTGCATGAATAACATCTAGATAAGTACTATTACATCTCTCTGAATAAATTTTCATCTGAAATTCATAATTTAAGGGGGGGGGGGGGGTGAGTTTTGATCTTGAACTTTTATTTTCTACCAAATTGATTCTTTTTAAGAAAATAATTCTTATTTTATAAAGAAAATAAATAATTCTTTTTAAGAAATACTTCTCCTCCGTATCTGATGCATATCCAAAATACATACACCATGGTTATACGTAGTTGATAAGCCATGCATTTGACACATCTAACATTTATATATAAGTTTACAAATGAATTAAAGATTCAGCTCTAAAGAGATTTGGCTCATCCATAAATTGAGATTGAAGAGTTGAGATGAATTTAATAGAGTTTATAATTAAGAGGACATCGGCGAGATATTATGAAAAGATCCTTTCACAATTAAGCCTAAACTATGCAACTTAATTATAAAAACACAAATGAAAATTAATTAGCATTTCATATTTAAACAATTTGGAAAATTATTCCACTTAAACCTGCCTATTATATATGTTAACATGATCTCGTCAAGTTAATCATGCATAGCAACAAATTCCTATAATTCCTCCATGTTCAGACATCATTTGCAAGCATGACAGCACTCATTTTCCTGCCGTGGTGGTAATACCGGTAACATCAGTCGACTATAGGCCATGACCTCCACGCTTAATTACTCCTATGCTTCGGCTGCTTTCTCTTGCACCAGTTGGATTGAAATGAGTTCTAAGTCTTTAAAAATTGACCCCTACTTGTGATTGACAATGGCGCACATCTGAGTGTTGTGGTCAAAATTTAAGCAAACAAAAAATTAAATAAAAGACAATAAATTGCATTGATAAAAATTGAAAAAATAAACAAAATCTCAAAACAGGTGATGGGTCATCTGGGTGTTAATTTGTTGAAATTATGACCCAGTTTAAAATTGATATTGGAGTTTTGGTTTGTGATGATAAGATATGTTTCAATATGAGATACAAGTCCAGTTGGTACATGCTCAATCTGTGAAATCTCATAAAATTTAAATAACAAAATTGGGCACCATATAATTTATCTTAGTATTAGTTACTATCCTAAGCATAGATTTGTTTCCAAAGGAGAGATTCAAATTTTCAAGTTAAAAACTAGCTGTTTACCTCATTAGTTTAAAGTCGATTCGCCCCCTGTTCATTGATCAAAGGTACATGTGTTTTATTTTGGCTTCCTCCAGTGACTTATGAATAAGAAAGTAAAATTTGATTTTCTTCAACATAAACATATGCAATAAGTTTACTGTTATTTCTTTGAGTGTCAATAAATTAGCATGAAACAATCTTGAAGTTAATTAGTGTGTTGTAGATTTCATAAAATTTTCATGGCATCTATATATGTATATAACTATATAAAGAAGCACTTGAGCACCAGAATTGAAAAAATGCCTTTTGCATGCCTACTAAAATAGTAGGTAATCAACACCTTGTTTGCTACTATTTGAAACCGATTTATATCACAAATGATGCATTTATGTGCCGAATATGTAATTTGAAATTTCATTTATATATATTCAAATACTAAACGAATGATAATAAATTAATGCAATAAAATTCTCATAACTCTTCCTTTTTTTTGACTGTTTGACTGGACATTGAATGAATTCAAAAATTTATAAATTCTATATATAAATGCATCACTCGTGAAATATCTTAAGTTTCAATAAATTATTTTCTTCCTTTGAAACCAAACCGATAACTTTTGAAATTGAGGTCAAAAACGTGTTAGCTTCACTCCTATACAATATTAGTTGTATGCTTATCTCGATTTCTATATGCAAATTAACACAAAAGCAATTCCAAATATATTCAAGCAGGAGCGGAATTAGACGATGACTAGCGGGGCCGGGGGGGTCGTGGTTCTCCCTATCAAATTTGACATCATTTAGTGAAAAAAAAAACAACCATTATTTGATAATTATATAAAAAAATCATTAATTTTAATGTATTATTGTATTCATATTGATTTTTGGTCCCCCTTGATAGGCTGTGAGAATCCAATAATTACACAAACAAAGCTTATAGTTACCAACCTAACATTTAATTTCTTTGGAGTACATTTTATAAGTTTGGTAATGTATATGGTCATAAATATAGTTTGGGCCGGGCTCTTGTATACACTTCTCAACCAAACTTGAAATACCAAGTACAGCCATAGCTAAAAAAAACACTAACCTTTTGGGCCTAAATTGCATATAGTATAAATTATATGGTAGAAATCTATTGACAACTAATAATTTTGACAGTCATGATAATCACAAAAATTAATTTATGTTTTTCAAATCTAATAAATAAGATATAATTTATATATTATACATATCATATATATAAAAATAGATAAAATTTTATGAAAATTTTACCATTCATCAAAAAACATAAAATTTACAACGGTTCATATTTAATGGCATTTAATGAAATATTAAACAATTTTTAACTAACATGAAAAATGAAAATTGATACACAACCAACCTATAAGGAAAATAACATATTTATAATATTTTTTTCTATTTTTAAATTTTTTTATAATATGTTGAAAAAATATTATCGCAGTTATTAAAAAAATTAATTATCAAGATATACTCATCCTAAATTATAATCCATCAATCTATGAGAGGTTCAATACATTTTGGTTACAACTTACAAGACAACGTATATATTAATCAGACAAATAATCAGAGAAGGGACAGGAGAGCAAGGATACATGCACTGGATACCTCCTGTGATTTCACTACTGGAGAGAAAGCTTTCCAGGAAAAAGCGTCTTCGTGCCGGGGATTTTTTTCATAAATGACCGGGCCCACAAATTTACTAACATTAATGGCCAAAGACCAAATTTATTTTCACCAATGGCCTAACAAGGGCGCTAGAACTAATTTCGCCCTTCAAAACGACTTTTCCCCTGCCCGACATTTAACCCAATAATTCAAAATAAATACCGGGGCCCAGTAGACAGACACAACAACAAAGGGCGAATTCCGTGATCTCGCCCTTGGTTGCTATTATCAACACCCCGTCGCCTCTTTCTCTTTCTCCTTCTCCTCTCATTTTATTTTCTCTTTCATCTCTTTGTTTCTTATCTCTTTCGCCTCCACCCGAAAGAAATCAGCCCCCACCAAAATACATTTCGGCGCCATTCGATTCCATTCCCGCGCAGAAAGCGCGCTCACAGAGAAGATCAAAAAGAAAAGAAGAGCGCACACCTGTTCTACTGGGCATTCGCGCTCGACTCGGTGGTTGAAGCTCGTCGACTGTCGTCCCTAGTGCTCGGTTGGGTCTAGGTGGCTTTCCTCTTCGATTTGGTGGCTCGCACCTGAGGGTAAGTACTAGCGCTTGGAATTTTGAATGAACTATCCTTCCAATCGTTACTCAATTTGGAATTTTGGATGGAGTTAGAGGGAGATGGGAATTTGGGTAGATGGAAATCCTTCCAATCGTAACCTAGTGCTTTTATCTGCTCTTTAGCAGCGTGAAAGCACCCACACTAAGACCGGACAGAGGTTCAAGATTCTAAGAAGAGGGACTACATTCAGTTCATTATTAATAGAGAGTGAATCTTTCAATTCTGGAAAAAAGGTTACGATGAACTCTGGTGCTGCTTGCTGGCTGGCTGGGGATATCCAGAGAGTTTACAACATTGCTATTGTATTGTGTGCAAAATATGAACTGAACATTTTGTTGTAAATTACAAGTCAAGTTTAGTGGAAGTGTTTTGGGTACCCAAATCCCAATTAAAAAAAGAATTTACTATAAATTTATTTTTCTCTATAATATATAGAAATGGCCAGAGGTGAAGGTGGTCGTGGACGTGGTCGTGGTCGTAGAGGTGCACTTTTTCACGGTCCATACCAAGGCTCCTTGCTAACTAGAAATCAAACTCATGTATCTAATCGAGCATATGATGATGTGAGTTTTTTTGTTAACATTATGTATGATTTTAGTTCAATTTATTTAATATTGTAATTGTGTAGAAATGTAAGTATTTATTTGTAAATAAATGCAGGATCGCATGGTTTTAACCACGAGAGCCAGAAGCATGAGTTTTACATTGAGTGAACAAATAATACCAATTTTAGAGAGATTTCGGTTGGACCGGCTAGCTCGACTCGGTACAATAAAAATTGATCGAGACTTGATTACCGCATTAGTGGAGCGGTGGAGACGTGAGACTCATTCGTTTCATTTACCCGTTGGAGAAATGACTGTGACATTGGAGGACGTGAGTTGTCTCTGGGGTTTACCGATCGATGGCGAGCCGATCATAGGACTAACGGATGACGGATGGGAAGAAGAGGTCGCTGAGTGTTTTGGTCGCATCGAATGGCAAGCATTTCGTAGGCCCCCGGGCACATATAGCCTGAACCCAGACTGGTTACGTGAGCCGTGGCAACCCCCAAGACTGAACGAAAATGATCGGCGCCACCTCCATGCAACTTTGCCTGATGATGCAGACGATGAAGAAGTCGGATATTATGCCCGAGCCTACATGCTTGATATGTTTTCTTCAGTGATGTTTCCGGACCATTCCGGGTATATGCAGGCGATGTTCGTCCAATTTGTGCTCGATATTATCAAACCAAAACAATATAGTTGGGCATCGGCGGTGCTTGCTCATTTGTATAGAGGGTTGTGTGATGCATCGGACTTGTCTACAATGGAAATAACAGCACCCTTAATGTTGTTGCAGATGTGGGTTTGGACCCGGTTTCCGTTGGGTAGGCCACAACCGGTACATTATCAGGATGGTTTAGAGGGTCGGGTATTTGGAGCGAAATGGATAGGTAATCATTGTTATGCAGATGATCCTCACCGAAGTATCACGCTTTACAGGAGACGTCTTGACACTATGACCGACGATGAGGTTAACTGGTGGCCGTATCAGGATGTTATGCATGAGCTACCCGAGATATGCCGTGCTGCCAAAGAGCAAGAGATGTGGTTCTACAAAGGACCTCTAATTTATTTTTGGGTGGTGGAGTGGTATACTCCAGAACGAGTCATGCGTCAGTTTGGTTGTTATCAGACAATTCCTCCTCCTCCTCCTGATTTTTCGGACCATTTGCACGAGATTACCCATCGGCCACACACGAATGTCGAGTGGCCACGAGTACATAGGAATTATGTCGAATTGTGGGATACACGGTATGAAAACATTGTACCACATGATGAGGAGTATGATATGAGTACATTCATGAGGTATATTGCATGGTTCAATCGTGAAGGTATGCGAACCGTATGGTGGCGCCCTTCAACGGCAGCAGGTGTGTACAATGGTGCTCCTCAGTTGCAAGGTGACCGCCTAAATCGGACCTTCTCCATGCGCAGCGAAGTGGTTCAACATACGGTAAATATTTTTATTTACATTTAACATTTTTATAATATTTCTAGTTAATATATTTATTTATATTTAATATTTTTATAAATATTGTAGATAATTCGCAACTTAACACTTGCAAGAGATGCAGTTGGAGCCTTGGCTAATCGAGCCATGAATGCATTTGCCAGACGTGTACTACGGGTATGTAGAGGTAATTTAGAAGATGTCGAGCAAGGACATATCTTCGAAAACTTCATGCAGCAACATGGTATTAGAGAGGATGACTTCGATTCCACCTTAGGGGAGCGCATGCGAGTCCAAGCCCCAGATTATGATTGGTTGAACCAACTACTAGGGGCCGACTACGCTAGCTCCATGGTTGAGGCTCCTTTATATCGCCCACCGTTTGCTCAGTTGTCTCAGCATGGTGTATGGGAGCACGGAGAAGGTTCAAATGCGGCAGCCCAAGGAGGTGTTTTTGAGCAAGGTGGTCCGTCAAACCAATATCCAACTTCTCAGGTTGAGAATCCGACGCAAACCGAGGTGCCTCAAGTTGATCGTCGAGGAAGGGTGATCAGGCCTCGAGAGGCGTACACTCCATCCGAGTATGTTAACCGACGTGGCCGCGACAGGGGAACAAATGGTGGACAAGGAGAGGCGTGAATAAGTATATGAACTTTAATTTATTGTTCTCGGTGAACTTTTTAGGATTTAGATGTTTATCATGTATGAACTGATATTATGTGTTTTATGTTTTAATTATCTAATTTTGTCTTTACTTTATGATTTTAAAGTGTGGTACCAGAACCAAAGATCATGGAAGAAGTTTATTTAATTTCGCTCCAAAGCGCGATATCAGCAATCACGCCCTTTAGTATTGTGCCACTGTACCTAGGCCCCACACGAAGGGCGCAACAGGTAATCTCGCCCTTCCAAGCCGTTTGCTCTCGGTTCCCAGTCCAGAGGGGTAGCAAGAACAAAGGGCGGAATGGGCAATCTCGCCCTTCCAAGCCGTTTGCTCTCGGTTCCGAGTCCAGAGCGGTAGCAAGAACGAAGGGCGGAATGGGCAATCTCGCCCTTTCGAGCCGTTTGCTCTCGGTTCCGAGTCCAGAGCGGTAGCAAGAACGAAGGGCGGAATGGGCAATCTCGCCCTTCCGAGCCGTTTGCTCTCGGTTCCGAGTCCAGAGCGGTAGCAAGAACGAAGGGCGGAATGGGCAATCTCGCCCTTTCGAGCCGTTTGCTCTCGGTTCCGAGTCCAGAGCGGTAGCAAGAACGAAGGGCGGAATGGGCAATCTCGCCCTTCCGAGCCGTTTGCTCTCGGTTCCCAGTCCAGAGCGGTAGCAAGAACGAAGGGCGGAATGGGCAATCTCGCCCTTCCGAGCCGTTTGCTCTCGGTTCCGAGTCCAGAGCGGTAGCAAGAACGAAGGGCGGAATGGGCAATCTCGCCCTTCCGAGCCGTTTGCTCTTGGTTCCCAGTCCAGAGCGGTAGCAAGAACGAAGGGCGGAATGGGCAATCTCGCCCTTCCGAGCCGTTTGCTCTCGGTTCCCAGTCCAGAGCGGTAGCAAGAACGAAGGGCGCAACTGCTAATCTCGCCCTTCCGAGCCGTTTGCTACTTATACCAACCACCACCATAACGCATTTATTTCTCTCTCTCTCTCTCTCTGTCGCTCAGACCACAGCCTCCACAGCCTCCACAAAACAAAAAAAAAGAGCACAATCGACATTACTAATCTATCCAAAAACCACTCAACTATTGGTTTTTTTGGTCAAATCCAAGGATCCTCCACAGCCTCCACCACTCTTTGCCCCCTTAAGGTATTTTTTCTATTTTACTTGTAATTTTGTTTTTATTTTGAGCTTCTTTAATCTTTTCAGAAATAAACAATCTGGTACACAAATACTAGTATTTTGTCATCCATCTCGCAATATACCCAGCACATTAAGTAGTTATTCTAGTTTGTGGTCCATTTGACTATCCTCACTATTTAAAAACTTGTTAGGGGTTTTTTTGTTATTTTCACCGTTTATCACAGAATAATATATGTTATTTTTCACCAATTATCACTAAATAGATTGTAGAGGCCAAGAGAATGTTTGTCATCAACTTATTCACTGGAGGAAGTGTACAACACGGACAAAATGGAGTTTACTACTCACAAGGTCCAAACGTAAATTTTACCGTTAACGAGGACATTAATTTTTCTCGGTTGAGAAATGAAATATATCGGTTTTTGGGAATTTCCGACATGGAATTTGATTTGACAATTCGAGTAAGATTCAATTCTTCGCCCCCTCCAATTGTGTTTTTTTCAGAACTCGAAATTTTAAATAATGAAACTTGGAGGTTTGTAGTTCAAAATTCAATTAGCTTAGGGAATTGGAAGATGATGGAAATATTCGTGGATACAAAACCAAAAATCAATGTACAGCCGAGTGATTTTCCTGGCACAAGTGCACCACGTCCTGTGAGTACCAAAAGGTTTGCCGGTGGGAGCCAAATGGTTGATAACGAAATTGAAATATCCGAGCAACCTTTAGAAACAAATGAAACATTCCAAACATTTAGAGATGGGACCTACTCACCCAATGCAACAACAAATAGGCAGTTATCACCGAACCGAAATAGCGATGCCGACGAGTTCGAATTTGAACTTGGGTTGGATGATATATCTCCTTTACAAAGGGTTGAGCAAATGGTTCTATCGGACCCAAGTCCAATAGGAAATACATTTGGAGATGACAATTTTATGAATGATGATTTTGAAATGGGGGAAAACGAAGAGGATATGGACGACTTTGGCTTTCAAACTGCTGATGCATATAACACTACTTGGCCTCTCAAGGACCGGTCGGATTCTCATCCAATTGCTTCTTTCAATGCAATAGAAGGTATGGTGCAATTCTCTTGTGATGGAAATTATTTTGATGAATCGGGATATGCAACTGATGATAGTTTGGCAGTGGGCCAATTATTTCGTTCAAAGGATCATTTGAAGTGGATCGTGCATGATTTTCATATACGAACAAACCGTACGTTTCATGTAAAGAAAGCTAACAAGCAAGTTTACACAGTCCATTGCACCAACCAAAATTGTAACTGGAGACTATATGCAACATGTCGGGCGAGGGATGATGCTTTTATCATAAACACCAGAAATGGCCCACACTCATGTGTTATCTCCGGTGATAGGCTGGAGCATCCACATCTCACCGCCCCTTTCATAGCATCAATAATACGAGCGCATGTGAAGAGTAATGTCAAATACAAAATCAAGGATATAAAAGTGGATATTGAGCAAAGATACAATTTCAAGGCTCCATATTTAAAGTGTTGGCGTGCAAAGGAAATTGCAATTGCCCAGTTATTTGGGGGGTGGAAGCAAGCATACAATTTAATTGTACGATTGTTGGCAGCTATACAACGAAATAATCCAGACACAAAGGTCGAGTGGTTCACTGAGCCAACCATGGATACAAATTTTCTGTTCTTTCAAGGTGTTTGTTGGGCGTTTGGACCGGCGATTCAAGCTTTCAAGCATTGCAGACCTGTGATTGGGATTGACGGTACATTTCTCTCTGGTAGATATAAAGGAAAACTTCTAACTGCATGCGGCTATGATGCCGAGGATCAGTTAGTCCCACTTGCATTCGCATTGGTGGACAGAGAGAATAATCTAGCATGGGAGAGATTCATGAAATTTGTACGGCGAGAAGTTATCGGTTCGAGAGTAGTTTGCGTACTTTCGGATAGACATCCATCAATTTTACGAGTGTTCAAATTGCCGGATGGGGGTTGGAATTTGGAATCGGGACAAGCTATACATAGATATTGTTCAAGGCACATTTGTCAAAATTTTCAACGCCAATTCAAAGATAAGAGTCTACTTCCCATTGTTAGGGCCGCTATGAGGCAAAATCAACCACGCAAGTTCAATCTTAAAATGCGACGATTGGCAACAAAAAATGCCGAGGCATTCAAGTGGCTAGAAGATATTGGCCGGGTAGATGAGGATCATGATCCGCGCTATGATTTGTGGACACTTTCTTATGATCAAGGTGGTCGCCGGTGGGGTATAATGACCACAAATGGCCCAGAGTCGCTCAATAATGTTTTCAAAGAAGCTCGGGAATTGCCAGTAACCTCTATTATTGAGATCACATTTTACAAGTCGATCAAGTATTTTGCCGAGAGGAGGACTAAAACAGAACAAGCAATCCATGAACATCTTATTTTTGCTCGAAAGATTGAAGTATTATTGGAAAAAAGAAGATTAAAAGGAAACACACATATGGTCACACCATACCGAGATGAGCAAAAATACGAGGTGAAAACATGCGAGCGGAGAGAAGGAAACAAAACTAAAGGAGGAAAGATACACTGGGTCAAATTAACTAATCGAGGGGGGATATGCACATGCCAAAAACCGCAATTGACGGGTATACCTTGCTCTCATGTGTTGGCCATTTGTGCGACATCGGGCATTAATAGCAACCAACATGTGGTGCCTTTTTTTCGTGCGAGCGAATTGATGGCTACATGGGACCCGGAATTTTATCCATTTGGAGATCCTGATACTTGGCCACAAAATTCGGGACCAACACTTATACCGGACCCATCGATGTACATGGTGAAAAAAGGTCGTCGTCAACATATCCGGATTCGCAATGAGATGGATGAAATTAGTCAACAACGACATACTTATACATGTGGACGCTGCAATCAGCAAGGACATAGTAGAAGAACTTGTACGGCTAATCAAACTAATTGAGGTAATTATTTAAAATAATATTTTTTAACTATATAATATATCATCATTGTATTAATTACAATTACTTTATTTTTTGTAGGACTATGATTATGGCCTTCTAAGATGTGATCTAGTGATGTTATTGTTCTTTTTTAAATTTCTTTTAAGCTTATGTTAAATTAGACTTTTATTGTGTTAAATTTAGGTCTATCATGATGTATGTGCTATCATAAATTGTATCCAACTTTTATCATTTGATACTTATTTATGTTTAGTTTCTAAATTTATTTCTAAACCTTATAAAATTTTAATTCTACATAACTAATTATCAAATAATTTAAATAATACCGCTATATCTAAGATGAATTTACAAGCACAACTATTGGAATAAAATGGAAGAAATGATAGCAGGTTATAATGAAAAAACTTTGAAAGTTAAGGGCGTAAATGATACTTGCGCCCTTTGTTTTTTGCACAACTTTAACGGTCAAGAAGCGGGCAGCACTACGGGTTGGATGTCGGGCAGAAAAAAAGTCATTTTGAAGGGCGAAATTAGTGGTAGCGCTCTTCTTAGACCATTGGTGAAAATAAATTTAGTCTTTGGCCATTAATGCTAATAATTTTGTGGGTCCGGCCATTTATGAAAAAAACCCCGTGCCGGCCAGAGTCGGCAGTGGAATTCCAGAACACCAGCATTACACATTTATACTAAAAATTCTTCTAATCATCTCCTGTTCATCTCAGAATGGACGCATCCATTAATTTTCGTTAGATGACACCATGACAGCAACCTTTACAAAAAAAGACAAATTGACCAAACATGACAACATCTGCTATTTAATTAAAGAGGTGCTATGTTTAGGGGTCAATCAAGTCTAATCACATCAGATCATTTATTAATTATTAATTAATTAATTGAGTCGGCGACAATTAATTATTACTAATGGAGAGTGTGGTTGTGTATGGACTGGAGACGAGAGAAATTGGTATCTTCCACGCTCTTTTTGTCGTGGCATTACTCATAATTAACTCATAAGCGTTATATAATTATATTCCTCGTTAAACTAGCGCTCTTAATTAAAATATTGATACCAGATTAAAAGTAGGATTAAGATAAGATAAGACAGCAACGGTGTGACTTAGAGTTTTTTTTTTCCTAGTAACCCATGATGCCACGTCATCTCTTCCCATCCCAATTGCAGAAGAGACAAACAAACTCTAGAATGTAGATAAGAAAGGAAGATGTTATCATATGATGTGTGAGGGAAATTGATATGAATCTACCAATTTTATCCACACAAATGTATGTATACAATAAGCATGAGAAATTTGGTCTCAAGAGAATCCTTGTTGTGTATTATAACTTAAATAATACAATAAGTTGCATAATTTACATATTTATTTATTTATATTTTTAACAATGTCATGTGTATATGAGGAACAAATAATACTAATTCTGAGTACTAAGTGTCAAATATCACCAAATTGAAAGTACAAGATTAATTAATGTCCTTCTAATTAAATCTATAATTAATTGATTCTTAAGGTGGTAAATTTGGGAGATAATTAGCATTTCAGGGACATCTCATCCAGCACCTTTTTTTTCTGATTCTTTTTTTTTTTTTGCCTACCAAATGCTGTAATGCAATTAATGCCTACCCACCGACCATCTCTCCAGTCTCAACCTCTCCTTTCCATCAACCAATCACAGCCGTTCAATTAAAACAAACTTCGTACGGAAGATTATTGCACCACTGTACAATCTGATTAGTTGTCAAATTAAGGACACTTCCAGAAAATAAAAGAACACTTTTGTATAAATGGAGGGGATCCATTGGTTAATTTGATAATTTTGATAGTGATTTTTCAAAAATATTAATATGTTTTTAAAAGAATTAAAAATAAAAATATATAAATATATTTTTGGACTTAAATTGATTTTTTTTTTCAAATTTCATATAATTTAATTATCATTTAATATTATATCAAATATCATGAAATATAGATTGTTATAAATTTCAATATAATTTTAATATTATATTAATAACATTTAAATTATATAAAATTTAACATACAATCAATTTATAAGTTCAAAAATATATTTATGAAAATTTTTCTCCAATAAAAAAAATTGCAAACTTATTTAAAAAAGATATTATCAAAATTATAATCACTACTAAACCGGTGCATTTCCCATCCCTACAAATTGTATATCAGCAAGACAGCAAGGATTGTACGGTATAGAATGTTTACATCAGGGGTTGCATCTTGAGGGAGCTAATGATTGCGTAGGCAAAGAGGAAACGTCCACATCAGCAAGCCATGACGTGTCACAGATTGCCACTTGGCTCCCTTTTTTTTCTTTTTTCTATACCTCGTCTCTATCGGTTGCACTGCACCCAGTTTTCACGAGCCACGTGGCACTGTTACCTCTTGTTCATTGGAGATGTATATCACATTGGCATCGGTCTTGGTTAGACCTGGTCTATCACTAACAACATATGCCGCTCAGGGGGCATAGCCTGACCTTGAAGTAAGATGAGGTAAAAATTTTGAATAGAACATAATTTTATAATAATTTTAGAAGTTAAATATATTTTATAATTTTTATGTTAGAAGAATAATTTTGAAGGTAGATTTTTCAAAATATTTTTGCAGAGTGAGATATATTTTTATGATGTAATTGAAACTTAAGTATACTTTGATAAATATATATATATATATATATATATATATATATATATATATATATATATATATATATATATATATATATATATATATATTCAGAAGTGTAATATTAAAGGTATATTTTGGAAAAAAAAAATCCAAGGGGGATCAATAGCGCCCCTCTGCTAATGAATGGCTCTGCCCCTGATGCCGCTATTGTGTGTATAGGAGATATTGTACAGTTTACACGAATGTATGTGGGGCAAAAAACATTTCGAGCAATTTTCCAAAAAAAAAAAAAAGCATCTTGAGCAACTCTTAAAATCACCAAGTAATCTCTGATTTTATATCGTGTACGCGTGAAAATATTTATCTCTATAAATTAATGATACTCGTTATAATATTTTTCACAATAATTGGTTTGTGAATCATATTGCTTACAAGGGAAAAAAAGAGTATATGAAACTTTTTGAGTGTATGCAAAATTGAAAATGTAAAGAAGTGTGTATGTAAATAATTATTGAAACATCTTTCAACAAAAAAATATTAATTATCTGTCAGTCTTAAAAAATTTGACAGTAAACCTTTCAACAAAAAATTAAAAAAAATAAAAGAAATGACAGTGGACCGAATCCACCTCAAAACTACCCCACTCTGGAAATTCAATAAATTAAATATTTATTGAGAAACCGCCGACCTAAATTATAGCAAATATTCACTGTTTAGCAAAGAGGATAATGTGGAATTGTGGAAGCATAAATGTGCAGTGGGCCCCACTCTGATGAGTCAATACTTTCAAAAAAGAAAAAAAAAAAAAAGGATATTGCCAAACCAGAGAGCGACACTGTTCCAGCGCAGTGTTGGTCGTTATGTAGATATTGAAGGGGATCGCTGAGTGGGGGATGAATAGAAAAGCTGTCGTTTTCTGCGCCTTATGACACCTAGGACTAGCCTCCTTTTAGAGCGCTTTCGTAACCCCAGAAAGTTGACCCCCGCATCAGCACCATTGGGTTTGTACGCAAGTTCAACGCTTGTAGGTAGGGAAACAATCCATACACATTATGTCTATTCGTGCGGTTAATACTGTGCGGCATATAAAATCAACCGTCTGATTAACATCCAATGGTCTACAATTTATACACACTATACATATCCGTACTAACTGTGCTAAACGTGCCTACCCGTGCCTATCCATGCCTACCCATGCATATCCGTGTTGTGTCTATCCGTGTCTACACGTGCCTACGCGTGTTCCCGTGTCGTACCTATGTGTGTTCCGTGTCGTTTCGTGCCGTGTCGCCCCCCTTACCCGTGCGTGCCGTGCCGTGTCTACAGCGACAAAAACCGGACACGGCACGAGTAATGGCACGACACGCGATACGTATAACATGGCATGTGTTGACACGCTGTACCGTGCCGTATCTTGATACGCCGTGTTTTTTTGAGAACCCACTTGTACAGGTGACAACAGCATACATGGAGTGTTCCTAACAGTACGAAGTCTTCTGATATTCTTAATTTAAAAATTTATTAAATTGATTTTAAATAAAAAAATTTTAATTATTTAATAAATTTTTTATATCAAAATCTTATAGAATACTAAAATTTTCTACTTTTTGGGTTTTCTAATTTTTTTTTCAGATTTTTAATATAAAGAATTGAGCAATTTAAATTTGTTGTTTGAAACTTATTCGACGGATTTTGAGTTGAGAGCACTGTATTTCGATGCTCCTGGCTTTACTCCTTATAATCATTCATGATTTTATTTTTTAGTGAATTGAAATCAACACTTGCATATGCTGTGGCATCATTGGAGCTGAATAATTTGTTTTAATGTTATTTATCCTTCCAAAGTAAAACTTTTGAAAATATTAACTAGATGTTTTATTAACGATAATGCTAAATTATTAACAAGTGGATGGAAATGTTTAATTCGAGGTTTCTGACTAACCCATGAATGTAATTGTTTTTCCATATATTTGGAACAATATTGATGGGGAATAGAGTGTCGGAATATTGACACATATAATCTCATTTGTCAACCAATAATTATTTTTTGATAATATTAAGACTTTTTTTAGTTTAAATTTGAAATTCAATACTTTATGTATATGAATTTTATACAATATACAACTGATATAATATATGATGACACTTGAATATTTATTAAATTAATGAAAACATTTAACTAGTCCAAATATAATCAATTAATCATTCATGATCAATTTATCAAATGATATTCAAATTAATTTTATACATTCACTAGTGTTAAGTTTCAAATTTCTTTTATTATGCCACGTCATCTATCATTTCTTTTATTTGGTCAAAACATAGCCAAATGGTGTTAATAAACCCCTATTTTTTTAAAGCTCTGTTACATTATCTATCTTTTCATCCATTTGATTCAATTATATCACTATTTATTTTAATCGGATGACTCATGTATTATGTTTCTCTCTCATTATTTAAAATGGATGCCGTTGATATGTCTAAGATGCAATTTAATTTTGAACAAATTCAATTTTTTTTTGTGTTTGTCTGTTAAATTATTGTATGGCTATTGTATTACTTATCATTATATGCGGTTAATGTATTTTTTTTTAAAATATTCATGCTCAAAATTTTTTGAATATAATTTTTATTGTAAATAAATTGTCTCATTTTAAAAATTAAAATTTTCTTAATAGATATATTTCTCCGAAACGAAACCAAAAAATAATTGTAGTTGATAGGAAGTGTATCCATCATATTTGACAACACAACTAGAAATTTTTTTATTAGTTTATTATAGCTATTTTGGATTTATTTTATAAATAATAGTAAAAATTGTCAATTAATTTCATTTTGGATTATATTGTTATAAGTGGCGAAAATGACAAACAATCATTTTAATATCGTAATGTGTACTATTATCGTCCTTAATAATTAGTATCATTATTATAATCACATAATCATATTATGCATCACTACCAACTTCATTACACTTGCAAAAATATGACATGGTCAATTTCATATTCTAAAACTAAGTGCCATAGTACATAAAAATTTGTTAATTATGACTTTATAGGTCAGTAAATTTTATTAAATGATAACTTGATGGGCAACTTTTGTTAGGAAAATAATTTATAATAACATATTATGGCATAAGCACATGCAATATATTTCACAATAATCAAACATTAATTCTTCAAAAAAATTAAAAGAAATCCTTACCACATATGAAGTTGTACTTTGGAAAAAGCTCACAAAATTCGTCATAAAAATAACATATGCTACCTACAATTTGTTAAATTGTTGTTGTTAGTGTTCTCAAAACTTGCGTGTCGTGTTAAAACACGGCGTACCGCGGCACGGCACGGATAAGGTACGGCGTGCTACACGTGTCGTGTTAAACGTGACGTGCCTTGACCGTGCCGTGCCGTGTCGAGTTGATATGCCGTGCTAAACGTGCCTTAACCGTACTAAATGTGTTTGGTGGGAAAAAAATTCGAAAAAATCGGAAAAAATTGAAAAAAATTCGGAAAAATCTTAAAAAATATAAAAAATTAAAAATTTTAAATTTATTTGCTGGTAAAAAATTAAACAAAAAATTGGAAAAAATAATATTTTTGTAAAAATTGTCAAAAAATTAGAAAAATCCGAAAATTATTTTTGAAAAATTCAAATTTTTTTTACATAATTAAAAAATTACTTTGAAATTTTTTTAAATGAGGGTAGTTTGGTCATTTTCTTATTTTAAATTTGAATTTCAAATTAAAATGTGTTTATTGGGATACAAATTGGGGGATATATATCATATTAGCCTATTTTTTAATCCCATTACAAAATCAACCGTCCGATCAATATCCAACGGCCCACAATCCGTATATACTATGCTTATCCATGCTAACCGTGCTAAACGTGCCATGCCGTGCCGTGCCTACCCGTGCCTACATGTGTCGTGCCTATCCATTTCTAACCGTGCCTACCCGTACAGTGCCTATCTGTGCCTATACGTGGCTACCCATGCTTATATGTGCCTACCCGTACCTATCACGTATCTATACGTGCCTACGCGTGTCCCCGTGTCGTGCCTATGCGTGTCCCGTGCCGTGTCTACAGTAAAAAAAACGGGACACGGCACGGATAATGGCACAACACGCGACACGCATAACACGGCACGCATTGACACATCGTGTCGCCTCCGATACGTGCTGTACCATATCTTGACACGCCGTGCCATTTTTTATTCCCTAATTGTTGTTATCAATCATAAATAGGCATATAAATATAAGTCAATTCAAATTCCATTGTGTCTATATACAAGTCAAAATCTAAGCAAGAGACATCAGTAACAGTAATAGTAAGTAAAACATCTGGGGACGCAGTGTGGAAACATCAAATCATTTTTGCATATTAAAACGTTTGGGAGGTACTATACCGTTATTCATGTATAATTTTATTATTTATATCGTTATTCATGTATAATTTTATTATTTATATGAAATAAATTATTATTTATATTAATAATTTTATTTTCTAATTTATTTTATATAATATTTTATAATTCAACTTAAATAATAATTCATCTAAATTAAATAATAAAAGATTTAATACCGTAATGATAAATTTCGCTTCTCTACAAAAAGATATAGATTTAAATCCAACAAAAAAATATTTAAAAATAAATAAATATCAAGATTAACAAAAACCTTTATATAAAAAAATAATAAAAATAATGTACAAATAATTATATAATAAAATTATTAATATAAATAATAATTTATTTAATCTAAATAATAAAATCAATATTAATATCACTGATATTATCTATATATCAGCTCCCATCTCATCATTATTCATCTCCTTTTCCCTTTTTAGTTGTATGAATAATTCAAATGCAATGTATGTAGCAGAAGCAGTAGTAGTCCCTGATGATTTATCGTTTATGATTTATCCCAACCTGACCTGGTGACCTGGCTTCCTCCTAATCAAACCCCAGTCCCCACCACCTCCTTCCCACATAAAAACCCAAACCCAATTCAGAGAAAGAAACTGAGAGAGAAAAGAGAAGAGTAGAAGCAGCAAACAAACCATGGAGAGAGGAAGAGAAGCTTGTTGCTCCCCGAAAGAAGAGCAAGGTACGACCGCGACCGTTACTACTACTCCTACTTCGTCTTCTCCGCCTCCTCCGGCGCTGGAGATGGGCGGCGCCTCCGCCACTTCTCGTCACTACAGAGGCGTGAGGATGAGGAAGTGGGGCAAGTGGGTAGCCGAGATCCGCGAGCCGAACAAGCGATCGCGCATCTGGCTAGGCTCGTACGCGTCTCCCGTCGCCGCCGCGAGAGCGTACGACACGGCGGTGTTCTACCTGAGGGGACGATCGGCGCGTCTCAATTTCCCAGATGAGATCGAGGCGGAGCTGACGACGGAGACTGGATCGGTCTCAGGCGAGGGGTTATCGGCTGCGCTGATCAGGAAGAAGGCGACGGAGGTAGGGGCACGCGTGGATGCGATGCACGCGGCGGGGATCGCGACGAGGAGGGAAGAGAGAGAGAGAGAGAAGGAATCGGAGGCGGGAAGGAGACGGAGAGAGGAAGAGAGAGATCACAATCGGATTCGGGTACGCAATCGGAACCCGGATCTGAATCAGGCTCCAAGCCCGGATAGTTCGGATATGGAGTCATAGTGAGCTGAAAAAGAAATTCAAAAAAAAAAAGAAGAGAAAATTAATTGATTGTAAAGTAATTTTGGAGAGAGGGGAAATTCTTGGATAGGCTTGGTGTACTACTCTTTTCTTTGATACCAGGTGCTGAAGTCAGAAATCAGCAAATTTGCGTATGTGCGATTTTTTTTCATAATTGTTGGTTATTTAGAGGCGATTCAAAATTTTAAAATCGCATGTAAAATTGTGATGCAACAGTGATTTGTTGGTTATTTAGAGATCAGAGCAGAGAGCAGCAGTTGGTTTAGATTTAGATTGGTGTATGAGGGAGTACGTGGTGGACTAAGCCTACCCAAGAATTTTGTGGATAGGAGCAATTTCTGAGCGTGAGAATAGCGCAGAAAAATGTTAATCTCTTTTCTTGTTTGTTTGTTTGTTTTTTGTTTGTTACTTGGTGGCATGTGTACTTTACTTGAGAGGAGTGTGTCTTTTTCCTTTTATCTTTTTCATTTTTGTTTGATTAGTTTCCATTAGGATAAGAAAGAAAAAAAAAACAGAGAGATAAAGAGGAGGTACACTGGTACAAGAAGTAGTTGGGTAAAAGAATTTCCAATGTTATTGTTAGAGAGACAGGAAGGAGAGAGAGAGAGAGAGAGAGAGAACATGGGGCAAATAAATGGAATGGGGCTAAAAGGAAAAGACCACATAAAAATTGGGGTCCCTTTTTGGTGCTTTGGTTGTCAGAACTCAGGAAATGTGTTGTTGGTGTAAATTGTAAAATTTTATTCATTACATAATTTTAATGGAAAAAAAGATTAAAAAAAAATGTAACTTTTTACTTCTCTTTTGAGTTCTTATTCTCTTGTTTGTTCCTTTCTTTAGATGCCTTTTATTTCATGCTTTCTTTTGTACTTGTCAAGTTAAGATTCAAATTCCTGTACTTAACTTATAAAAAAGAAAATTGAGCACTTTGTTCTCTCTAGATATATATTCCACTCATAGCTGTATGAATAATGTACTACATTATAAATAATTGCTCAACTAAGAAAAGAAAACAAAACAAAGAAATAACTTCCAAAATGGGATTATAATATAGACCATATTTCAATTTATTTTTTAATTTTTCAAATTGTAAAAAATATGATTTTTTTTTACAAAAAAAAAAATGATTCATGTGGAGATAAATATTGAAACTGGATCTATACTTGATGGGTCAAATTTTGCACGAACGTCAGAGCTAAAATCAATAAGAATTAATTATTATAAGTACCACAAATATATAAATCAAAAAATCAAAAATTGAAACTGACCTATTGGATTATTGGTTGTGGGTCCACCATGCTCACCCAATCAAAGGGGTATTTTTTTTTTATAATTTTATTTAAAAAAATAAAATAAATAAAATCATAGTGGATGTTGCTATCTTCTTTTGATTAATTGGTCTAGCCAGTAACGGAAAGGTTGTCATAAATTTATTTCGTCTATTATCAATTATGTTTCTTGGGTGCTATGTATCTCGCTCTCTGTGGCCAATTGTGTGGTGAGTCAATATGTGGCTTAACGATATGTCAACAATAGAAAAGTAGGTGTTTCAAGACGTATATAAAAATTTAAAAATACATATGAGAGTGCTAAATATGGACAGTTGCATTTGATATTTTCATCAAAAATCGTTAAATATAAACCGTTACAAATTGTATAAATTTTAATTATCTTTGATGGACTGTCAAATGAAATTCAGATTGTATGAAATTTAAAACACAATCTATCTAAAATTGAAAAATATGCCTACACAATTTCTTTCATTCCTAATATTCATTTCACATTTTTTCTGAAATCATATTATCAAGATTGTCAAAATAATAATTCTTAAGTCTACTGATAGAATCAACACTCATGATCACTACTAGCATGATATTCCGCCACAGAAAATCTTGGGACATGTCGGTGACATTATATATATGTGGTCGGTTAATCATAGAAGAATAAAAAAGGGGAGAGTTAGGAGAAAGGAATGGAATAAAATAAATAAATAAATACATACCAAATGAAAAAAAAAATAAACAAATTGCAAATGTCAATGAGACGTGCTTCCTTGGTTTTTTGTGTCATCCCCCCAAAAAATTAAATAAAGAATTTAGGAGGGATGGGAATCTCACTGCTTCTCTGTTCCCTATTTCTTTTTGCCATTTCAATTCATGTGGCGGGTCAAATTAATTAGTTGGATTATTTGATTGATTTTTTTTAAGTGAAATGGGTCATCTTTTTTTTATTTAATGAATTTCAATTAATGGGTTTTTTTAAAATCTTTATCTTTTACAAAATAAAAATTGTGCTGAAGAACAAATTGTTAAGGGCATGCTTCTTTAATAATGATTAATATTTAACTTTGATGTTTAAATCGAAATGTTATTTTTATGTGAAGTATGAAATTTCATTTGACGATAAGATCAAAATCTTTTCGAGGTTACAAATGATTAAAATATCTGAAGTCTAGAACATGTCAATTTGTATGATGTGCAATATTCATGAGATTAGTAAACGGCATATCATCGATACATGAACATTAAAAAAATTATGTTCACATTGTGCCATCCTTAAAATTTTGATTATAAAATTTTCGCAGTTATATATAAGACGATCGGTAACACATTTGTCACACACTGCCGGAAAAATTAATAAATTTAATGTTCAATTTCAATTTACAAAAAAAAAATAGAAAAGAAAAGAAAAATTATAATAAGAAAAATAATAAATAAGTAAATAACAACTCGCTACATGAAATGTGATAGAGTAGCAGCTGTATAATATCCTGAAACATTGCTAGATTGGATCATCTGGCAAGTACTAAATACTAAACAATTTATGTTGAGCAAACTTAGATAACATTTGTATTAAATTAATTGATTAAATGTACCAGTACAGCTGGTACGATGATATATAAATATATGTGTGTGTGTGTGTGTGTGTGTGTGTGTAGCGTTCACATTTTCCCAATTAGTGGTTACCTTAATTTGAAAACAAAATATATAACTCTCAATTTAAAATTTCACAAACAGGCTGTTAGTTAGCTCAAATTATATATATTTTTTTAATTCAAGTTGCTTCTGTTATTTGCATTTGTTGGTTGACAAGCTGAATTAAACCATTTAATATTAAATATGTTTTGTCGTTAGTACAAATACAATTTTGGGCTGCTAATTATGGTCGGAAAAGAAATTATTAGGTATTAATTAATTTACCCCAGCAACAATGTACAAATACAATTAAGCCTTTCAATAACAATATAATTATTTTTTTTTTGCTCTCCAAAAAATGGATTATTGTGTTAATTTGACATTGTGTAAATCAGAAACATGTACATTAATTAATTTGTAGGGAAATGTTTGGGAAATACTATCATTGATATCATCATCGATACTGACTTTGTTATTCAAGTTAAATAAGTTATTATTCATATTGATGACTTTATTATGCAACTTATTTTGTATAATATTTTAATTATTTAACTCAAATATCACTAATATGAATAATAATTCACTTATACTGAATTAATAATAAAAATATAATACAAAATAAATTACATAATAAAATATTAACATAAATAATACCTCATATAACCTGAATAACAAAGTCAACATCAATGACGGTATCTATATATCAACTCTCTTAACTGTATTTAATTGCATCTTTAGTGCACACATCTTTATTCCCACCTCCACCAAATTTAACAGTACTGGTATCATAATTGTATCATTTTACTATACTCATATTCACATGTATATAGTTGGATATTTATGGGAATCTTGTACTTATACCGACAGCGTTCACACATTTTGGTGAAACATAATTAAATATATATAGCTCATAGATAGATAGATAGATATTCCATAGCCAATCTATCTATCCATCTAATTAATCAATAATAATAATGTATATATATATATATATATATATATATATATATATGTATGTATGT
Source organism: Bolboschoenus planiculmis (assembly GCA_031770325.1). Taxonomy (NCBI): domain Eukaryota; kingdom Viridiplantae; phylum Streptophyta; class Magnoliopsida; order Poales; family Cyperaceae; genus Bolboschoenus; species Bolboschoenus planiculmis. Next base: position 3,108,387 of record CM062778.1, on the reverse strand, counting down.
ATGTATGTATGTTTAAACAAAAAAAATAATAATGTGCAAACCAACCATGTATGACAATGTATATATATGTGTGTGTGCATGTATGGCGCATATATGGGCCATGACAATTTAGGAAGCAACTAATATAATATAATATAATATAATATAATATAATATAATATAATATAATAACAAACTATGTTTGTTTGGAAGAAAATGATTGAGATGATCATTAAATGATAATACGCCTATAAAGTAATCCAAAATAATGGTTCTTAATTAAAATATATATGTATGTATGTATGTACGAATGATTCTTTATATGTCATATATTATGATCTAACTTGTCGCACATACACGGATGTTATATCTTATTAATTTGTCATGTATTTATTTATTTATGTTTTTTATGTTGTTCACATGTACTTGTTTGGAATCTTAGCGAACAGCTTGTTGGATATAAAATAAACATAATTAGATAATAACATAAGTAGGAGAGTATACAAAATTGCACACAAAAAATAAATGATAGAGAGAGATGCAATTAATTAATTAATTAATTAATTAATTAATATTAATTGTACAAGGCATATATACTATATAAGGTTGGAAGGAATTAATTTAAGTACACCAAGGAAGCATATTGGGTTAATTAATAATTTTAGTATTAGTATTAATCAGGCTTAATTAAGCACTGTTGGAAGATTGGTGATAGAGGTTTAATTAATTAAACTAAGTAATTAATTCCACTGAGAAACAAAGAGACGTGAGAAATAGATAAGTTAGGCAGCCAGCCACCAACAAACCCTAATTAATTAACTTAATTCAAATCATAATTAAGGATATACCTCAATAAATGAATCTCCCCTTGTTTTTGAACTAACCTAATTAATTATTTATTTAATTAGTTATAATGCTCATGATTCAAATTTAACAAAATTAATTAATTAGTCAATTAATTATAATACTTGACCAATAATGTACAACACCATATATGAACAAAAGAAAACCCCTAAATAAATGGTGTTGTGTGATATACAAAATATTATTTTAGGAAAAATGCTATAATTCGTTTGATTTTGAATATGTTCATTATTATGATTTTATTATCTAATTAAGACCTTGATGTTTTTCTCTACAAAAGTTTAGAAAAACAAGTATATGGTAATTTGAGAATCAGTTTTTAGTCTAGTACAAAAAATAATATTTTCTATATGGGAGGTCGTATATTCAAAACTCGAATAAAAATCCTTTATGAATATTTAAATTTAAGTGATTTGATCTTTATTTTTATCTCGTAAAGTATAATGTATCAGTATAAGTATAATGTATCAGTATATGGTATGTATCAGTATAAGTATAATGTCAGGTTCTCTATTAAGCTTTTTGGCAAGACATAATTAAGAAGCAAATTATGTATTGCACCAAATGTGCAATTAATTACTTAGAAAAATTAAATAAAATTTCAGTATATGGTATGAATACAATGATAGGTCATTAAAGTGGTCTTGAGGTTAATGATGATGGTATTACTTTTTTATATAGATGAGAATATGAGATGAGATATCTTTTCATGGTGCATCTTATCACATGATAATTATACATAAGGTAGCTAATATAAAGATATCATGATGTGAATTTTATTATTAGATTAAATGAGTTATTATTTATATTAATCATTTTATTATATAATTTATTTGCATATTACTTTTGTTATATAATTTGAGTTATTATTTATATTAGTGACTTTATTATATAATTTATTTGTATAGTACTTTTGTTATACAACTTGAGTTATTATTTATATTAGTGATGTATATTTGAATTGAATAATAAAGTAATGTATAAAATAAGTTGTATAATTAAAGATATTAATATAAATAATAACTCTTTAAAAGACTAAGGTGGTATCACTATACACTTTAGGATATGTGTACTTCTTTTATTTCTCATATATATAGGTTGAGAATTGTATTTTTCTTTATATAGTGAGGGCTTTTTAGTCAAATTGGCCTCTGTGGTAAAATATATATATAGATTGAGAATTGTATTTTTTTTTTATGGAAAATGTTATGGATATATCGCATTATTGACACTGTCGTCGATACGAATTTTATTATACACGCTAATTGTTTTATTATATATGTTAACGATTTTATTTTTTACAGTACTTCTAATATTAAATTTAAATACCACTAGTATGCATAATAATTTATTTAATATATACAATAAAATTTATATTGATAACGATATTAACAATCATAACTGTATATCGACTCCTTTTTTTATATCTCACCTCAACAAGAATAAAAATTGTAACCCTACTTTTTCTTTGTTCTTTTTTTTTGCTGAGAAGCCACGTAGGCATAACCCTAGATTTTTATGTGGCGGATATATAAAAATAGTTTGTTGAAATTAATTCAGCCAGGTTTACCTGGTCCAATTCCAACCAAATAATAACTGCCTTTTAATAACACGTCCAACATTACACATCATGAGTAATTAAATTCCATGTTACAAGCTATAAATTGAATGGAATAAATGTTATATTGGAATAGTAGATAAGGGTATTAATGGATATGATATAGATCAGATGGAGCCCATATCCATCAAATAATAAAATAATAGTCTTATTTATATTTGTTAAATTTAGATTTATTCATATTCTACTTTTATATATTAAGGTTAACAGACGAATGTATAACTGATAATTATCAAATAAATTGATAATTTATATAATTTTATAAAAAATATTGCAGACAGATAATATATTACTTTTAACACATCATATGCATAATATAATAAATTATAATTATCTATCAGTGAGTAAAACTAGCGTGCTTCTAAGAGCGTCGAATCTCTCAATGCTCTTAACTCAAAATCCATCGAATTAGCTTCAAACGATAAATTCAAGTTGCTCACTAATTTTTTTACATTAAAATATTGTAGGATACTAAAATTTTCTATTTTTAGAGTTTATTAACTATTAGTTTCATATTTTTGAAAATGACCTATTTTATATGCAAAAATTTATTATTATTTTATTTTTATTATTATTATTAGAGTAATCTTGAAAAAATCCGAAAAAATAAGTTGAGAGCATCGAGGGCTCCGTGGTCCTAGGTGCACCTTAGTTTTTCTCATCTATTTGTTCTCTTAGGTGCACCATAACTTTACTCATATATCCGTTATTTACATAGGAATATAAATTAAAATTTTATACAAATAAATCTCACTCTAAATTACTAATTAAATTACATTATATAAAATGAGTTTAGCTAGCATGCTCCTAAGAGCATGAAACTCCTTATTGTTTCTAACTCAAAAATCTATTAAATCAACTTCAAACGAAAAGTTTAAGTTGCTCAATAAATTTTTCATATCAAAATTTTGTAGGATACCAAAATTTTCTACTTTTAGGATTTTCTAACTATTTGTTTTATATTTTTGAAAATAGCCTATTTTATATGCAAAAATTCATTATTTTATTATCATTATTATTATTATTAGAGTCATATTAAAAAATCTAAACAAATAGTTAGAAAATCTTAAAAATTGAAGATTTCGGTACCCTAGAAGATTTTGATATGAAAAATTTATTGGGCAACTTGAAATTTTTGTTTGAAATCTATTTAATAGATTTTTGAGTTAGAAGTAATAAGAGGCTTCGTACTTATAGAAACGTGCTAGCTTTACTTATATAAAATATAATATATAAATCGATCTCATAACAATATAGTTAAAATATAGGATTAAAAATAATATATTTCATTTTATATATCATTTATCTTATAAGATAATCAGTCCATAATAGTTTTTATTCATATCTATATCCATACATGATAAAATAACAAAAAAGTTTCTTACTCTTACTATTATCTAATAAGCTAATAAAAAACATTTCTTATCCATACCTTTATTATTGTATATGGAAATAGATAAATTAGACAGGGGATTTCTCTTTCTTTTTTAACAATTTTAATTTGAACTGCCAAAAACAAATAATGAAGTTCAGAATTCTAGATTTTCAAAAGTTCACAATTGGGTTGGGCTATGTTATAAATAAATAAATTAGTAGGGACACTTCAGAAAAAAGTACCAGTAAAAAAAATAATACAATAGGCACCCATTCAAGTCAAAACCCACAGATTTATTTTATTTTAATTTTTAAACCAAAACCTAGATCCAAGAGGGAATGAAATAAAGACCAAAGAATAATATTTGTATTTGGGCTGATTAAAACCTTTTATTTTTTAGGAATTATTTAGGCCCAATAAAAAAAATCTGATCTAATAGGTTTTAAATAGGCCTTCACAACACAAGGTCCTAAAATATTTCCTATATATCCTTTGTACCATTTATTTGAAATAAGACAAAATTGAGTACATATTCATCTAAACTTATTTTTTTACAAATTTACCCATCAAAACCTAAAATTTAGATATTTATCCATTGATACTTCATTCACATTGATATTTCTCCATTAGATGATTTAGATTGAAATAATCATTTTTAGTATCATATTTTATTTCAGAAAAACTCTTAATTAAAAAATAAAGGACAAAATATACCCTTCTTGCCAAAATTGTGCATTTTTCTTTCTCTTAAGAAGATAGAAGGATATAGTCATATATCATCATCCCCTTCTCTAACTCTCACCACTGATCATATTCTTACCAAGACTCTTAAAATAAATTGTTTAGTCATTATCCATTATATTTATATGCACATGTATGAGATCTTGTTATTGGAAATGGCAAGTAGTAGAGTTCTTTTTTGTGAGATCTTTTATCAGCACTTTAAAGTTAATAGAAGCATCAAATTGAGACCCCTTTGTTGCATTTTGAACAAAATGGTAGCTAACTAAAGATCTTATTATTTGAGCATACCAACTACTTTATACAAAGTTGGAACTAGTATTCAAAAGAAATTTAGATTTATTTTGCTTGCTTTTATTTTAAGACAAATGTTTGAAAATTCTATAGAAATTCAGTGATTCACAATCCGTTGTTAAGTATTCTTTAAATGAAAGTCTTGGAGAAGATTTTAGGTTATTGGGGTTTATATATGAGCTCAAACTGGTACATTGATATACCAGTTCACAATAGTGTATTTCTTTCTATTATCTAGCTAATAGTTTATGTATAAAAATTCTTTTTAAATGTCTTGCATGGAATGTAAACATTACTGATATTAAGTTGTGATTTTAGTTGTGAGGATTTTTTGGCAAAATAATTATAATTTAGAAACTTTTGGATTTTGTGTGCATTCAAATGCAATCTTTTGAGAAAAAAAATATGAATTGAAAGTGAATGATTTTAGATAACTGAAATTTGAGACAGTTGCAAAATCAATTTGTCTTGTATCCTTAAACTTATCATTATAAAAACAATTAAACCCTAAACCCTAAACCCTATATTGAAAATTAATAAGTGCATTCTCTTGATTCTTTCATAGATATCATCTTTTTGAGCTAAACAAAGAAAATAGAAAGAAAGAAATTTAAGTAGATTAATCCAAATTAGTTTCTTTACATCTGATTATGCTCTATAGAGATTGCATCATACATCATAGTTCATAGAAACACACAACTCACAGAAAATAGAAATTTGAATTCCCAACAAGGGGGAAAGTCGAGAACTATTTTTTCTTATCATGTGAATAAAATTTAATCTTCCATTTTGTCTGATTTCTCTTATACATTATCTTGATCTTGCTTTTGATTGATTTAATATATGCTGAAACAGAACATTGGATGTGCTTCTTAGGATTGAGAATATGTTCATGTCAATTTAAGATACAAGGGTAAATTAGTCATTTCATTTACTAAATAAAATTTAAAATCTGAACTTAACTCAAGATTGTTAATTAAGGGGAAATATCAAAGAGGACGAAGTATTGGTAGGTAAATATTTAAATTTTATGTTTTTATGGGTAAATATTTAAAAAGATAAGTTTGAATGAGTATGTATCCAATTTTGTGTTGAAATAATGTCAATTCAAAATTTCTCAGAAGGATACTATAACTTTGAAAATATAAATATATTGAAAAAAAATATTAATTGTTTTGGAAATTTTCTGAATTATTTTTAAATTTGGAAAATTGTAAAAATAACATATTATTTATGATTTATCTCATATTTTTCACTAATCTTTCTGTAAAAATAAATAAACTATTTTTTTAATTACAAATAAGGAAACTATTTCTTTCCTGAATATCATGTAAATACTTTTCTAAAAAATAAAATATTTTCCGTATATCATTTTTTATCACAAATAAATAAACTAATTTTTAAATAAGACCAATATCAAATTCATGGTATCTTTCTTGAATTAGAAACTTGGTACTAGAAAAACCATGGAGATGGTACCAATGCCATTACCAAACACAAATATAAAATAAGCCCAAAAAGAGAGGCTTGTAGGCCTCCACGTCACCCTCAACGTGGGAATTTTTTTTTTTAATTGGGATTCACAGACCTTAATGACATTAATTATCTATCTCAGCTTTTTTTTTTGTATGTTTGTTTATTTGTTGAATTCTTTTTTTCTCACTCTCTTTTGTTATGAAAATGTATTGCTATTTATGACTTAGAGGAGGAGAAATGGAGGCTCCAGTAACTATAGAAATGGAGAGGATCCAGTATTTAAAGTAATAAAAATCTGAATAACTTTGTAGAGCATCCAGTTAAGTATATATATATGTATTTTTTTTTCTATTCTATGGCAACTGGTCAAGCTCTCAAAAAAAAATATACTAAAAGAGAATAAAAGGGTTGATAATTATATTTTTTTTTAAAATATATTTTTTATTTATGTTTTAAATATATTTATATTTTTTTTAAAAATATTTGTATTTAATGATAAAAGTATTTATATTTTATATTATTTGAATTAAAAGTTTTACAAATTATTTTTACTTGTGCAATAAAAATTTTCACTTAAAATTTTTCAGATAGAAATGAAAAAATGATAAATACTTTCTAATTTAGTATAAATATTTATAGTATGCAGATAAAGCATATAAAACATAATATATAAAAATAATTTATAGTGTAAGAATAATTTTTCGAATAATTATACATATCAAAAAAAGGGGATATGAATATATGATGATGATGATGGGAATAATTCTATGGTTCAAAGTTTGGTGCCAATTTATTAAGGAATCTATGCCTCTTGAATTAGCCCACTATAGGTACCATCTTGATCATGCCACGTAGGCATTAATGCGTGGGGTCCACATGTCATTCCTTCTTAGGATAGTGTTAGAACATATTATATATATTATGAATAAATAAATAGATGTATCAAATAGTATACTGTCTTATAATTAATGAAATTGGGACCTTGAGAAATTTTAAAACCTACACACCTATCTATATATTTGAATTATTTTTTTGAAAAATAGATAGATATAGATATCTTTGTTGTTTTTAACAAATGTTAATTATAAAATAAAAGGGTTAAATTAATATCCGTTGTTTATGTCATTGATTGATACTAATTAACAGTTAAACCTTTTTTTAATATTTTAAGCCGAACATATAAAGGCCCAATTAAAATTTCATAATGGGCCATCAAATCTACAAATTTAACACTTAATTTAAAGAAATTTGTGTTTATATAAGCTACGAGATTCTAGTTATTGTTATATAAAGAGAAAAATAAAAGTTATTATTCATGTTAAGTGGTTTTATTATTTACTTTGATCATTTTGTTTTATTATTCATGTTAAGTGTAATATTATTTTAATTATTTATTTTGTTATTCATATTAAATGGTGTGTGTCAGAAGTTCGTCAAAACTCTGCCAATAGTGTGTGTGTATATATATATATATATTAATTAACTAATTGACTTAATTACAGATAACTCAAACTATTAATTTAATCTAATCAATAATTCTTGGACTATGTAGAGGAAAACTATTGGATGTTAATTCCAATTTGCAATAAATAAAATTACTTTTGTTTTTTTTTTTTTTGAGAAAAGTATCTCAAAATGGAATACCAACTTTCATTCCTTTACGAAAGCAAATACGCAATTCGACTAAAATATAAGAGAATTATACCAACAAATTTAAGTATTACAAAATAACAAAATCATAAACCACTAAATTTTATCAAAATGCTTAACAACTAAACATTGGGTAATTGGGTTTAGGTGTGCATTGATTACTTACTATATGTACCTAAATATCTACAATAAAAATATTAGATTAGATGGTTGTTAATAATTTTTTTTTAAAAAAAAGAGATGGTTGTTAATAATTGTTATAGAAGCAATTGTTTAATGTTTGTCTACATGTTAGTACAAATACAAATGTGTCAAGTACAATTTATTTACATGTACTAACTTTGATGAGTCGGAAGGGATGAATTTTGGTATAAATTTTAAATTTATATGGGGTTCAATTTATCAGACACATTAATGGATTGTAAAAATTTTAGTATTTTAGACATATCAAATTTGGGGAGGAATTGATAGCGATTATTTTGATAATTTTGACAACGCATTTTCAAATAAGTTTGAAAAATATCTTAAAAATAGAAAAAAAAAATGTATAGACATATTCTTGAAATTATAGATTCATTGTATTTCAAATTTCATACAATTGAATTTCATTTAATAGTCCATCAAACGACATTAAAAATTATGTAATTTATAATGGTCTATATTTAGCGGTATTTGATGAAATATTAAATATAACTTAAATTGTATAAAATTTAAAACACAATCAATTTATAATTTTAAGATTATGTGTATAAATATTTTTCTACTTTTAAAAATTTTTAATATTTTTTTCAAATTTATATGAAATCTCATTGTTAGGATTTTCAAAATAACCATTAATTGTCAAGTAATCCTTCTCCATCAAATTTTGTGTACATGGTATAAAAAAGTGTGTTGGTGTTTTGTGATGGTTTTCTTGATTTTTTTTTTTTGCCAAATTTTTTGTGAATCCTATACAAAGAAGTTTGAATTTTGTTTCTTCATTTTTTTTGTGAAGAAGTTGAATATTTCTAAAATGTTACTTTAGGTTTTATATAATTGAACTAAAAAAAAAGAAAAAAATTATTTGGTGCATTATTCAAGTACCATCTAATCAAATATTAGATTAGTGCAACCATTTCAGTCAAATATTTTCAAAACATGAAAACAACTCCTAGAAACAATATAGAACTGTACGTCTAACACAATAATGATAATTTTGATTTTTTTAATAAAAAAACATCGATTCAAATTCTGTAAAAAATAAAGAGATTAACAAAAGCTTTTATATAAAAAAAAAACTTCTAAAAACAATACAATAGTTAGAGGTCAAATTAATATATTTTGACCCAAAATAATAATAATAATATAATAATAATAATAATAATATTAATATTAATATAATAATAATAATAATAAAGGGGTGTGATATGTTAGCAACCACCCATGAAAGGTGAAGGAGAGAATCTTAGGATAAGGCTTTGTGGTTGTAAAAAGTGGGCCCCAACCAAAACAAAAAGGCTTATTCAAACCTTGTTTTACTTCCCAATACAAACAACCAAAAATAATATATTTTTATTGTATTGTATTATATTATATACAATATGTGTATTATTTTTGTACATTTTATTAAAACGACACCAATCCTAATCAATTATATTATTGATTGAACGCCGCATCCGAGAATCCCATGTGCTCATTATTTTTAAAAATTCACAACACGGATTAGCAAACTTTTTTATTTTTGAATAATTTTTGTGATATTTGGTCTTTGCATCTATACCCATAAAATGTTAAAAATTTAATTGTCCATTGTTCAGAATATTAAAATTGTACATGTAATAATATATATATATATACCGAACCACAGGCCTATGCATCTAACATAGTAGTGATAAACTTCACATCTCTATGAAGAGATGCAAGTTCAAATCCCGCAAATTATATTTAAAAATAAATAAATATCGGGGCTAACAGAAGCTCTTATTTCAAAAAAAAAAAAATAAGATACATGTGCGCCAAGAAAGAAATGTCCATTAATTGTAGAAATCTACGGAGATAAGCAGGTTCAAATTTTATAAAAAATATTTAAAAATAATAAATATTGAAATTAACGAGAGCCTTTATTTAAAAAAAAAAGTAGAAACTAAAACAAAATAGCAGAAGCTAACACTAATTGAAAAAAACAAAATTATAAGTGTGTATTATACTATTATGGCAATGTAATTAAATTATAACATAGGTGCCTCCATGAATTAAAAAGCTCAAAATTTTAAATTAATTTAAGAGAAAATATCTCATGATATGTCCATTGCTATCCGTCAACGTATAAACTCTGACGATCTATTTATTTAAAGATCCTTTTTGTTTTTTTTTTAAGCCCTCTTGTGTTGATAATATAATATATAATATATGAATAATATAATATATGAGCTTTGTAAAGAACACATTAAGGAATAAAAATGGGACAACATTGGACCTTTTTGCATATGCGTCATCCATGACATCACCTCTCCAAGATAACATTAAATATTTTTCATATTTGTTAAAGAGCAACCATAATTAGAGCACAAAGTTTTGCTTGCAATATCTATAATAAAAATGAATAAATTAGCAATAAAAAAAAGGAAACTTAGCAAAAGATTAATAGTTAATGTAATTTCTGATATATAATAGACTCTTTTTTTCCCCCATTGTGTCATTTTTATTCCATGAATTATAAGGAAAATGTTTAGGAGATACTACAATTGATACCATCATCGATATCGACTTCATTGTTCATATTAAATGAGTTATTATTCAGATTAACGATTTTATTATGCAATACTTTTATTATTTAATTCAAATACCACTAATCTGAATAATAACTCACTTGAATTTGAATTGAATAATAAAATTATCATACAAAATAAGTTGCATAATCAAGTCATTAACATAAATAATAACTCATTTAATCTGAATAACAAAGTCGGTATCAGTGACAGTATCAATGACAGTATCTGAATATCAGCTCCCAATTTATAGTACTACATTTGTCATGTTGTTTTGTTTACCATAGTTTTGATCAAACTTAATTAATTACATTTGATAGTGATTTTTGTTTGTCGTTTTGCTATTCCTAATCTGATTTTTAACAAATTTTTATACAACTAACCTTGGATATAGATAACATAGTTTTAATACATCAAGAATTTTTTATTATTCCAGAGAAAAAAATGTTGAGGAATTATTGATAGGATTATTATTTAAGGTTTTAAATATTTATACATATATAAAGTCAACTTTATATTCCCTAGGGAATTTTCCATTAATAGTAGTGGAAGAACATTTATTATCTCACTATATATAAAAGTGAATGCCTCAAATGAGAAAAATTAATAATTATCAACATGTTAAAAAGGTCAACTATTTATTTTTGTTTCATTAATTAATCTTACACATTATTTAGTTACATTATTAATTTTTTTGTATTATTGTTATTGTCGCCATCATTTTTAATTTTTAATTATATTTTTTTATTGTTGTTTTCGCCATCATTGTCTCCACACAAAAAAAAAATGCATGAGAAATCTGAATTTAAATTCTTATTATTTTTATGTATTTTCTATAATGATATTTGTATGTCATGACCACTCATTCGCTTTAATTGAATTTCTTTTTATTTATATATGAAATAACATTTATGAAAATGTTATTGATTATAAACAAACAAATGTACATACAAATTGCATTTTTCTATAGATTATAAAAATTATATTAAGAATTGTTTAATTAGTTTGACAATGTTTATCTTTTTTTTCTCATTTTCTTTATTACTTTCATACATCATAAATAAGATTGTAAATTATAAACCATACAAGAACAAAAAAAATTGAATATAAATTCTAAAAACTAGATTTTTTTTATCAAAGAATACTTGATAAATTGCATTGTTTTATATTTTTATACCAATCACTTCAAAATATTAGTCTATTTTTCTTCTTTATTCGTTTCTTATAAAGAAAGATCTTGTAGGGAATATATACAAAAATTAGACACAAGCTGAAATATTACATCCTCTCCATTTTTACAATACTGGACACATCCAGTTTATGAAATATCTTTGTTTCTACCTGTAGAATTTTCTAAATATTGAGTAATCTGAATTATTCTCTCAGACTAGTTTGTCATAATATCAAATAACATGAAATAAAGTCATAAATTTTATAAAGAAATGATATCTTTATATGGAAAAAAATGTAGGTGAGAGTTCAATTACATGAAACTGGAGAGGATCCAAGTAGGATTGGATTCCTAGAGTTGTGGATGTGGCCTTTTTATAGAAAATAAAAAAAGCACCCCACTTTCTATTTTGTAGCTAGGGTTTTGGGGTTGGTGAATTGGTGGTGGGCCCTTCAAGCAAAAATATAAATATAAATGTAATAAAATGTTATAAAATATATGCAAATTATTGTACCACTTGTTCTTGGATCTCTTCATTTGTTTTGTTTTTATCTCTTTTTAATCATTTACTTGTGCTCCTCTGTGGGCTCCTTCACCACTCCCAAATTGGACCCACAGGATTGTTTGGATGTGTCGTATGTTGCTTTTTCTCTAATTTTTTATTTAAAAGAGAAGTGATAACTGTATCTTTTATTTATATCTTAATAATTTTTTTTAATTTTTTTATTTCTAATGATCAAAGTGTTTATATCATAAGTTGTTAATATTTTAAGTTTTACAAACTATATTTTTATTTGTACAATAAAGTTTTTTAACTCGAATTTTTCGATAATCATTCAGAAAAGAAAAAATGATAAATATTTTTATAATAACTATAAATACTTATAAATTTAAATATAAATAAGTTAATTATTTAGTATAAATAATTTTGATGCGTAGATAAAAGGGTACATAACATGAGGAACGGGAATAATTTCTCTAATTAAAAAAGGGGTTTTGTTTGCATGTTTGAACTTAAAAAATTTTAAACTTAGGTATTAGATTTTAAAAGTTTTGAGATGACTCTTCATAGGAGTTGTTATTTCATTGAGACCTTTTGGTTTTGGATGTTTCAAAAAAAAAATAAAAAAAAAGAGAGAAAAGATTACCCATGAATTTAGTTACTTTTAAACACAAATAATTTACAGTGTCTCAGTTATTATGATACTTAAATTAAATGCAAAATTTATTGCAAGAGATAATGATTTTCAATACTATGAGAAATTGATTAGAGTTGTGCAAGTTCATTGCTCTCAAAATAAGCTTATTTATATGATATTTTCTTTTTGCTAATGCAATTTCTAAAAAAAAAATAATAATATTTACCTCCTTATTTTTCATAAAATTTACTTACTACGACCCTCATATTTTTTTAAAAATTATTATACAAAATTACAATTATGATAAAATATTTATAGATTTATATCATTGACAACCCCCCCCCCCCCCCACACACACACACAAAATATTATATAAAGCAATTGCAATCCAACAAGAAAAAGTTACTCCAATGTACTAAATGAAGAATTTATAACTAGAACTATGCTAGTATAGGGATTCAAACAACCTGTAAAGTTAACATTCATTAATTATATATATTGAATGGGCCTTAGTAGATAACATCATGATTCATGCATGTGATATATACTCAAGCTTGTTGTCAATTAATAACTTGAAAACATATATATATATATATTTATATGGGAGTTGATATTCATATATATTTGTTGATACGATCGGGACTTAATTATAAATATTAAATGAGTTATTATATTAATGACTTTATTATGTAAATTTATTTTGTACAGTATTATCATTATACAATTTAAATGAATTATTATGTACATTAATGATTTTAGTATACAAACTCATTTTATACAGTACTGTCATTATACAATTTAAATGAGTTATTATGCATATTAATGATATTTAAGTTAAATAATAGAAATATTGTATATAATAAAATCATTAAGATGCATAATAACTCATTTAATGTATATAATTAAGTTATTATCGACGATAATATTAATAATAGTATCTCCATAATATTTTCCTATTTATATTTACTTTTTTTCTTCTTTTCAACATGTAGGTAACAAAGTATACTTATATATGTACTGTATAGATTCAATGATATATTTACTGTCATTGAAAATAATGACAGCTGATGCTCATCTACTTATATATGGATTGAGAATTCTTTGAGGCAAATCAAGGTTGTTTGTACGTTCATAAAAAAACACATGATTATCGTACATATAATTACATATACAAGTAATGAGTTACACATCATGCTATTAAATTATATATATATATATATATATATATATATTATTTTCGTACAATTAAGATAATTTTCTTAAATTGCTAATTGGTACGGTTATATATATTAATTAATTACAAGATGGTGAGTATATAATAATATCATTTAATTTAATTTAATTAAGCAAACGTTAGGAGTGTACTAATTACTTATTAACAAGATAAGTTATTAAATTCTATCCCATAAAAAAAATAATGCACCGACAAGTATATAACTTTTGTGTGTGATTGCAACATTTCTCTCGTTTCCTTGATCATGCCAAAGTTTAATTATTTGTGCATTTTTTTATAGTTACAAGTTGAACAAGAGTTTAAGAGATTATGCTACCATAGTTGTTGCATAGCCACAAATTAAAACATATTCAAATCCTTAAATCCCTAAAAATTAAATGATATGAGTACGGAGCAAAAGGACCAATTACCAATTGGGCACAAAGTACAAGATTAAAATGGAAAGTGGTTTGTGTCAAAATTAAAAAAAAATGGAAAGTGGTATTGGGAATCTACTACATGTTGTGACATATTTGGTGTAGTAAATTGTGTTGCTTCCTTAATAATCTAGTCTAGCCAGAGGAAAAAGAAGGAAAAAAATACATGTATAGTTATGTTATTTTTATTCGGCGTATAGCAATTACGGTTGATGTTAAAGAATTATTTCGGACAATTATTGAAAAATATATCAAATAATAGAAAGAAAGAGACGTTATTGAAGTATACGATCATAGTTGTTAGAAAATCATTAAATTTTTCAACCTAAAATATTGTTTGTTACGTCTCAAATTTTTTTCAAAATCATAATATATTTAATAATTTATATATATAGCACGTCAATTTTGCAAAATAATTGGATTCAGAAGAAAAATCATGTATGAGATTGTCTAAAAACATAACTACTCACATTAGAGTCATGATATAAAATTACGAGATCCTCTAATAATAGTATTGTTAAAATCTCGCGAAAAAAAAGTAAAATAAAAAAAAACATATTTATAACATGTGCTATTATTATCATGTAAATATCATTCATAATAAACTTATTTAACCATTAATTGCATAGTGGTGACCACACATAAGGTTACAACATAACTAGCAACAAAGAATACATTAGGCAAGGCAAGTGCTAGCGGTTACTTATTTTTCTCTTTTCTATTATTAGTATTCTTTTCATTAAAAAAGGTGCAACTTGGTTAAGGAGACATGATCTCGCTTGCTTTATCTTACATTATTCCTAGTACTTGAAAATAAATAATCAAAGTACTCAAACATGTGAGCCACCAACAACCTTAGTGTATTTCTCCTTCACAACCTTTACATCTTTTTGTATTATTTTTTTATTATTTTTGTGTGGAAATGATTAACATTTCCCATAATTTTCACTCAATTATGTCTACAAGTCAACATACATAAGCATGTTCTCTATTTCAACGGCTAAGATAATTTTTAAAAATTTTAATTAATTAAAATAATACATATATCGAGTAAAATTATGGTACTCCTAGGAGCACCCGAGTTCCTCGGTTAGGGAATAAAAAACGGCACGGCGTGTCAAGGCACGGCACGTGTCGGAGGCGACACGGCACGGCACGGCGTGTCAACGCGTGCCGTGTTATGCGTGTCGCGTGCCGTGCCGTTATCCGTGCTGTGTCCGATTTTTTTTACTGTAGACACGGCACGGCACGCACGGATAAGGGAGGCGACACGGCACGGGACACGCATAGGCACGGCACGGGGACACGCGTAGGCACGGATAGGCACGGGATAGGCACGGTTAGCACGGGGGGACACGCGTAGGCACGGATAGGCACGGATAAGCATGGCACAGGTAGGCACAGGTAAGCACGGATAGGCACGGGTAGGCACGGATAGGCACGGTTTAGGCACGGGTAGGCACGTTTAGCACGGTTAGCACGGATAGCACGGATAAGCATAGTATGCACGGATTGTGGGCCGTTGGATGTTGATCGGATGGTTGATTTTATAATTTTTTTGGAGGGATTTTGAAAAGGGATTAAAAAATAGGCTAATATGATATATATCCCCCAATTTGTGTACCCCACCGTATCTCCTCTCTTTAACGATGTTAAACACCCCCTAAATAATGTACCCCAATAAACACATTTTAATTTAAAATTCAAATTTAAAATAAGAAAATGACCAAAATACCCTCATTGAATTTTGTAAATAATTTTTTCAAATTTTTCAAAAATAATTTTCGGATTTTTTAAAAAAAAATTCAGATTTTTCTAATTTTTTGGCAATTTTTACAAAAATATTATTTTTTTTCCGATTGTTTGTTTAATTTTTTAGGTTAAGGCACGTAAATAATTTTTTCAAATTTTTCAAAAATAATTTTCGGATTTTTTAAAAAAAATTTCGGATTTTCTAATTTTTTGGCAATTTTTACAAAAATATTATTTTTTTTCAATTATTTGTTTAATTTTTTAGCAGCAAAGAAATTTAAAATTTTGATTTTTTTATATTTTTTAAGATTTTTCCAATTTTTTTTCAATTTTTTTCGATTTTTTTTATTTTTTTTGAATTTTTTTCCCACCAAACACGTTTAGCACGGTTAAGGCACGTGTAGCACGGCGTGTCAACTCGACACGGCACGGCACGATTAAGGCACGTCACGTTTAGCACGGCACGTGTAGCACGCCGTGCCTTATCCGTGCCGTGCCTTAACCGTGCCGTGCCTTATCCGTGCCGTGCCGCCCTCTCCCCATTTTTGGCACGGCACGGCACGCACGCCAAAAAAAAATTTCCACCTCCCGTGCCGTGCCGCGGCACGCCGTGTTTTGACACGGCACGGCACGGCACGGCACGCACGGTTTGAGAACCCTATTCTCGGTGCTCCTAATTCAAAAATCTATCAAATCGACTTCGAACGAAAAGTCCAAATTACTCAATAAATTCTTTATATTATAGTAAGTGTTTCTATTTTTGGAGTTTTTTAACTATTTATTTCATATTTTTTTATAATGGACTATATTTACATGAAAAAAATTATTATTTTTTATTATTATTAGAGTAATCTTAAAAAATTCGAAACAAATACTTAGAAAGTCCTAAAAATAGAAAATTTCGGTGTCCTACAATATTTTAATATGAAGAATTTATTAAGAAATTTGAATTTTTCGTTTGAGGTCGATTCGATCGGTTTTTGAGTTAGGAGCATTGAGAAGTTTCGTGCTCGTAGGAGCACCATAGTTTTCCTCTATATATATCTACACTAGAGATAATTTATAAAGGTTAATTTTTTTATCTCAAATAATAAAATAAAATATGTACATGTTTCTTTAATGTAGGTTAGTATAGAATTAACATCTATTGCAACATCAGCTTCATTACCATAATATATGTCATGTAAATAATATCATATACATAAAAAAAAAAATTACAGGTAACAAAGGCACAAACAAATCATTTAATAGGTAACCTAACAATATATATTCTGATACCAAATATGAATAAACACAATGGTACCACACACAAACTGATGTTGCAAAAAAGAACAACATATATCAATCCAAAATGTACTGGTATAATTAAATCATAGTTAATTAATGACACACCACAATTTTACAATAGACTTGCATGCACAAGACAAAGCACAAAGAATTGCAAACTATCAACAACAAAATAAGTAAATGCATTTACTTCAAAAACGATAATATATAATAATAAATGCAAGAAAATTATTAAGTTCTAGTCACATAACCTAGTTCTCCAGCTCATTAATAATTAAGGATTCATAAAAAATTAAAGAGCTCAACCTAATTATGGTCACTTGATCTTCCACCATTTCTTTGTTGAACATTTGTAAATCCCTTTTTTGTCAAAAAAATAGGAAAAAAAAAATATACATCATGAATTTCCTTTTTCCATTGGTATAAAGTTCCATAATATATTCTGTTAAATTGAAATACATATAATTCTTTAAAAAAATTTTGAAACAAGGAAAGAAACCAAGAACTATCAAGTTTACAATGTGTTATTAGACATAAATTGTCAAGCTATCAATTTTATGTAATTTGAATATCAATTGATAATACATAAATAACTATTTTCTTTGGACTATAGAAATATTTTTTTTAACTCTTTAATGAATTGAAGAGGTGTATCAATCTTTTCTTTTTTTATATGCCAAATGTTTATTTTTTAGTATAGAAAGGACTTGCATCCTCCATATTTATAAACATGAGATGATGCAGAATTTTGAATCTGTATCCTCTCACCGATTGAATATTATTCAAGCCGATTTGTTACATCGTGGTTTTCATACGTATACCATGCAAATCTTATCTAAAGTGATGCAATGCAAAATTACAATTTTGTCAAAATAAAATAATTATCCATAAATCCTATCTTCATACTTATTAAATTGCATCTTTATTATATTAATTATGAAGAGTTCATTATTATGAGTTCCTATTTCCTTATTCGAATTTGGTATTCTTATGTAAACACACATAAAGCATAAGATTAGGGGATTGATGTTTGAGGGGCATATTTATTTGCATATTTAACTATATAAATATGCCTAGTGGGGTAGTATAATTGGAGAATATGCCACTAGTCATTTTCCAAATAATTTGAAAACCGAGTCAGTACAAATTGTATCATTCTCTGCCATAAAATAGCAACAAAATGTATTATTATTCAACACAATCTATCCACATGATGTAGCAATTGAAATACCGGGTCAACATGAAATTAATTTGAGTAGTTTTGTTACGAATCAAAAAATTAACGGATATATATTTGAATGGATCACAATACCATTAATTTTGTTTTGATTTTTTAGTCTATAATATAACTTCCGATTCATAGCAAAATTAACCAATTAATTTTGCCTACTTGGCCTGAGCAACCCGTTACATGGAATTACATTGAAATCGCCACAAAAGATCCCAGATAACAAATGGTGTTGCACTGTTATTTTTCAATTTCCAAAGTTGGAAGTGTTTCAAGTTTGAAGGTAACCCTACCTTTTTTAATTTCTCATCAATAGTAGTTTTGACAAGTAATGTGATGTGACAAAGGTTTTAAATGTATGTGTAGCTATGTTTTTCCTAGTAACTTTCTTTTCTTTAGCATTATTACCCTCATATATCAACTAATTTTATTTCACATTTAGTTTCCAATTTTTGATAGGAGGAATTTCAATAAAGATAGTTTTGTGCTATATAAATTTATTTTGGCCTCATATGGAATCTTACTCTTTTTAATTTCAATTTCATATCTATAAACATAACAACAATCATAAAAAAAACACAAAGCAACAAAAAGACATACTTAACAAAAAAAGGGGTAAAAAAACAAAAAAAAATCACTAATTGGAGACCTTCATTAACATACCAATTTAGCCAATAAGAGAAAAATGTATAAAATTTTCCAAAACATGTAGGAGAGAAAAAAAGAATAATGAGAGGGCTTTATTATAAAAAGGATGGGTGCAATTATAATTACTAAACTTTTGCACAAATCCAAGCATAGGATGTCACTTTCTGATATTTTTTGTATGCAACAAAAAAGGAAGTATTAAAGCTTTATTTATTTTTTTCAATTTGGTTTTGTGGATTGTGGTGCTTTCTAACAATAACAAGGCAAAATTTCTATGCTTTCTTTCTTTACCTTGTAGTGGAAAGAAAGGCAATTAATCTTGTTATTATTATTAAATTGATAACAAATTAACAACTAGTTTGGAAATATTTCTGTTCAGATAGTGAAATAGAATATGGACATGAGTTGGAAAAAAAGAGAGAACAAAAGTTGTTAATTAATAATATAAAAGAACAAAATTTGCAAATATACCCTTGAAAAAACAGAAAATTACTTTCTTCTTTCTGCCGACCAAAACGTGATGGATATAATAATAGTTCTTTATGGAAGCAAAAAGGACTTAGAAAGATAACTTATTTTAGGAGCATTTGATGTAGATATATAATATTTTTTATTTTATCCTCTAGTTAGTGCCTCCTAATTACCTAATTAGTAAAGTCGTTAGTACATATATGCAAAAAAAAAAAAGCATTATGTTTTGAGAGTGAGACCACATAGCTTCATTTGTTTTGTCAATAGAATAGAAAGAAACAAATTAAACCCAAAACATGAATATTGTCCCATTTTATTTCATTGCTTCATGGAAGAGAATTTATCCTATCAAAAAAAAAGAGAGAGAGAATAAATTTAGCCAAACAAAAAAAAGCTAATGCTAATTATTTGATCACTACATTTACTAAGTTGTAACGTAATAGGATATAATGGTGATATATTTTGTCTCTTTACGAAAAAATACAGATTTTAATTTCATAAAAAATATTTAAAATAAATAAATATTAACGGAAGCCTTAATTTAAAAAAAAATATAACATAATAACGGCGTGAGCTTGAATGAAGGGATGATCTTTTTTAAAAAAAAAAATGAAGGGATGATTAATTAATTGTGGTATCCATATTTGTTTCCTTGTTACTTCCAAAAGCAAAAGTGGAATCAATCAATTCAAGCAAAAAGGTGTATGTTGAAAAAGAGAAGACTGGAGATATCCAGTTGTCATGAATGGAGATGAATGGGTATCTCTCACCACCTCCATTAGTACCATTAGAGACAACAGAGGAAAGGGAAAGAGAAAGAGAAAGAGAAAGAGAAAGAGAGAGAGAGAGAGATCATTTAATTTAAGGTTGCTTCCCCCAATTTATACACAGTTCCGATCACCTTTTGCTCCCTTCTCTCTCTCAGTTCCTCATAATACCCAACCAAACAAACCCCTTCTTTTCTTTTCTTTTCTTTTCTTTCTTCTCTCTTTCTCTTCTCTCTACACATACACTAAAAAGCTGCAATCTTTTTACCTCTCTCTCTCTCTCTCTCTCTCTCTCTCTCTGAACATAGACAGTAGAGAAAAATCAACACCAACACCAACACCAGCACAGACCCAAAACCCCAATCAATCTCCTCTCTCTTCTCTCTTCTTTCTTCTCTCATACTTACTCAATCACTGACATGTGGGACCTCAACGACTCGCCTGATAACTCACCAGACAACTCGCCGGAGACCTCCTTCTCCGGCGAGGGTTCCGGAGAGAACCTCGTCACCAGACAGTTCTTCCCAGCCGAGGAAGAAGTGGCGCCGCCTCAGTCTCAGTGGTTGGGCGTCGAGCTCCGTTCTCCAGCCGCCGTGCCACCACCTCCAGGCGCCATGGCCGGAGGAGGAGGAGGAGGTGGAGGTGGAGGTGGTGGTAGTGGCGGAGGAGGTAGGAAGAGTAGGCGGGGCCCACGCTCCAGGAGCTCTCAGTACCGCGGCGTCACCTTCTACCGGCGTACCGGTCGGTGGGAATCCCATATCTGGTACCCACCTTTTCAATCTCAACCCACAAAAAATTTTGCATAAAGAACCATTCTTTGATGATCTTTTTGGGTGAATTTAGTCCAGAATTTAAAAAAATTCTTGTCTCAACATTCCTCAAGGATATATATGTATAAACAAAAATTAAAGAAAAAAAATCAATCAATTAATTGTATAGAAGAGAGGGTAAAAGAGAACAAATCAAAAGATGGAACTAGATTCTATTATTACTTTTGGGTTTTGGGTACCTTTGTTTTTTCATTCATCGATAATAATTCTATTAAATTTCTTTCTTTCTTTGTATATTGCTTATAACATCATGTCAATTTATTCTCTCTCTCTTTCTTCCATTTTTGTGCAGGGATTGTGGAAAGCAAGTCTATCTAGGTAAATAAAAGCCTCATCTTTTTTCTTTTTGTAAATAGGATTTTTTTCACTGATACATGTTTTTTTTTCTGATGCATTTGTTATCTCAGGTGGATTTGACACTGCTCATGCTGCAGCTAGGTATTTTCTCTTTTAAGCTAACCCCCCCCAAGAAAAAAAATGCAATGCCAAAATTGTATTTTCACTAAATTACCAATATACCCTTTAATTTATTTAAAATTCAATAAGTTCTACTTTGTCAAACCAAAACATATATGAATTTGAACATCTTTTGCCACATGACATGAAATTGTGATATTTACTTCTTTTCTTCCTTGGTACTAAATGGAGTTCTTTCATTTCTTTTTTTTTTTTTTTGCTGTTAATAGGGCGTATGATCGAGCAGCGATCAAATTTAGGGGTGTAAATGCTGATATAAACTTTAGTTTAGAAGACTATGAGGAGGATATGAAGCAGGTAATAAGTTTATATACTTGCTTTTATTTTATTTTTCATTTATAATTATACCAGTTCTGAAGGAAAGGCTAATATAATTTTGTTTTTTTATCTGGACAGATGAGCAATTTGACCAAGGAGGAGTTTGTACATGTGTTGAGAAGACAGAGCACAGGGTTTCCAAGGGGAAGCTCAAAATACAGAGGGGTCACTTTGCATAAATGCGGAAGATGGGAGGCTAGAATGGGCCAGTTCTTAGGCAAAAAGTATGACATGTTCTTTTAAACTTCATGAGAATTTTTTTTTTTACATTCTGAACCTTCAATTCTCACCATATTTATGAAAAAAATTGTCAATTGTTCATTCGTTCGTTCAGACCTCAATTAATGGAGGAGGATTGATTCTACGGGCATTAACTGAGCCTTTGAAAATTGGTTGTATATTTTGTTAAAAGGGTTGCCAACCTAAAAGATCAGTACTATATATCTCAGTTCATTAATGGCATTATTGATTGTTAGCTTACTTTTTCAGATAATAACACTTGGTCTACTCGGTCTTTTATAGTATACATATATATATGGCACACATACGCAATCCGATTGTTAACTTAATTTAATTTAATTTTAATTTGTTGACACCTAAGCAGATATGTCTATTTGGGTTTGTTCGATACCGAAGTCGAAGCTGCAAGGTACCTTTTTTTGTGTTTGTCTTTCTTTAATACACCCCCAAAAACTTGTAATTATACATTATCTACTCATTTTATTGCAACTCTGGATCTTTTGAGCTTATTGGAATTTTGTTTGGGACACAGAGCATATGACAAAGCCGCAATAAAATGCAATGGCAAAGATGCAGTTACAAATTTTGATCCTAGCATATATGCTGAGGAGCTTGGTGAGACTGGTATGGACAAATTTAATTTACATAGATAAAAAACATTACTATTTTTTAGTAATATTGAGAAGTTGAAAGTACTTTCGGAGCATTATGCACCCGTCAAAGTATCTAATTACATGTTTTCTATGTGTGAAGTTATTGTAGGTGAGAACAACGAGCACAATCTAGACTTGAGCTTGGGCGCATCTGGCTCGAAACGTATTAATACAGACCAGATAGGAGAAGAAAATAGTTCTTCCGTTTCTGACCAGCGGGTCCCTCTAGGATTTGAACTAGAAGTACAACCAAGCAATCGCACGATTAAACAAAAGGCATATCATTCATAACATGCTGTTCTTTTGCATTTCATCCAAAAAAAAAGAAAGAAATAGATCTCTTTCTAATCTCTGTTGACCTTTTTTTCTTTTTCTGAGTGCAGTGTGACGGTAAATTCAAATCTCCCGGAGAACAAAATAGGATGAGTTTTTCATTTGGCAGTGGCTATGTGGGGCCCACACCCTCACCGATTGACATGCAGAAGTACCAGCAATTGACACAAAATCATGCTAACTCTGCCACATATCACCAAGTGAGTTCCTTTTTGACCACACCGAAAAATTAATGAACTCTATTATCATGTTCCTTTTGTGTTGACCCATAACACATACACTAATTAGTAATTAGACCGGTTTAAAAATATCTTAGGATCATTAATTACAAAAGTAAAAAAACTGTTCCCCAACTGATACTTGTAACGATAATTTGCACAATGTCATGATTCATGACAATGTTATGAGAAATACAATTGTCATGTCAACTAGCAACCCAAATTCATGCATCTTGTCTTCTTGACGGTGCAAAAAAGTTTCTTTCAAGGAATGCTTTTGTGTGCCATGTACATCATGTGACAAACAAGCAATGTCTTTTCATATGGTCATCATGCTTTCTATCTGATTTTTGAAGGTTCAACAAGTTGGTATTAATTGTTTCATATGGTCATGTGAATAATAAATATCTTGTGCTCATTTTGGTAATTAAGGAATCTTGATAAACCATAGAATAGATTAACTTAAAGAGAGTTGTCCTGTATTAATTGCAGTTCCCCAATCTTTCCTTGGCAATTGGTAACGAACAACAACAACAACAACAACCGAGACCGCAAATGTGGACCCACAGCAGTGGTGGGCCCGTCAATTGGTTGCCGACTAGAGCAGTTGTGACGAACCCACATTATATGTACGTGAACGCCTCAGCCGCGACAGCCTCGGCCACAGCAGCATCATCAGGATTCCCGCCACAGACGATCCGAGCAGCCCCAGCTTGGCTGCACCAAAATGGGTTCCACGCCTAAGAAAAAAAAAAGATTAGATGCCACCATCCCCAACCCCCCCCCCCCCCCCTTCCCCCACACTAACCATTTTAGTCAATTTCTTGAATTGGAGGCAATCCCTTGTACAAGTTTGCACTGCATTTGGGGCTTTTTTTTTCCTTTTCTTTTTGGTGTGAGAGAAGAAAGGAAGAAGGGTGTTTTTATGTAAAAACTTCCTTTTGGAATAGTTGGATGGATGGTTGGTTGCATCATCACCTCATCTCACCTTCAATATCTCTCCTTTTTATTTAATATAATATAATATAATATTATTTTTTGTTGATTCACACTTGTTGGTGTTTTCGGTTTGCTACTTTGGGAGGGTACTTTGCCAAGTTGCAATGATGGTTTGGTGTCACACCCAAAACTCAATTTGTTTGGTCTCATGTTGCATCATTCAATTCAAGGCGCGTCGGTGTGTGGAGAGAGAGAGAGAGAGAGAGAGAGAGAGAGAGAGAGAGTTGGGTTGGATTGGATTCCTTGTTTCTTTTTTGGGTATTGCAATAATTGAAGGGGGGTGTGACCTAGGTTGGGGCTTTCTTTTCATAGGTCCAATAAAAGAAACAAGGCCTAATTTCCATTTTCTACTCATTGATTGGAGGAGGAGAGCTTCCTCTATCTTATCTAATCTCCAATTTGTACCCCGCATCTTTCTCTCTTTCTCTCTCTCTCTCTCCACCTCCCTCTCCCTTGAACAGTGTTCACTGATCACTAAATTCACTGGTATTACTGTTGCAATAGGACTTGTGACCTCTCTCTCTCTCTCTCTTTCTATCAGTCTCTCACACCTATCCTTCCCTACTACCTACATTATTAGCTCTAATATACATATATATATATATATAGCTTATTAGCTCCTATATTTGCTCCTTGGTGCTAGATATGTCTGCCACACAAATTGTATGCAAAGTACAAGCAAAATGGCAAATTATTGATTACTCTTTATTCTTGGGGATAAATTGACACTTTCCCTCCTATGATGTTAATTTATTTATTTTTACGATATAATAACTGATTGTTTGTTTGTTTATTATTATATGAACTGCCCAAATAATGAATCCAATCTCTGTGGTTGTACATATCTATTTCTTGGAAATCTTTAATGACTATAATTTTGATGATCTTATTTTTTTAAAAATAAAAAACGCTTATAGTCATGTTTTTGAAATTACAAATTGATTGTATTTAAAATTTTATATAATTTAAGGATTAATTGATATTTTAATAATATCGTTAAATATAACCGTTGAAATTTTTATTCAATTTTGATGGAATATCAAATGACACTTAAAATTGTATGAAATTTAAAACACAATAAATTTATAAGTTAAAAAATATGTCTATAATTTTTTTTTCTATTTTTAAGATTTTATTTACAATTATTTCAAAATTCATTCTTAAAATTGTCAAATAAGTAATTATCAATATAGATCCCCATCCATATATATACACATCTACTGCTTGGTGGGTACATGTTGGGCGCTCCCAAACAAAAGAAAGAAAACTTGGAGTGCAGCTTATTGGCCAAAGAAAGAAAACAAACAAGCAAAGGTACGAAAGAAAGCATGAATGAATGAATGAATGAAAGAAGAAATGGATACTATGTTAAATTTATCAGAGACCGGAAGAATAGTAAATAGGGAAAAGAAAAGGGGGGAATCAGTAAAAAAAAGAAAAGAGAGAAACAAATTAAAAAATTGTTGCCTCGGGAAACAACGTGAAGAGTACGTTCCCAATTGGCGCGTCGCTGTCTTTTCTTTTCGCTCACCTCAAAGTCTGATTACGGCAATTGCAGTTGCTGCTACTCGACTTGCTCACTTGCAGCACCTCCATTTATTTTCAGAGGGGGAGTAGAAAAATACTATAGTGAAAAGTCCGTATATGCTGCCATGCTACTGTAACATTACGGCAGTTTGTTGTTTTAAATTTGTAACGATTTATTTACATTATGACGATTTAGATTTTAAATTATAGGAGATATTTTTAATTTATGAATTTTATTTGTCATTGATTCAATAATAGTAAACTATCATAAAAAATTATGACAGTAAATGTGAATTCCATTATACATCACAACATGTAATTAAATTTTTTTTTGTAAATAGAGAGCTGATATGCAAATATTGTCATTCATATCATCGTTGATACTGACTTTATTATTTAGACTAAATGAGTTATTATTCATATTAACGATTTTATTATGCGACTTGTTTATATAGTATTTGTATTATCCAACTTAAATGAATTATTATCCAAATTAGTAGTATTTTAGTTATATAATATAATATTATATAAAATAAATTATATAATAAAATTGATAATATAAATAATAACTTAATTTTACATATATAATAAAATTATTATTATCCATAACAGTATCTCCCAAACATTTTTCCTTTTTTGTAAAAAGGAGGGGGCCATTAAAAAAACCCCTAAACCTAAACCCCCATGATTCTCCCATAAATAGTAATCATTCAATGTCCAGTTAAATCTTTTATGTTTGATGCTTGCCTAGTACCAAAGTTTAGCCTGTCGCTTTTCCAACTATTTTTTGCTCAAATATTATACATTTTTTTTTCGTTTGTACAAAAAGAAATCATGTTTATATATCTATCTTCCGGTCAAGGAAACCGGCCGCTATTTTTAGAAATAAATTTGAAAAAAAGATAGTAGGCTCATGTAGTACTGTTGCAAATTGACACGTGTCACTGGCTTATTAGTTGTTCGTTAAACTACTGTACCAAAGCTATGGAACTGGTTCAAGTTCTCTCTCATGGATTCGTATTTTTTGTTACGTTACACGATGCAGAATAACGTGCGATCAGAAGGATTCGTATTTTCTATTGAACTGTATGATATAGCGTAGCGTGTTATCTGTCTGATTGTATTAATATTTATCTCAAGTAAATTTAAAAAAAATATTCTTATAATCTATCAGTCCGTACGTTATGTAACATAGTGTTACGCAACAGAAAATCAAAATCCCCTTCAGATGGTTACTTCACCAAATCAGTTTGCACAAATCTAACAAGTAGCAAGCTATCAGACTATTATGATTTGAATTCAAATTAGGTCACTATTCTTCATGATTTTATTTTTTCAACATTTGATGTATGTTATTATGCACCTGTCATTTGACTAAAAAATAGGACTATATAAAAAACTCACGGCTCACGATTTACTCAGAATCGGTTTGAAAAAAACTCACTTTCAACTCGCTCAAAAAATCAATTCGAACTAATTTAATTCGAACTGATCCAACTCATCAAGTTTACGAACCGATTATGAGTTGTGTATAACTCGTTCGGAATCGATTCGAAAAAAAGCCAACCTTCAACTCTTTTGAAATCAGCTCGAACTAATCTGACACAAACTAATCCAACTCGTCAAGTTCACGAACCGATTACGAGCTATATATCTAATTCGCTCGGAATCGGCTCGTCTAACTCGAAATTTTAAATTTCGCAACCCTATAATTCTAATACGGTGTGTAAATTAACTACCTAACCCAAGTTAACCAAACCCAAATACCCAACACAGTCACAGTCTTCCGCACTCTCTCTTCTTTTCCGAACCCTAATCCCTCCTCTCTCGTTCTCTAGTCTCTCCGATCGCGACTCGTGACATCGGCGCCTGGCTGCGTGTCGCCCCTCGACACTCGACAGTCAGCAAGGTCGAGGCCGTTTCCTCTCTCTTTCCCCAACCGGCGAAGCACTCGCCTCTCTGCCTCTTAGTTGCCAACTACAGATCTTTCAAGTTAGCTGTTTTTTTTGCAGATTCGAATTTGAATATTTTTTCTAGTTTTTTAACGTTTGTCTTTTCCAAAAAGAATAATCTTTTCATGTTTGTGCATTCCTGGGAACGGCTTGATTAAGATTAGGTGTCACATAGCAGTTTTAATATTAGTTAAAAACAAATCTGTACTAGCCTTTGAAGGATGTAAAAAAGGTTGCCAAACCCTGTTTCATCATTTTCTTGCTTTCTTTGAACATAGGGGGGTGCATTTTGTACAAGTAATAATTTGTGA
Source organism: Bolboschoenus planiculmis (assembly GCA_031770325.1). NCBI lineage: Eukaryota > Viridiplantae > Streptophyta > Magnoliopsida > Poales > Cyperaceae > Bolboschoenus > Bolboschoenus planiculmis. Next base: position 3,079,672 of record CM062778.1, on the reverse strand, counting down.
GAACAAAAGAATGAAAGTTCAGAACACAGCAGGAAACAAAATTTAATTGTTCCCTTTTAGATGCATTTTGTACAAGTAATATTAAGTTCAATGCAAAATTGGAAACATAACTATTAATTATTAATTGACCTAGAGATAAGTTATCTTCAAGATTTTGTTTCAGTTTGGTGTTTTGAACAAACCTAGACTGGTACAACTTGATAACAGTTCTAATACCTGTTGAAATGTTCTCAGCTGAAATGTGAAAGAAAGAAAAAGAAATAATAAAAGAAAAGAAAACCGAAATGAAAGAAGGGGGATTGTTAGTAGTGCTTTGTACTTTGTAGTTCTGGACCAAACATGTATATTTTTTATTTAACTGTAGCTATTATATATTGTGAATTCTATTAGATTCTTCTGGTCCATTTCTGTTGGAGTTGCTGCCTGCTGCTGTTGGAGCTTAGCATCTATTTTTAATTTTTAGTTTTAGTTATATTTGTGCTTTAGTATCTATGATTGTGGATTGTTGGTAATTTTATTATGTTCTAAATTTTGATTCTGGTTATGTTTGTACTTTAGCATTTATGATTCGCTAATTGTTTGGTAGTTTTATTATGTACTTTTTCTAATTATTCATTATGAATTGTAACTTTTAGTCTGATAACTGATTTGAACTTTTCTCAGTTTATGGGACTATTTTGTTAATTTTGCTTACGGGCTTCTTTTAATTATGCATCATATGTTAATTGTGTTTATTACAATTCAAATTTTGTCTCAAAATATGTTAGTTTACCTAGTTTTACCACTGACAAGCTAAATTCCGAGCCATGAGCCAGCTCGAGCTGTGGTGAGTTGAGTTCGAGCTGGATTTTTAGCTCGTCAGTGCTTCGTAAAACTCGTTCGGCTCGACTCGGCGTTTTCATGAGCCGAGTTTGAACTGGTCTTAGTTTGTTCGAATTCGGTTTGTATGCAGCCTTACTAAAAAGATAAATCAAACGGATATTATATATAATAAAGATTAAAATGATATAAATGTATACTTGTTATCTATTACGAATTTCAAATTGCGTATGGAGGTTTGTCATAAAATTTTATTTTATTTGTCTAGATGCTAGTAGAGGGAGAATTATTTAACATTGACAATGACTATTTTGATAATGAATTTTTATAAAAAGTTAAAATAAAATTAAAAACTGAAAAATAGCTTCACAAATATGGCGTTGGTCATATAAATAGTTTAATAATCAAATTTTATTAATTTAAGTATTGTTTAAAAATGAATAAAAAGTTGTTAATTTCGGAGTGATAAAATTTCTTGCCGCTTGATATCAGTGAAACCTATATGAAATTTCTTCATATTTTATACATATGATGATATGTAAATAATATAGATTATGCGTTTAACACTAATATTTTTTTTTGTTTTTCAACATTGTAAGACTAGGACATTTAATTTACTACATTTCCCACTTTTGTAAAACAAATTGAAATTACTTGTAATTATATTTCTTTGTTAATGCTATTATTATTTTTAGATGATTGTCTATGACTTAAAACAAAAACAAAAACAAAAACAAAAACAAAAAACAAACAAATCCTTACTACAATTACAAAATAATGTTAGATATATTTTCATTTCAATTGTATTTAGTTATTACCAAGTATAGTACTCACATGGAGCTACTTACATATATCTCTATCAAACAGTTGGTAGGAAAAGTAGGCACCATTTTGTGAAATATTTTTGTGGTGTATGATATTTAGATTTGCAAAACATTTTAATGGGAAAAACAGAGGTAGGCAGGTGAAGCATTATTTGCTCCTCCCATCATAGTACACTATGAAATTTATGAATGAATCAAAAAGTGAGTATTACTTTATTTGGAAAAGGGTTGGAGACAGCTCATATAGCTTGGTACTATTTGGCTAACATTTATTTATATAAGTGTACTTTGCAATGGCAGATGTCATCAAATAAGAATTCTTCTCCTCTCTCAGAGGTAAATTTTAAGTATATATACCATGGTAACTTTAATTTGGTTGTATTGTATTGGATGTTTTCAGTGTACTTTAATTAAAAATGCAAGAGATAAGTGTTGAATATTAGAATTGTTTTAAAGTACGGTAATTAAGAGATGACATTAGTTTAATTAAAATGCAAGAGATAAGTATGAAATATTCAAAGTATTTCAAGATATTATAAGACATGACATCACTAAAAAAAAAGTACTTTCAAGATATTTTTGACATATAAGAATTGACATCACTAAAAAGAACGTACTTTCAAGATAATTTTGATATATATTTAATTTTTATGACATATTTAAATTTTACAATATGTATATAATATATTTTAAAATTATAATTCAAATTACAAAAATTAAAATTATAAATATCTTCTCAATTAATTTTTATAGGATTCATATCAAAACTCGTATTAGTTTGAAATTTGATTGGCATTATTATAAAATCATTAAAATTTCACTTAAAAATTATAAATTATTTAATGCAAAGCTAAATACCTCAAAATCAACCTTAATATTATACATGTTGTATCTAAATAATTGAGCATACATCTACAATTATAATTGAATATACATTAAAATTATCCTATTATTAATTATTAATGCTGGCCTTTTATCAGGACGGATCTTAATAGGAACAATAAAACATGCATCTCTCTTAAAGTATTTTTGATAACATATATATTATGTGTTAAAGGGAAAAAAAAAATCAAGTTCAAAACTAGTAATGAATAAACTCCCTAAAAAATTCTAAGAAATTTACATATAAAAAGACTTGTGATTAAGAATTTCTAATAGTGTATAGTGTAATGCAGCTCACCACTTTCCTCTAACATCATGTTTGGATAACACAAAGTAAAGAAGAAGTAAAGAGTAAGAAGAGAGAGAATGGAATGAAAAAAAAAATGTTACTATATTTTATATTATTTTGTTTGATTCGTCTTTTTAAACTCCGTTACGCTTCAATTTTAAGATTAATAAAATACAAATTTTAAGAAATTAAATAAGTAACATCCATTAACCTTAACCTCCTATTAAATATCTAACCAAATAAAAAATTAATTATGAATTTTTTTTCTCTCCCTTCCTCTACAGATCAATCAATCAAATTAATTAAGCTTAGAATGGTGTGGACAGGCCAAGTTTGTGGTACCATTCAAAACTTCAAATCTGTAAATTTGAGTTCCCTTGCTATTTTTTTTTTGGTTCCTTTTTGAACGGAATTAAATCTGATTATTATTTTTTTAGTAATATAACACTGGGTCCATGAATCTACCAGCACAGACTTGGAATTAAATTAAATATTTTTTATGGGTTCTTCTAACAGCTATTGCTTGGCCCTTTAATTGAAAAGCCTAATTTTCTATATGGGCCAAATCCATCATGAGATTAATTTTCACAATTTCTCATATGCTTTCTATAACAAATTCTTATGTCTAATTTTTTTTAAATATTTGAAAAAGAAAAAGAAAAAGAAAATAAAAACTTCCAAAGCACACATCCTAGAAAGCCATTGAAAGAAAGAAAATTTAGGACGGTTTTGTCGTTTATTTTTTTTTTGTGTTTTTCTTTCTCTAGTGTACTGTATACATTCATAGATCTGGTTTAAGAACAAAAAAAAAAAACAAAAAGATAAATCCAGAGAATAGGAGATATTTACAATGTTAAGTTGTGCAAACAAATGCTTTCCTTGTGAGAGGTAGTATGTTCAAATTTTGAATGAGGATTTTTATGGATATTTGAAGTTGGAAAGCTTAAAATTCTATCAATATCTAAAAAAAAAAGTTATGCAAATGGGTTGGTTGGACGTATTTTTGCATGTTTTTGGTATGATATGTGATGACCTAGTTATAGTATATTTAATTAGAATAATTTTGTCGTATATTACTGTCTGTCATGTATATTTTCTAATTAAACGTCATAAATCATGGCATCTCCATTCCATTTACAAATGAAATGCAAATACTGATCATATTACACTTGCAACATTAATTTCAGAATTGTGAAATACATGTTAATATATATAACAAGATTATTAAATTAGTAAGTTATCTAAAAGTGTCCCATAGATTATTGTAATTCCTTCTGCAAATGATATTAGCATCTCCATCTATTATAGTTGCAAAAAGTAGCTCTCTTTGTTAGTTTTGAAAACTAATTATTTTTGTCATTTTACCAAATTATAAATTCTATGGACGGAATTAAACATTGTGAAATATATGTGAACAAAAAATTGTTAAATTTTGATGTGACAAATTATTATAAAAGAGTAGTTCTAGTACGTACGGATTGGCTAATCAATTATTATTGGTGGAGCCCCCAATTGTGGCTATATTGGGCTTAATTTGATTTACTTTTTGGATGCTTTGTGGAGTTTGTAGCTCAACGCAAGGCAAGTGATGGATGCTCTCTCGTTTCTCTCCTCCTCTCATATTTCCTTGCAAAGATATATGCCATCTGCTGCTAGAAGCAGAACTATACCTATATATAGGACAGAGATTTGGAGAGGAGAACCTTCTTTATGTTAGCATTAGCAAGCACCTGTTTCTCTGTACACATATATATATCATTTATCATATATATTTATATCATATATATTCATATCATATATATATATATATGGACCGGCAACTACTCAAGGCGTGCAGCAAAAGCGACCTCAACCTTCTTAACCACCAGCTTCTCTGGACCCCCGGTATCTTGCTCGCAACGACTCCTCTTGGGAACAACTGTCTTCACATCGCCGCTATGCTTGGCCATGAGAAGTTCGCAAAGGAGGTCTGGTCAAGAGAACCTTCCCTCTTCTTTGGCACCAACATTGATGGGGAGACCCCACTGATTGCCGCTCTGATGGCGGCTAATGCCTCTTTGGCTCCTGACATGATCACTGCTGCATCACGGTATATGCAGCCCGATGACTTGGAGGAAGGGAAGCTGAAGCAGTTCAATGAGATGCTCTTGAAGGTCGACAGACGCGGAGAAAATGCATTGCATCATGCTATGCGGAATGGTCTTGAGAATTTGGCACTGCAGCTCTTGGATATAGAGCCGCGACTGTCGGAGCAAGTTAATAAGATTAAGGAGTCGCCAATGAATATGGCAGCCCGCAGAGGATGTTCCGGAGTTGTAGCAAGATTGCTCGATATCCCATCTTCAGCACATATCAGCCCGATAAATTCAGTAGCTCTCCATGCTGCTGTGAAAGCTGGCCACACAGGTTAGGTTATTGAATATATAAAGCACTGCAGATTTATTCATATATAAACTTTAAACAGAGAATTCATCTTTTGATCCTTGAACTTTTAAAAAAAAATTAAATTAGTCTCTAAATTTTCATTTTCAACAAGTTGATCCTTAAACTTCTTAAAAAAAAAACAAGTTAATCCTTGAATTTTTTCAAAAAAAAAATCAAATTAACCCCTAAACTTTAAATTATAATAAATAAGTCTTTGATTTTTTTGAAAGAATATAAGTTTTGGTTCTTAAACTTTTTCAAAAAAATTAAATTCATACTTGAACTTACATTTGCATCGATAGATGCCAGTATTTGCTCGACGGGTTGACCTTATTCTACCGAATCTGATCTTCAGCTAATTATTTTTTAGAATAATAAAAAAAAAATAGTGTAATCAAGAGTGTAAATGGGTCAAGTCGGGTCGTGGTTGACATAATTTTTTTTATTTTTTAAATGGATCGGGTTCGGTTCGAATCTGGTCGGATTCAATTTGACTTAACCAACATGAGATAGATAAAAAAATTTATACTTGTATTTGGTTTAGTTTTCATGTGCCATATCAAATCAGGTCGGGGTTAAATAAGGTCGACCCGTTAGGTGAAACTAAAAATTGATATCTCTAGATACAAATGAAGTTCAAAGATCAATTTAATTTTTTTTGAAAAAGTTCAAGAATGTAAACTTACATTCTTTTAAAAGTTTAATGATTTATTTGATGTAATTTAAAGTTTAAAGATCGACTTGATTTTTCTAAAAAAAATTTATAATATTTAATTAATTCATGCTCGTATTTTCATGAAATAAATAGATTTTTGTGTTTCGTATTCGGAAATATATGTATTTTGATATATTATTTGTACTATTAGAAAAACAAAATAGTACTCTGGAATTAAGTAGCATAATCATTTAGTTTAATCTTTCTAAATTAATTATTTTTGAATTCGGAGTTCCAACCTTATCACTATGCTAGAGCCTGCTATATATATACATATATTAGAATAGTTAGAAGAAATCAGAAAAAGTAGTGATTGAGTAATTAACTAAGTAAAATTTTCTTTTATGGTGACAATAAGTACTGCAGGTATAGTAATGCAATTGTTGAAAGATCGACCAGAACTAGCCTAGTGTAAAGACGAAGTTGGCTTGACTCCGTTGGGAATGGCGGTAATTGACAACAATTTGGAGATTGTGAAGATATTCTTAGAACACGATCCGAATTCGACATACATTAAGAACGAAAAAACAGGTGAAACTCCATTCACTTTAGCAGCAAAGCTCGGTTTTATACCGATTGCAGAAGAGATCATGAGCGCTTGCCCCGACTCTGTTTATACTCCTGACCTACAAGGGAATAACGCAGTTCATAAGGCTATTCAATGTGAGCAAACAGATTTTGTAGAGTATGCCCTCAGGATGCCACAACTTCACAGGCTTATTAACCAGGTCAGCAATGGTGGTCTTCTTCCCCTGCATTGTGCGGCTTCAATATGCAATCCACAGCTTCTTCGCTCTTTACTATCCCATGAAGGACAGGATTACACCGCTGTTGATGTTCGATGCCATGATGCAGTTGACAAGGTCCCCCCATCAAATACTTTGAAATGGGTAAGTTAATTTTCATTGCTCTTACACACAACATCTAATTTAGCACTGAATTTATATATTTCATTAATTCCCATCATGATATAGCTATGTTAGATAAGGTTGACAACATCATGCATTTTTTGTTGTTGTTGTCATCATCACAGAATGAGTCATTTACGTTGTTGTCGAATGCAATTCCCTCTGGATGGAAACACGAAATGGGACCTAGGATAAAAAGGAATATCAAGCATCAAGCAATTCAGGAGGTCAAGTCACTTACAGGGAAGTACACTTCCAACACCTCTCTGGTCGCTGCCCTCCTCGCTACTATCACCTTTGCAGCTGCTTTTACCTTGCCAGGAGGATTCAGTAGAGATCCCTCCGACACGGGTCTGCCCATTTTTGCAAGGAAAGCTGTTTTCCAGGTGTTTCTGATCTCTGATGCCATAGCGATGTGCTCTTCCCTTGCCGTGGCATTTCTCTGCATTTTGACAACATGGGAGGATTTGGATTTCCTTCTCAACTATAGGAAAACAACGAGAGCGCTCATGTGGTGTGCCTACGCGACTACTGCAGTGGCATTTGGAACAGGTTTGTTCACAGTTATGGCACCCAAAAGCTTATGGCTTGCGGTTCTCATACTGGTACTATGCAGTATCCTTCCGTTCCTCTCCAAGATCATCGGTGAATGGCCGCTATTAATGCTTCGCTACAGGCTTGGTCATCAATTTCGGGAAGACCTCATTCCAAATATTTGAAACTGCACAAAGTCATATCGTAGCAAAGTTTGACCATTATTATTTAAGCAAGTGTTAAAGCATTCGGATTTTGTATTTCTATTTTTTTTTAGCTAGGAATAATAAGGCCTTATACTTTGAACAATATAGAACAAAATGTTATGTTTGTGTTATGCATGTCACCTCTTAATTCATCATTAGATTACTTTTATCAAGAGATAAAGTAACTAATTCATCCTATGTACATCCATATTGAGTTGAAATTTATCATCGATGAAGATCGCAAAATTCTGGGCCAGACCTAGCACAACCCAATGGGCTTCCCATACGTACAATCTCTGCCAAGTTATTGATTATTGTGTCGTTGGATGTTCGTTCTTTTTTTTGCCTTTTCTTAATCGTTTCTAAAATCATTGAAAAATAATTCATGAGTTCTTGATGAAAATATATATCACAAATGTCATAATTAAACAAGGATATGAATATTTTTTGAGTACAAAGTGTATGAGTGTGAATCGATACCATACATGTATAGAATGCGTGAACCTTTCTTAATTAAAGTCAAATCTACAAAGATGCACATCTTTTTCCTTATCATGTAATACAATATCATAAGTTAATTAGCGCATGATTTTGATCTTATCTAATACTGAGATGGAGATGGTGACGGGATCAGTATCAAATCAGAAAGTATAACTGTGTTATTTAATGTTTTTTAAATCTTTTTTCTTGATGAAAAATAAGGGTCTAAGCCCATATTTTGCATTTATTATATCAAATGTCATTGATACATTTAATTGAAAAAAAAAGTAAAAAGCAACTCAAGAGGATTGATATTTATGAAAACAAAAAATTATAAAAAGCAAAACAAACAATCAGAACAATTAAAGAAAGGAGAAACTAAAGTTACAAACATGAGATTAGCAATGTTGATCTGAACTATATACTACAGCTTGTTAGTTTAAATGAATTTTTTCTGCTAACTAATCAACGAACTTATCAGTGTTAAGTTTAACATCTTTGAAAATTCTATTGCAAATTTCCCTTTAAATAATAAAATAAGCCATTGCCAGTATTAATTGATCTATAAGTGATGCTAAAGTATTTGTCCCTAACAATTTATATGTAGTTACATGAATCATTCATTTGCACTCAAAACTCATTTAAACCATTGATTAGTTACGATACCAATTGATACATCTGTCTGGCCACACAACATTTAAAATCTTAGATAAATTTAGTTGGTTCGTCTTAATTGAACAGTTCAGATAGAAACAGTATTTGACTTTTTTATTTGAAAAGCTAGCTTCAAAGAATATGCGGATGTTATTGATGGGGTCTAACCACCATCTTTTATTTAAAAAAAAAGAGAAAAATGTAAACATAGTCGTTGGTTTGTTGGATGGTCTAAATCTGCTGTACTGTCACTGTATATGGTTGAGGATAAGAACGCTTCCTCTTAGGAGGCTGCTTAGAAGTAATTTGATATGAGATGATATGTGATGATATGATTGAACATTGAGATTGACTGAGGCCCAAGTCAACTTCTTCATTTTTTTTCCCTTTTTTTGATATTATAACATGGGGAGCATTTTATTAATTCCTGGCACAGTTTTATCAGTCCCCTCTCCTTGGTCCTTACATTTAAATTTCCGATTAAGACCTGGCAATTGCATACGTCCGTTGTTTTTATGGTGCACCTATTACAAATATAGATTGACTTGGTCGATTCTTGGTAGTTGTTACAGTCAAATAGGAACCAGTAGAGTTGTGTTACTTCTTCATTGTTATGTGTGGTCATAATATATAGTCATTAATGAAATTCTTTAATAAAAATTTGAGAAGCAATAACTGTATTTATTATCCACATTCAATTTTTTATACTCCAAATATTTTAAGTTATTTTTTTTAATTGTCAAAGATAAATTTAATTGGCATACAAATATTTTTTATTTTTATTATTTTTGAGCCAAATAAAACTATTTTTTAAAATTAAAAAAATAGTTACAAAATTCTAAAAATGGTAAAATTTGATATTCTATAAGATTTTGATATGAATAATTTATTGAGCTACTTAAATTCAAATTTCAAACACGAAAACTTAAAATTTGAATCATTAGTATTTCGGCTGAAATGCTAACGATGACACATTAGCAATACTATATATATATATATATATATTATATTGCTAGTAAGCTATCCATGCTTTGCCATGGGACTAATTTCCTCCAGAACATAATACATGCAATTTTTTTGTAAAAGAAATGTTAATTATTCAATAAATATGACAACATAACATAACAAAAAGTAATTTTAGGCTGAATCCAAATCTCAGAATAAAAGAAGCAAAATAAAAGATTATTGCAAGCAAATGACAAATTTGTTATTTTCTCCACAGCAGTCAGCAACTCATGATCCAAACTCAGTTTAGTCTAAATGCTTATTCCTGCGTAAGAAATAGAAGTACGAACCAAATAAAAGATGATAATAATGTGGTATAATACTTGGAGTAGTGATGATATTTTTTGTATCAGATTCTTATGCATAAATTTCTCCTTTTGATTAGAAATCTGTTCTCAAGCCAATATTATTAAATTTCAAGACTAATTTCATCTCAGTTTTAAACCTCAATCCAAAAAAAAACATAAAAAGAAAGAAAACAAAAAATTTTTAATTGAAATTTATTCAATTTAGCACCTCAAAAATTAGAAATAAAAAACGAAACTCAATGAATACTGGTTACAAAAATGTTAAACAAGAAATTAATTGACCAAATAAAAGCAATCAAAGCAGAAAGAAAATGACATAAACTTAAAAACGAAACATGAACTAAACACAGCACCAATTATTGCTAATTTATCCTTAATTTCTTGTTATGACATATTTACATTTTATGTTTGGCAAAAAATAATCAAGAATAAAGTCAGAAAAAGTAAGTTGTGAAATGTGATTTAATCCAAAAAAGCTCCGCAAATTTGTTTCATAAAAATAATAAATTACTCTCTATTTTATCATCCATTGAATGATTAAAATTTTCCTTATTGATACCTTTCTCGATGAATTGAGCTCAATTGAACCTATCTTGGAACCAGAATTATGGACACTTAAAGAAAGTACTAAAGTTGTTTATATATTAAAAAAAACTGAATGGCCAACTTAAATAGATAGACAAATAATCACATAATACATTGTAAATCAGATTACTCAAATATGCTGTGTTATTCATATTAAAATTTCATAAGATATCGAAAATTTTCATTTTTACCGCTTTTTCAACTATTTTTTCGAATTTTTTAAATAATAATAAAATAATAAAAAATTTTATATGAAAATAAATTATTAGGAAAAAAGTTCGAAAAAATTTTGTTATGTCACTGCATTCAGCAAAGTCACTTGGGCATGATTTTTATTAAGGTGTACCGAGACAATTCTAATTTGATAACTTGTAGTTTTGGAGAGATCATTACTGTGTGATTCTAAGGATTTACTTTTTCCCATATTTATCTGATATACCTTTATGTATATTTTTTACATCATATTTACTGTTCTTCTATGGATTTGTTTTTCTCAATGTTTTATTTGATGTATCTTTATTTATTTGAACTACCCCGACAAATTTTTGGTAAAATATAAAGAAGTTACTTAAAAAATCCTACAAATTATATTTAAAACCTTCACTAAGTTATGACGAATAATCAAATAGTTTTGCCTAAACGTAGTCGTTGATTCGTTGGATGGTCTAAATCTGCTGCACTTTAACTATGACAGAGAATAAGAAGGCTTTCTCTTAAAAATGATTTGATATAACAAGATTGAGCATTGACTTGACTCAGGCCCAAAATAGTCGACTTTCTCAGTTTCTTTTTCTTTTTATAATAGGGAATAACAGATATTGAAATCAATATCAAAATCAATATCGATTTTATTATATAATTTATTTGTACAGTATTTTTATCATTCAATTTAAGTGAGTTATAATTCATATTATTAGTATTTGAGTTAAATAATAAAAATACTATTAAAAATAAGTTGCATGATAAAATAATTAATATGAATAATAACACATAACATATGTTATGAATAATAAAATCGATATCGATTTTAATATCAATTTTGATATCTCCCAAACATTTTCCTTTTTTATATTATCATTTATCCTGGCAGAGTTGCATGATCAATCCCCCTTTTCCTTGGTCCTTGGCACCTTGCAATTAAAATTCCTGATTAAGACCTGACAATTTGCATACATCCCACCGTCCGTATTAATGGCGCACCTAATTAACAATCATAAATTGACTTGGTTGACTCTTGTTAATTGTTATTACAGACAAAAGAGAACCTGTAGATTTGTGCAACTTGTTCAGTGTCGTCGTTGTCAGTGTGGCTATATACAGTAACAGAGGAAGCAAATACAATTATGACAATAGCAAGCGTTGTTGCATGGGATGGGACCCACTTGACAGATGCTGTGTACCGTCAGATCACCAATGGATGGCTCAAAGGCCCCTATGCCAACTCTCCCGTTCTTCACACGACAAAACTAGAGCACTGAGATGACCTATAAATTCAATTCAAGTGACTCAATTTGTTAACTTTACGTACCTTAATTGATTTATCTTAGAAATGGTCGACAAAATAAATGTTTTGTTTCTTCTCGGCGTTATGTTTGGTTTTGTAAGGAGTAATTTCAAGTGTCTCTAATTTACATATATGTAAGGAAACAAATTATGTTTAATTTATTCCATGTGCCGTACTTCAAGAGTTCAACATGTATAGCAAAAGTAGAAGCAAATTTTTCTTCTTTGCTTCTTCTTCTGTTTCTTCTAGATTTTTGTTTATTTTTTATCATTGATTAATTGGCGACAACAAATAGACTCGATTGAAAAAGGCCATCTAAATTTGAACTGTGACAGAATCATCTTTTTCACTTTTTTATTAGTTAAAAAAGGGGCCTCAAAAGAAATGGGAAAATGTAAATTTTGCAATGCTTATCTACACTTTCATATATAGAAAGTACATATTGAGAATAGGGAGGGATCGCTTGATAATGGTTATTTTGATAATCTTGACAATGAATATTAGTCTTGTGATTTAGAAGTCAATCATTTGATGACAAATTTGAAAAAAAATTTAAAAATAAAAAAAATTTATAGACTTATTCTTGAACTTATGGATTGATTGTTATTTCAAAATTCATGCACTTTGAATTTCGTTTCGTAGTTCATAAAAAACTATTAAAATTTATGTAATTTATAACGATTCATATTTAACGATCTTTGATAAAATATCAAATATAAATTAAATTGCTTGAATTTCGAAACATGATCAGTTTATAAGTTTAAGAAGATATCTATAATATTTTTTCTACTTTTAAGATTTTCTTTTAAATACTATTTCATACGTTCCCTTAATTAATTAGCTCTATGTGCGTTGCTATCAACAGCAAATTGCAGTAAGGTGATAAGGGGCAGTATGGTAAATTTGACTTTTAAGAATAGATTGATATAAGAGTTCTAGAGTAAGATTGGATATAGCACTAAGATATTTAATTACGGACTGTAACATTAAACAGGATGTTAGTGATATTATACTATGGAAATGGGGATAATGACAAGTAGTTTTCCATAACATCTCTTTATGAAAGATTAAATTAATTAATTGCCAAGATCCAAAAGACGTTTTTATGGAAAATTAATTTGGGATGCCAAATTTCCATTTAACACCTTCTTTGAATGGAGAGTAGAGGAAGAGAGGAAAGGGGGAGAGAGGAAATCTCCTAATTAATTTTTATTTGGTTAAATATTTAATAGGAGGTTAAGATTAATGGAGGTTAAAGTTAAAGATTACATTCTGTTAATCTTCAAATTGAAGTGTGATGGAACGTTCCATTCTCCCTCTCCACAAGCCAACTGTATCATTTAAAGCTTGTAGAACCTTATGATGTCAAGATATAATTAGCCATATTAACTAGTTGAACCTGATTATTCCCCATGCTTGTACATAAAAAAAACAAAAATTTTAGCCATTAATTTATGGCCATAATTTATTAATTATTATACACAATTCCGAAACTTCAATTGTTAGTTTACAGAATCGTAAGTTGGGGTGTAAACATATCGGATAATATATGTTCGTATTTGGATCTGTACTTGGATATTTCGGAGAACCATAATAATGTTAGTGATATCTTCATTTTTCAAAAATTTTGATAATTATATGTCTATTTTTATGGGTTAGGATATCCATTGTCAATCATCTATATCTTCACAATTTTGATAATGCTTTCTCAAAATATATATATTTTTTTACAGGGGATCCCATGACAATTATTATTTTGATAACCTTGATAATTAATTTTTAAATAATTTTTAGAAATTCTCAAAAATAAATAAAGTCGAGAAACGTATTTTTTTTAACTTATAGATTGATTGTGTTTCAAAATTCTTGTAATTTAAAGATCGTTTGGTATTCTATCAAAGACCATTATATATGTAATGTTGTAAATATCATATAGTTTTAATAGTCTTTGATAGAGTATCAAATAATACTTAAATTATATGAAGTAAACACAGTCGATCGATAAGTTGAAAAATATGTTTATAATTTTTTTTATATTTTTAAGATTTTTTTTTAATTATTTGAAAGTCCATTATCAAAGTTATATAAATAATAGTTGTTAAGAAATCCGCACCCTTTTTTAAGTAGGAAAATAATTATGGATATATTATCTTCCTTATAGATTGGTTACATATCAATTTTCATGTAATTTCAATATCATTTAATATTCCACTAATTTTCTTAAATAGGGATTGTTGTAAATTTCATGCCATTTAATAAACAGTTAAATTTACATTAAATTTCAAGAATTTTATGTACATAATTTGTATAATATATAAGAGTTTTGCTAATGTGCTATCGGTGATGATCTAAATTTTAAATTTTTATATTCGAAATTTTGATTTAAACAGCTCAATAAATTCTTCATATCAAAATCTCGTAGAATACCAAAATTTATCATTTTTAGAATTTTTTAACTACTTTTTTAGGAACTTTTAAAGATGGTTTTATTTGGCTCAAAGATAAATAAAAATAAAAAATATTTGTATGCCAATTAACGCCATCTTTGAAAATTTGAAAAAAATAGTTAAAAAACTCTAAAAATGGTAAATTTTAGTATTTTACGGTATTCTACGAAATTTCGAACACGAAAACTTAAAATTCAAATCGTTAGCTACTTAATTTAATTTAAATTTCTGGATTTTATAATTATAATTTTTTTGGTTGTCAAAAATGCTAACTAATTTGTTGAAAATGAATCCCATCCATTTTGTAAATGCACGCGTTAATAATTATATTATACTTAAATCACATGCTCACGTTTTCTTATTCTTAAAATATTTCAATTTATGTTTCAGTGGTGAACAATGCTGAAGGCACATAATGCATCCAAAAACAAGTCAGAAGGCAATATGCCTCTTTAGATCAGTGCATAGTTTCAGTGCATGCAGTCGATTTTTCTTAGTCCATGCCATACAGACTGTGATATATAGGGCAGCACATAAGCTATACATTATATATGGTCTTGGTCTTCCGATGCATATTAACCTGGCATATTATGATTTTGTTTATATTAATTTTCTATTCCAAATTAAACATAGCAATTGAAAGATTATTAACTCTTTGGTGCAGAAATACAATAAGTCAATTTCATGAATAATGGCTAACTAGCAGTATGTGCAAGTCAAGGTCAATGTGGATCGGGATGATGATCAATCATTCTGCACCACCCGTTACGCAGATCTAGCTAGCTAGAACAAAACATTTATATACAGCGTACGTAGGTAAGAGGAAGACTCAACTAGCAAAGAAATTCATTAAGGCTATATAACATGAAACACAAAAGAAACTCCGTCCATGTAGTAGATGATGTGATGGCAATAATAATACCGCTGCAGATCCTGCTCCTCTTGCCGTCGCATACTGTTGAATCTGCTGCGAACATTTCTCTGCCAGGGTGCCAAGACAGCTGTGGTGGAATTTCAATTCCTTACCCTTTCGGCATCGGCGATAATTGCAGTGGTTCCTTCAAGGAGGTTGTATGCAACACAACCAATAATGGTACATCTACTCCGTACCTGAACATGGGAGACTATTATTATGAGATTCTGAGTATAAGCCTTTCCTTAGGCCAGATACGTCTTAAACTACCCGCTGTAACTCCCCACTGCTACAACACCACCCAGGAGCTCAAGATTAATGGTCCAGGTGGGGAGTTTGACTTTATGTACTTACCATTCTGGGTCAATAAAGAGAAAAACAAATTTATAGTCATTGGATGTAGTACATTTGCCTATCTCCACCATTACTCCGGTGAATATGCGGTAGGGTGCCTTTCTACGTGTGATAGCGTAGATAGTCTGAATAAGGATGGAGCATCCTGCTCAGGAATTGGTTGTTGCCAGACAGCTCTCCCCAAAGAATTAGATACTTTCAGTTTTGAGTTTGCTGACATATACAACAACTCGGAGGGGTATAACGTTAGTCGTTGCGGCTATGCTATGTTGGTGGAGGATGGCGGCTTCGTGTTCAAACCCACTTACATCACCACACACAAGCTGATTGATCAAAACATGCCGGTCGTGTTTGATTGGTCCATGGAAGCTTTTGGATTAACTACAGAAGATTTTTATGAATCCAAAACGTGCGAAGATGCATATGCACAGACTAACAAATCGACCTATGCCTGTAAAAGCCGTTATAGTGAATGTTCAAACTCTATCAGTGGTCGGGGTTATATCTGCAACTGCTCCAAAGGTTTTGAAGGCAATCCATACCTTGATGGAGGCTGCCAAGGTCTCTCCAAATCTTTGTCTCATAAATTAAATTTGCTACTATAATAATTATGGTAGACTAAGTATTTCCCATATATTTGTGTAGATATTGATGAATGTGTCAACCAAAATCCATGCCCCAAACCAGGGAAGTGCCACAATCTCCTAGGAGGATATCGGTGCTCTTGTTCTTTCGGCAGGCACATGAATAATGACAATATATGCGAACTCAACTTATCATTGGTCATAGGTATATTATCTCTTTGAGATACTATCATTAATATCATCATCTATATCGATTTTATTATTTATATAAAATGAGTTATTGTTCATACTAATGATTTTATTATTTATATAAAATGAGTTATTATTCATATTAATGATTTTATTATATAATTTATTTTGTATAGCACTTTTATAATACAAACATTTAAAACATATAGAAAGTTTGATAGGGAAAAAATCAAATAGAAGAAAATATTACATAGTTAACAAAAGTACACAATCAGAGTAAAAACCACACATCTTTTTTTATAAAAAAAGTTTATATCGTAAAAGAAGTATAAAATAAAACTTTTTTTTGTTGCGAACAATTATTGGTTTGGTCATTTCATGTCTTCATGTTTATTTTGAAATACTAAAATCAAAATTTATATATACAGAATAAATTAATCATCGATTGCAAGAACCCGTAATATAATCATATCATTATTTTTTTTTCTTTGGATTGAGTGACCTAATTAGAATAAAATAAAAATTTAGTCATTATAGTTTGATAGTTTAGTCATCTACGAAATAGTTTACGTACATAGCAAGGATGACAGTTTTCTTATATATAGGTCATGAAAGGTTGAACTAAGAATTTGATTTTTTAAAAAAAGAAAATGAAATAAAATAACTTTCTGGACTTTTTCTCTGACATATATGCTTTATTTAATTATGGATGTAGGTATAACAATCGCGGTCGCCTTTAGTACTAGCATTATCATGCTTTTATTATATTTTTCTATAGCCAAGCATATGAGATTGTTTGAAAAGAGAAAACGGGAAAAGTTAAAACAACAGTTCTTCATTCAAAATCGAGGGTTGCTTCTACAACAACTAATAATTTCCCATGAAAATACAACAGAGAAAATGAGAATTTTTAGATTAGATGAGTTGGAAAAAGCAACAAACAGTTTCGATAATGCACTCATTCTTGGTAGAGGAGGTCATGGAGAAGTTTACAAAGGTATTTTGTCAGATCAACGTGTTGTGGCTATCAAAAGGTCCAAAATTGTTGATCAAGGCGAAATCGATCAGTTCATTAATGAGGTGGCCATTCTCTCGCAAGTTAACCATCGAAATGTGGTAAAAATCTTTGGTTGTTGCTTAGAGACTGAAGTCCCTTTGGTCGTCTATGAGTTCATATCAAATGGAACACTTTATAATCATCTCCATGTAGAGGAATATTGTTCCTTGACATGGAAGCAACGGTTAAGAATTGCCCTTGAGGCTGCAGGAGCGATATCCTATCTTCACTCATCCGCCTCTATATCAGTGTTTCACAGGGACATAAAATCATCAAATATTTTATTGGATGATTATTTCACAGCAAAAGTGTCAGATTTTGGGGCCTCAAGATCTGTGCAAATAGATCAAACGGGCATAACCACCGCTATCCAAGGGACATACGGGTATTTGGACCCCGAGTACTATCACACTGGACGGTTAACCCACAAAAGTGATGTCTACAGCTTTGGTGTCATTTTAGCCGAATTGCTAACAAAAAGAAAACCAGTATTCTCCTCTAGAATGTTTGAAGGTGGTAGTCTCGTTGCATATTTTGGTTCTGCTATGAAAGAAAATCGTCTCTTTGATATTCTTGATCCCCAAGTTGTGAATGAGGGGAACAAAACAGAACTCCAAGCGGTTGCCAAGCTTGTAGAAATGTGCTTGAGAATAAAAGGAGAAGAAAGGCCAACAATGAAAGAAGTGGAGGTACGGCTCGAGGTCTTGTGGCGCTCCAATGAGCAACACAAACATCCATGGACATCTCAGAGTTTGGAGGAGAGAGAGCTTATTCTACTTAACTACCCCAGGGGAATTGATACAACCCAGCAATACAGTTTTGAACAAGACCTAGATTCATCATCTTATTTCCCTCGGTAATGGAAGTATTTTCAATATAATAATGGGAGTAATATCAAATTTTAAATGTAGTTCTTTATCTTCTCTTTTTATATTACTGAAGAAACTATGTGTTATTCTTAAATATTGATGCCTTTCTTTCCATAATACTACTGATGTGCTTATTTAGCTGATGTATTATGAATACTAAATTTGAGTACCTTTCATTCCTTTCTATTTTATTGTGGGGTCCGTAATAATTCAGATCTCGGATAATAAACCCCCAAATTCCAATTAATAGTATTTACTATTTACTATTTAATTAGGCTTGCTTTAACTGTTCAATCGAAATAATAAAAATATCGATACTAATTAACCATGAGGAACTTGTACAGAGAGTCACTGCTCTGTGTCCAAGAGCTTGCAGTGCCAAATTCACAAACCCATTTTTCTTTGTGCCTATCTACCATCAAGAACACATAGTTCACTTCAATGGCATCCTTTCCTTCGTATTATCATGATACAGATACCATGATGCAACAGCGATCATGTCAGAAGCCAATGAATCATTAGCAGCTATTAGTGTTGGTGGTGGAGAAGAGCCAAGGGGCTACTGGCTGATGTTGGATTTAATGCTTGTTTAGCTTAATATGGCATAGATAGAGCCCACAATATGGTCCATATGGCTTTCCATTTAAATTTCCGCAAGGTTTGAGGACCTTTAAGATAAGTTGTGTTTACTTATAGTTACAAATTTAGAGCATAAACATTTGATTCGACGAAAAAATTAAAATCAACTATTTTAATTCATTGTTTTATTTAAATGCATCTACCGATCTTTCTTTAAAAAAATAAGCATATAGTTTTACTTTTTGCGCATGTGATATATTTGATTTCTGGGCCCTTGACATATGTATACACCCAATAAGGATATATATTCTATTATAGGCCACCATGCTACTCACCTCACAAATGTCCAGCAGTTGGTCATAACATTTGAGTTTTTTAGCCACTTGTCCCGGAACAAAATTATAAGCACAACAATTTATAATTCATATAAGAGAAGGCATCCCTGACAATAAATATTTTGACAAATTTGATAATTATTTTTCAAATAATTTCAAATAAATCATAAAAAATAGAAAAAAATTATAAACATTTTTTTTAACTTATAGATTGATTGTATTTCAATTTTATGCAATTTAAGGATCATTTGATGATTCATCAAAATTACATAAAACTTTCGATGATTTAAATTTAATATGCATGAATCCGCTGGTTTTATAATTTTCTTCAAATTCATGCTATAAGTAATATTCCGGTTATAATTGTAACTCAAGGTACATTGTCAAATCCGAATGCTCCGACATTAAGAAAAATAGGGTGAGGCCTTGTTCTAAAAAAATGAAAAAAAAAAAACGAATGCTTTGACATTTGCTTAGATAATGATCGAAGCATGCTATGATATGATATTGCGTGTTTTCAAATATTTGGAATGAGGTCTTTCCTAAATTGACGACCAAGCCTGTAGCGAAGCATTAGTAGCGGCCAATCACCGATGATCTTGGAGAGGAACGGAAGGATGCTGCAGAGTACCAGTATGAGAATTGCAAGCCACAAGCACTTGGGTGCCATGACTGTGAATAAACCCGTTCCGAATGCCAGTGCAGTAGTCATGTAGGCGCACCACATGAGCACCCTCGTTGTTTTCCTGTAGTTGAGAAGGAAATCCAAGTCCTCCCATGTTGCCAAAATGCAAAGAAATGCCACAGCGAGGGAAGAGCACATTGCTATGGTGTCAGAGATCAGAAACACCTGGAAAGCGGCTTTCCTTGCGAAAATGGGCAGACCCGTGTCGGAGGGATCGTTACTGAATCCTCCTGGCAAGGTAAAAGCAGCTGCAAAGGTGATAGTAGCGAGGAGGGCAGCAACCAGAGAGGTGTTGGATGTGTACTTCTTTGTAAGCGACTTGACCTCATGATTTGCTTGATTCTTGATCCTCTTTTTTGTCTTAGGTCCTATTAAGTGTTTCCATCCAGAGGGAATTACATTGGACAATAATGTAAATGACTCGTTCTGTGACAACAAAAAGAAAAAGGTGCATGATGTTGACCTTACCTAACATAGATATATCATGACGGGAATTGACGAATTATATAAATTCAGTGCTAAAATCAGGTGCTGTGTGTAAGTGCAATGAAAATCAACTTACCCATTTTAAAGTCTTTAATAAGGCAGTTTTTCTATAGACCATATTAACTGCATTACTATTATGAACATTAACAGCAGTGTAATCCTGTCCTTCATGGGATAGTAAAGAGCAAAGAAGCTTTGGATCGCACTTGTCAGCAGCATGATGCAGGGGAAGACTGCCGTTGTCGGTGACTTGATTAATAAACCTATGAAGCTTGGGCGTGGTGAGGATGTATTCAACAAAATCTGGTTGCTCTACTTGAATAGCCAGATGAAATGCGCTATGCCCATTTCTGTCGGGAGTATAAACAGAGTCAGGGCAAGCGCTCATGATTTCTTCGGCAATCGACATAAAACCTAACTGTGCTGCTATAGAGAATGGAGTTTCATCTGTTTTTTCATTCTTAATGTACGCCGAATTAGGATCGTGTTCTAAGAATATCTTCACAATCTCCAGATTGTTGTAAGTTATAGCTCTTTGCAGCGGAGTGTCGCCGTCTTGGTCTTTACAGCAGGCTAGTACTGGGCGAACTTTCAATAATTGCATAACTATACCTGCAGTACTTGTCACCATAAAAAAAAAGAACTTGTTTAATTAAACTGTTTATGGGCTGATGCCGAGTCCTCAATTTTTTTTTCTGAGTTACCCAATAGCAAACCCATGGTTCAACCACACTATTAGTTCTGATTTGTTCTAACTACTCTGAAATGAGCAAAGCAAAGCAGGCACCTCTAAACAGCAAGCTCTAGCATAGTGACAAGTTTGAAATTCACAATCCGTTAATTAGTAAGATCCAAAATTCATAATTTGAGAGAGTTAGTTTTTTATCTAGTAATAAAAATAACATTTTTTGTATAAAATATCATAGATTTGATATCCGAATAAAGATTTTTTATAAATATTTAAAGTTGAATGATTTGACGTTCATTTTTATCTTAAAAAATCATAATTCAAATGTAAATGAAAACAATTTGTTTTCTAAAAATACAAATCATATATCAAAATACATTTTGTCAGAAAATAAAACACAAAATATTTTTTTTCTGAAAAATACAAGCATAAATTGCGCGTTATCAAAGATGTATACTCTCGTTGCATAGTCCGCAAGGCCACATGCACATAGGAAAGATAAAATAAAAAGCATAGTGCTTACGGAGATTTGACCAGCTATTGAATAACAGTGAGCTATTTGAGAGACAGGAAGAAAATGAGATGAGGTGCACTATAGTACCAAGATATGTCAAATTTACTAAGTGCGAGTATTCACGTTATTTTGGCATCGTTTCTTTAATTATTTTGCTTTTCATTTATTTATACATAATTGTCCGAATGTATTGTAGTATGTTCGACACCAAGATTTGAGCACCGCACACATCTTTAATGCAAATTTTTCATACACCTGAACTGACATTTCTGCGAAAATATACATAGCAGAATAAGAGATACAAAATGATCTCTATTCAAACTTCAATGCCGAACTACTCTGGCACGAGCCACAGAAGATCTTACAGAAACTTTTTATGAGTACTGGAATGTGACGCTTTTTTACTCGACGGAGGAACAACAAGGACGTGTTCTTATGGATAGAGGTGGTAAAATCTGATTCGACCTAACGCACTCTCACTGATTCACGATTCGACTAGATTTGATATTTTTAAGAAGTTAAACTGATTCGATCCAAGATGATTCAGAACCCGCAGAAATCAAACGACTTGAAATTTGTCCTGATTCAAAACCCAAAATGACTCAAAGTTGAATAATGCGAGACTCGACCCGACCGGAACCCAAACAACTAGGAATGGTACAATCAGAAACCCGATCCGACCCAAACTGAATGTAATCCAAACTAGGAATGGCACATTTTTATTCAACAAAAAAATAATTTGTAAGTAGTAACATTATTTTTTAGGGAGGGGATCTCTTAACAACAATTATCTTGATAATTTTGACAAGTAATTTTTAAACTATTTTGATATAATCTTTATAAATTCTCAAAAATAGAAAAAAATTGACAAACATATTTTTTAACTTATAGATTTATTGTGTTTCAAATTTCATGTAATCTAAATATCATTTGATATTCCATCAGAGAGTGTTAATTATGGACCGTTATAAATGTCATATCATTTTGATAGTCTTTGATGGAGAATTAAATAATACTTAAATTGTATGAAATTTAAAATACAATTGATCTATAAGTTACATAATATATTTATAAACTTCTTTCTATTTCTAAGATTTTTTTGAAATTATTTAAAAATTAGTTGTCAAAATTGTCGAAATAATAGTTGTGAACATATCCTCACCCTATTTTTTATTGGTCAATAATTATATGAGGTATAATATAGTTCTAATATTTTCGACTTCATATAATAAGAATATTATCTCATTTTATGTCAAATGTCACAAAAATTGCTCATGTAATCAATTTAATGCAATTTGAAATTATTTGTTGACTGATCAAATTTAATGGATAGAAAATAGTTAAGTTCCTCTAAATTAGTGAGTATGAGAAAAGGTCATGATTTGTCAATACTTAAATTATCTATTAGTTTAGAAATTGACAATTGTCTTGCTGATTATCTAAATCCGTTTAAAAAGTCAAATTGAATAGAACATGATTGGACTTAATATGAACAGCTCAAAAACAAAAAATAATCTAACGTTTACCCGAAAAGATCCGACCCAAAACTTAATAATATAAAACCCAACTCGACTTGAATGACCCAAGACCCAAAGTGACCCAAAGTTGAAAGATCGGAAATCCGACACAACCTGACTTGAATCGACCCAAGGACTCGACAAAAGCGAAGGATGAAAAACCCAAAAACCTCTCCCTGCCGGACTCGAGTCAACCCTAGACCTGAAAAAAATCAACTCTAAACAATCCGAAACCTAACCCAATCCTGTATAACCTAACCCGTGACTTAATAATCATTCTCGATCAAACTAACCCGATCTGATCTACCCGATTGCCTCCTCTAATCATGGGCTTGTGGCAACTGTGTAGACCACCTAAATCAAGCATAATCTAGGCTCGTCCTCGGCTTTTGAGAGCCCAAGAATAATCCAAGGCGCGTTTCCCTATTTTTGCGTCCAAGTTAATTTTATTTCTTTACATGTTTTATACTTAAAGAGGAAGATGTCACGCCTAACGAAATATATAACTTTTTGCATGGTTTAATTATAGTATTTAAAATAGTCCTCGTATTTGTTCCACGGAAGCAAATAATGAGCCCTATCTATATGCTTTCTAATAAAAAAATAACAATAGTAAGTACATTTAATTAATGTAATTATCCAAACAGTTGACATACAAGTGTTATTTTAAAATACGGTCGCATATCCGCATATGTGTATGTAGTAGTCAATCCGCATGAAATGAAAAATGTCGTGCAGTAGATATTATGCGGGTTTGACCATGCAACTACAAATGCTACACGGCCGTATATTAGGCCATGGTAGGCACCTACGTATTTCTTCAGAGTGCACAGAAAATCTGCATATAGCAGCTGAGGTGCAAAATTCCTAGAAATTAATTAGTGTGCTCAGGCTAACCATCAGATTATTATGCGCTCGTGTTCAACATTATTGAACGTTCATTTTGTATTTTGACTTCGAGATTACCTAATACAAAAGGCTAAATGCTGTAAATTCTAACCACATATACGACGGCTTCTGCATATACGATATGCAGTGTCCTTTCGTATACATAACAAAATCCACATTTTAAAACATTACATGGAAGTTTGAACATGACTAAACTATAGTGCTTCATATATGTGTATATTTCTTAATTTCACATAACAACATGAATAGTTTGATCCCTGACTCTGAACTGGTGGACTTGAGGTTAATTGAACAAACATATGTGCCGAGTAAAATTGAGTTAGTTCATGTGAAACTGCATTGAGGGGCACAATCACATAAACAGTCAAAATTAATTAGTGAACGTACGAACAATTAATAAAATGTATATATTAAATAACCTAACCTGTGTGGCCAGCTCTCACAGCAGCATTGAGTGCTGACGTTTGTCTTGGGCCACTGTGTGCCGAATCTGAGATTGCAAGCAATCTCGCTACAATTTTAGAATATCCTCTGCGGGCTGCCATATTCATCGGCGATTCTTCACTCTTGTTAACTTGCTCCGACAATCGTGGCTCTATATTCAAGAGCTCAAGTGCCAAATCCTCGAAGCCATTTCGCATAGCATGATGCAATGCATTTTCTCCGCGCCTATCAACATTCAAGAGCATGTTGTTCAATGGCCTCCCTTCCTCCAAATCGTCATGCTGCATATACTGTGATGCGGCAGCAATCATATCAGAAGCCAGAGCAGCATTAGCCGCCATCAGAGCGGCAATCAGTGGGGTCTCCCCATCAATGTTGGTGTCGGAGAAGAGGGAAGGCTCTCCTGACCAAACCTCCTTTGCAAACTCCTCATGGCCGAGCATCGCAGCGATGTGAAGACAGTTGTTCCCGTAAGGAGTTGTTCCGAGCAGGATATCGGGGGTCCAGAGAAGCAAGTGCTTAAGAACTTTGAGGTCACCTTTGCTGCATGCCTTGAGTAGCTGCCGGTCCATAAATGTGCCGAGCAGCACTTCAACAGAGGAATCCGACGAAGTCGGACTTAATGCTTGTTTAGCTTCAGCTTCAACTGACTGCTGGTTGGATGGGTTTGTTGGATTTTCTATTGCTTTCATATTAACTAGAATGTATTGTTTGAAGGTGTGCTCTGCTCTGGGTATCACTCTAAAAATTTATACAACTTGAAAAGTATAATTGGTCTTTTCTTTTTCTTTATCTTTTCTAAGAATATGAGCTGGCCAAGATAGCTCAATAACAACTGTCGTCTTAATTAATTAATTACACAAACGTTAATAAAGTGCTCCTAATTATTAAGGAAAAAAATTTAAATTGGTAGCACTCGAACCGTATAGTATCTTTTAATTTTTGGAGATTGTAGAACTACATTTTCTTTTCTCTTTTTTTTGATAAAGAGAACCACATTTATTTTAGTAGCTAATATAATGTGATATGCCGTGTATACGGAAGTTCAATTAAAAAATCCTTTATAAATACTTAAAGTTAAAAAAATTCACTTCCATTTTTTTCTCAAGAAATGTAGGAGAAAAAAGTTGAATTATATTTCCGGCGTCCATGCGCATCCCTAGGGGATGAAGACTACGCATAAAATTTAAGGCTAACAGTTTAATTTATTATCTTATATTATGTATTTCATCAGAGGGTCTTTTTTAGCAGCTATTATCAACCTTCAGAAAAAAAAAGGGATTATTTGACAACAGATATTTTGACAATCTTAATAATGATCTTTCAAATAAACCCTAAAATATTAAAAGTTAAAAAATATTTGTAAACATATTTTAAACTTATATTATTAATTATATTTTAAATTTCGTATATAAAACTCTCTTGCATCCACACATACTTTACAGATGAGCTCATGTGTTTATCATCGATGAAATAATTGAATCCGTGCAAAGGAATCTAGGAATTTGATTAACAGATCACTGTACGTCCTGTGATTGAGGATAAATTGACGATAATAACCATGATGATATATAACAATATAATGGGCTCCATGAAGCACATAGATCATGGATGAAATGGGGACTTGAGTTTCCACCTTTCTTTCTTTAATATTTTGCATAGTACTATGTTTGATCATAAGGCAATTATACAAGTCAATTATGTAATCACCAAGTCGCACATGGAAGGCGCCTAGCAATTACAAAAGTGCAAATCATGCCATATAATATATAGTTCCTTACACGCCTAATAATTCTTTTTATACCTTTCTGTAATCACTTCATTCTAACCACTATTTTTGTTTTTCTTTGTTGACGGATCGGACTGTAACCTCTCGTCTAATTAATTCTTTCATCTTGGTGCACTGTTAGTCTGTTAAGTTCCCAGAAGTTGCTGACCCTAATTAATTAAGAGAAGGGATACAATACCAATGATTATCGGTATCAAGCGGTATCAACTTTGATAATTTTGTTTAAGTCTATAAATTTAAACCATTAGATATATTGTATATCATCTCAATGGCATATATATAAAAAATCATAAGATTTTAATTTCATTTTGATAGCCATCAAGAAAGGACATTAAATCATCAAAATTTGGACCGTTGATTTTATTAGCTCTAGACTCTTTCTCTAACATATATGCATTTTTTAATTATATATGTAGATACAACAATCGTGCTCGCATTTAGTACTAGCATTATCATGCTTTTTATTAAATGGGAGGGAATATTTTGACAACTAATATTTTGATAACCTTGTCAATTATTTTTAAATAATTTCAAAATAAATCTTAAAATTCTTAAAAATAGAAAAAATTTAAAAACATATTTTGTAGCTTATAAATTGATTGTGTTTTAAATTTCATATAATTTAATAATCATTTCATATTCCATCATTTGTATTAAATTTTAAACCATTAGAAGTTTTATGTAATTTTGATAGAGCATCAAATAATCCTTAAATTACATAAAATTTGAAACATAATCAATCTATAAGTTACAAAATATGTTTGTAAAATTTTTCTATTTTTAAAAAAAATTAAAATTTATTTTAAAATTTTTTGAGAAATAATTATCAAGGTTATTAAAATATTAGTTATCAAGAGATGCCTTCTCTTATTAAATTTTGTGCTATAGCTAAGCATATGAAGTTGTTTGAAAAGAGAAAACAGAAAAAATTAAAACAATAGTGCTTCGTTCAAAATCGAGGGTTGCTTCTACAACAACTAATAACTTCCCATGAATATACAACACAAAAAATGAGAATTTTTAGATTAGATGAGTTGGAAAAGCCAACAAACAAATTCGATGAGGCACTTATTCTTGGTAGAGGAGGTCATGGAGAAGTTTACAAAGATATTTTGTCAGATCAACGTGTTATGGCTATCAATAGGTCCAAAATTGTTGATCAAGGTGAAATCGATCAGTTCATTAATGAGGTGGCCATTCTCTCGCAAGTCAACCATCGAAACGTGGTAAAGCTCTTCGGTTGTTGCCTAGAGACCGAAGTCCCTTTGCTCGTTTATCAGTTTATATCAAACGGAACGCTTTATAATCATCTCCATGTAGAGGAACACTATTCCTCGACATGGAAGCAAAGGTTGAGAATTGCCCTTGAGGCTACATGAGCAATTTCCGATCTTCCCTCGTCCGCCTCTATATCAACTTTTCACATAGATATAAAATCATCAAATATTTCTATTGGATGATTATTTCATAGCAAAAGTGTCAGATTTTGGGACCTCATTACATATTTCGGTTCTGCTATGAAATTATCAAAACATTCCATAAAGCGACGTCTACAGCTTTGATGTCATTCTAGCTGGATTATAAACAAGAGGAAAACCATTATTCTTCTCTTTCATTTTGTAAGCAGCTGTTCTTTTTAAAAAAAAATATTATTAGTGCTAATGATCTTGTGAATTAATTGGGATTTGGTGTTTAGGTCTATAGATACCTGGCCACCAATTAATATGTATGGTTTAGATATTTTTAGTACCATAAGTTTGTTTAAATTTTCCGTTCTTATTTTCGTCTCAGTTTCAAATTAAGGACAGAGATATGAAAAGATCACAAATAATCATGGAATATATTTGAACAGAAGAAGTATGGATCCTCAAGTTTAATAATTTTCTTCAAATTCATACCATGAGTAGTAGTTGCTTGCTTGTTTTTTCAGTTGTAACCTCGATATACATTGTAAAATCGAGTGCTTTCACCTTAATAAAATAGAAGCTGACCTTATTATTCCCAAAAAAAGAACAGAGAGAAAATCCGAAGGTTCTGATATTCACTTAAATAATAGTCGGACTCTGCTACGACATAATTTTGAACATTTTCAAATATTCGACAAGAGATCTTTACGGAAAGAGCAACCAAGTCTGCAGCGAAGCATTAAAAGAGGCCATTCACCGATGATCTTGGAGAGGAATGGAAAGATGCTGCAGAGTATCAGTATGAGAATTGCAAGCCATAAGCTCTTAGGAGCCATCACTGTGAACAAACCGGTACCAAATGCCATTGCAGTAGTCACGTAGGCACACCACATGAGTGCCTTAGTCGTTTTCCTGTAATTCAGCAGGAAATCTAAGTCCTCCCATGTCATCAAAATGCAGAGAAATGCGGCCGCAAGCGAAGAGCACATGGCTATGGTGTCGGAGATCAGAAAAGCCCGGAAAGCTGCTTTCCTTGCAAATATAGGTTGTCCAGCATCAGATGTATCGGTGATGTACCCTCCTGGCAAGGTAAAAGCAGCAGCAAAGGTGATGGTAGCGAGGAGAGCAGCAACCATTGATGTGGTGGTAGTGTACCTTGTTGTGAGCGACTTCACCTCTTGAATTGCTTGTCTCTTGATTTGTTCCTGTGTACTAACTTTTATTGTGTTCCTCCAACCGGTGGGAATTGCAGCCAGGACCAATGTGATGGACTCATTCTGTGACAGCATAAATTAATGCATAATCTTAAGCTTATCTAATGGTAGATGTATGATGATGGAATTAATAGCAAAGAGCAATGGAAAGTATGGAAGGTACCCATTTCAGTGTCTTGTATGAGTCAGTCATTGAATTGACTATGTCTACTGCATTGTGATAGACGACATTGAGAGTACTGCAATCCTGTCCTTCGTGGCGTAGCAAACAACGAAGAAGCTCCGGGTTGCATGTCTTAGCAGCATCATGCAGGGGAAGTTCACCCACCTCATCTGTTTGGTTAATAAACCTATGAAGTTTGGGCGTTCGGAGAACATAGTTCACAAAATCCATGTGCTCATGTTGAATAGCAGAATGAAGTGCATTTGACAAGTCTTCACTGTTGGTAGTGTATGCAGAATCAGGACAAGCACTGATGATCTCTTCGGCTATCGCTACAAAACCTCTAGAGGCTGCCGTTATGAATGGAGTATCGCCTGTCTTTTCATTCCTGATATATGCCATATTCAGATCATGTTCTAAGAGCATCCTCACAATCTCGAGATTTTCGTTTAACACGGCACTCTCCATGGGAGTGTATCCATATTTGGCTGCACGATATGCCAACTCTGGACGTCCTTCCAACAGTTGCTTAATTATATCTGACAGTACATGCATGTCATCAGAAAAAGAATAAGAAAATCAGATCACCTACAATCTATATGTGAGATACATTTGGTAATAATTCGGATTGAACCTCAAGTCATCACCAAAACACGGCGACAATAAATTATGTCATAATGGATCATCTAAATGAACTGTGAATCTATCTTGAAGTTTTAAACTAATCTAGTTATAATCTATATTTTGAAGTAGGCTACTGTAATTTTGTCTTAAACTAATCATATGCATTTCGAGCCGGAATAATTAAATCTGAAGGAACTCGATCATTCAAGGGATCCAAAACTGTTTTGACAAGATTTATACATCTAGGCCATGTATCTATCCTACTTCAACCACAACATCCCTAGTTAGGTGACAGTGCCGTGAAGAGACTTTATAGATCGATTCTTAAATTACATGAATAGTCCTAAAATATCATTTGTTAATCATTTCAATTCTTAAAATTTTTAAAATATCAATTTAGTGTCAGTTTGATTTTTGAAGTTTTAAAGATATCATTTAAGTTATTTATTTTTTTAATTTATATCAAATTAATTCTACATTTAAAATTTATTGAAAAAATGTCAATTGTATCTACCATCATATTATTTTGTACAAACAATAATTTTAATTTTGTGAAAATAAATATAATTATTCATGTCATAAAAAAATGATAATCATCAAATAATATTAAAAATGTGAAAACAAATATTATTATTTATATCATCAAATATTATTTTAACTATCAATAACTTTAATTATGTGTAATTCTAAATTAATTATCAATAACTATTTTATCATAAGTATCATAAGATATATCAATATAATATGGATGTGAACATAAATTTTCATTTTTTTTAATTAACAATAATTGTAAGACTAATTTATTATAAATTGAAAAGGATTGGATTTTTTTTTAATCATCATACATATGCATTCAACATGGAAAATGTTTGGGAGATACCATAATTGATATCAAAATCGATACCGATTTTATTATTCATATTACATGAGTTATTATTCATATTTTATACGTTATTATTCATATTAACTACTTTATTATGCAACTTATGTTTAACAATATTTTTATTATTCAACTCAAATACCATTAATATGGATAATAACTCAGTTAAGTTGAATAACAAAAGTACTATATAAATAAGTTGCACAACAAAATCATTAATATGAATAATAACTCATATAATATAAATAATAAAATCGATATCAATTTTGATATCTTTTTGGTATTTGTATATCAGCACCCAATAATATCTGTAATTTAAAAGGATTGGATTGTTCTGTCGGCGTTTTAGTATATCTATGATCTTATGTATCTATATTATTAATGCTCCTTGTATTCCTCACGGTGGCTGGCTACATGCGCATTACATTGTTACAAGAATAAATCTTTAGCTTCGGATTTAATTCTCTTTTACAGTTCGAGTAGAACATGAGAACGAGACATGGATTTCGGAGGCACCATTGGCGAAGAAAATGCTTATATAAGGTGTAAAGATTCCAACTTAATTTAAAGGGAGCTGATATACATACAGGTATCGTCATTAATATCGTCATCGATATCAATTTTATTGTTTATATAGCGACTTTATTATGTAATTTATTTGCATAATATTTTTATTATTGAACTTAAATGAGTTATTATTCAAATTAATAATATTTGAGTTGAATAATAAGATACTATATAAAATAAATTGTATAATAAAATCGTTAACATGAATAATAATTTATTTTACATGAATAATAAAGTTTGTATCAATGACGGTATCAATAGTATCTCTTAAATATTTTCCTAATTTAAAAAGGCCGGTTATGGCAAGAACTTTGAAAGGAAAAATTCTACAGCTAAAGCTACCCTTCTCTCCATTAAATTAGCAAATTTCTTTCCATCTATTAATACAAAATATACTCTAAATTTACCAAATTACCCTTTTTTGAATAAAGAAGAAAACTTCTAAAATCTCTCAAATTTAAATTTCAACCCTAAACTGTATATTGAAATTTGTGGATTTGAGTTAATCGAGTTAGTTTAGAAGAAAAAATAATAATTTTCGCAATATAAGAATAGTGCCAAGCTAGCTAGGTATGCAATCACATAGAAAGAAAGATCTATTTAGTATGAAAAATAATATGCATAGAAGAGTTTGAGCTTATATGTATAATTAACCTGTCCGGCCAGCATCCACAGCGGCATGGAGTGCTGTGAAACGTTTAGGGCCAGAAACTGCCGAAGATGGAATATCGAGCAATATCTTTAGAACTTTAGAGTATCCTCTGCCGGCTGCCATATGCATTGGCGACTCTTTAATCTTGTTAACTTTCTCTGACAATCGCGGCTCTATGTTTAAGAGCTGAACTGCCAAATCCTCAAAGTCGTTTCGGATTGCATGATGCAATACGTTTTCTTCACGCTTGTCGACCATCAATAGCATCCTGTTCAATGGCATCCCTTCCTCCAAGTTGTCGAGCTGCATATAATTCAATGCTGCAGTGATCATGTCAGAAGCCAAAGAGGCGTTAGCTGCCATCAGAGCAGCAATCAGTGGGGTCTCTCCATCATTGTTGGTGCCAGAAAAGAGGGAAGGGGTTCTTGACCACACTTCCTTTGCAAACTCAGCATGGCCGAGCATCGCGGCTTTGTGAAGGCAATTGTTTGAGTGAGGAGTTGTAGAGAGCAGGATATCAGGGTCGGTGATAATCAAGTGCCCGCAAAGGTTGAAATCACCTTTGCTACATGCCTCCAGTAGCTGTTTGTCCATCAGTCGATCCACGAAGGAAGCGGATGTTTGTTTTGAGATCAAGGAAGCAGATGCCGGATCAGGGACTTGCTTACGTTTAGCTCGCCGTTTGGTAACTTTCTTTGTTGAATTCCTTTCTTTCACCATATTAATTAACTAATTAAACTGATTTTGTCCAGAAACTTGAAGGAGTAAAGAAATAAATTCACTGGGTACTCCAACTACTGGGGTATATATTCTCAGTTAGTCGGCTGAGCATCATCCTTAGAAGATAAAGATTTATATAGTACGTATTTGAGAAAGAAAGAAAGAAAGAACTGTGTGCAGTCTTTTTTTAAGAGTAATGAGCTGGCCAAGATCGTTGCTTAACAACTTCCCTCTGAATTGATTACACAGATAAAGTGGCCTTTCTTTTGTCCACTTATTTAATCTATTATCCTTGTTTTTGTTTTTATCTTCTTTAAAAGGATTTGCAATGGGAAAGGAAGAAAATCTTGTCATTAGTACACTCAAACCGTATAATATTATTCCAATTCCTGGAGGTTGCACGTTGGGTTCCAATAACACAATGTACCATGTGTTATGTATATGACGTGTGTTGCACGTTGGGTTCCAATAACACAATGTACCATGTGTTATGTATATGACACGTGGCGGATAACTAGCAGAGAGCTCACAGTCACAGAATATGCATGGCGGATTGGTTATTTCCTTGTTCACTACACGGAAATCAACATACTGTGCGCTGTAAAATATCCTGTACAGGTTCTGAAACGGTTTTTACCACTTGAAGTAGCATAAAATAAATTCTAAAAATCATAAAATTTCTTGTATACATCTTTCATGCAAATAGATAAAGTCAAGGATTTGAATTTAGCATTTGAATAATTTTAAAATATAAGTAAAAATGAAGGTTTACATTTCATGGTACTAATAATTTGTGACATTCAAACCTTTCTCGAACAAGATATTTCTCCTTTTGGATCGAGCATGTTCGGAAGTCAAAAGGGCAGATCCGGAAATGGGTTTTCCGCTCCTTTCTCTTTTAATATTGAGAAAAGATATAATCGCCTAGACGGTTATCCTTCAGTTTTGTCATCCAATTCAGTCAAAACTCATTTGTTATAACTAATTTTCTTAACTTTCTTAAATTATGTGCAGTCAATAGAGCTATCAATCAATATCTATAATTCGAAAATTCAATCCGAATCCATATGAATAAATCCGTATGTGAATCTAAATTGTATCCGCATATGAATTTTGAAAACGATCCACCTTACTTTTTGGATTCGCATTTAAATCATACATGATCCGAATCCGAATCAGCTACGAATCTGATAAAATGGTATTATTTTAAGTTTTTTAATAGCAAGATATATGTAATAATAATTTATTTTGAATTTTTATAAATATTTATAAATATAATTATAATCTAGTTAAATTAGTCTCGAGAATTTTTGTTATTTCCTATTTTAGTTATTTTTGTAAAAGAAAATTTATTTATAGTTGCATGTTATATTAAAATAATTTTCATTATGATAACTAGTCCATATTAGTTTTACAAAAAAATATTTTAATTTATACTTTTATAATGTAAAATTATTTAAACATTGGAATAAAAATTCAATACATGATCCAAATATAATCTGATATCCGCTAAAAAAACTGGATATGAATTCAAATTTGGATAGTCAAATTCTAATTAAATATTAATTTGCATATGGATCTTATAAATTTTTAATGAATTTGCATGTGAATTATATTAGATCGATCCGATCCAAATCCAATCCATTGATAGCCCTAGATGTCAATATGAAAGTGTTAATGCTCTTATGTGAAAGTATTAATATCTCAATAAGAAAGTATTGATACTTCAATATAAAAATATTAATACTCCAGTTTGAAGTATTAATATTTTCATGATCACTATTATATTGTCTACTTCACTACTAACACTATTGTAAGACAGTATTAACACTGCCTTGATGCATTATTAACACTACCTCGATGTAATTATGTTTATTATGTATTATTTTATCTCTTTCGAAAAATAAGTATTTTTCGAAGAGTATATATACGTCCACTATATTATTTGTTACGTATTAGTACTAATAGTAGAAAATATTAATACTTCTTGATAAAAATGAACAAAAAAAATTGTCAAATATTAATATTTTCAAGATCAATGATGTATATTTCACTATTAACACTGTCGTGATGCAATATCAATACTACATGTTTATTATCTATTATTTTGTCTATTTCGGAAGAAGAATATGTATTTTTTATAAATATTTTTCGAAAAGTATAGATAAGTCCATTATATCTATTTGTTAAATATTAATACTAATAGCAGAAAGTATTAATACTTCTTGACAAAATACAAACAAGAATGTCAAATAATGTCTAACACTATCTTGATATAATATTGATAGTACCTTACGATAGTAATAGACAAGAAACAGACAGTATGAATACTGAATCAAGATAGCGTTAATAATGTCTCACGACAATATTAATAGTAAAAATAAACACTATTAACATCAGAAAATATAAACACTTCTTGACAAAAAAATGAAAAAAAAAATGTCAAATAGTGCCTATTTCAGAAATAATATTTTCATGATCAATAATGTCTATTTCATTATTGCATATTGAATACTTACATTAGAAGAAAGTATTAAGACTTTTCTTAGTATGTGTATATATTGCTTATAGAAAGAATTAATAGTTAGATCGTAAGCAGCTGCTTTCGAGAGTGCATTAAAGTCTTCTGAAAAAAATATGATCGATGAAAACATTAAGACTCCTTATGTATAAGTATATATAGTACGTACTAATCGAAAGTATTTATTGTTAGTTTGTAAACATTTGGAAACATTCCGAAAAATACGAGTACTAAAGCCTTTCTTAAAAGGGAGGATCGATCAAACATGGGGAATTTGACTGGAGGATTTATAATAGGAGAAAATAATCTATTCTTTAATATTATGTTTTTGTTTTTTTTATCTTCTTTAATATGGTTTGCATAGTATTTTGCTTAGTATGTTTGATCAAAAGGCAAATAATACATGGAAGGCGCCTAGCTATTACAATGAGTGCAAATCATTTAATCATGCCATAGTTGATGGTAAGGTGTTTCAAAGTCAAGTCTAATTAATTAATCTTGACTTTAAGAAATGTATAATATTAAACAAATTAAGAGATGTAATTTTGTGAGACTTACAAGTATATTTCCTCTAGTATATTGTACAAAGCAAATGATATTATACATGTTATAATTATCCTATATTTCAGCTTATACTTCTTCAATGATATGTAGAATAATGATAATCCTAGAAAATATTACTCGGAGAACAAAAAACTAGAGCATAAATAGTAATTTTGCCTTGCAATAAACCAAATTTTTAACCAATTGCTGTAATTCTTACTGCATGTATACAAATACTTTTGATAGTGTAATGTTGCATTTCTACTTACTTGCATTTGTAACTGCAGAGTAGCTATCGCCACTAGCAAATAAACAGGCTCTAAATGTAATTTGGTTCCTTGTATGAATTACTACTTTTTTTGTTTTTTGTTTTTTTTTAAATAAAGATTTCCGTTAATCCCGATATTTATTTGTTTTTAGATATTTTTTACGGCATTTGAACCTACGTCTCTACTTAGAAAAAAAATTTCCAATTTTCAATTATGGAAGATAGAATTAGTGTAATAGCCATATTAATTTTTGTTTGGCAATTCAAAATGCTTCTCTATCAAATCAATTTTCCATTCCTTCAAAATAAACGTTTTTTTATATCTTCTTTTGCTCATTAATATATCATTTTTTATTGAAAAAACAGAATGACCAATCTAAATTTTGTCTACAATGAAAATTGTAAAATGAAAACTAAACGCCTTTTTGAGCCACAATGTGGGCCCATATGGCCTTCAATTTCAATTTCCCTTTTTAAGTCCAAAGGAAAGTAGCTTTTGGATTATAATTGAATCCATAAAAATTCTTATTATAGGCCACCATGCATGCAACTGATTATCTTAAAATGTCCAACTATTAGTCATAATTTTTTTTATTTAAGAAAATTAATATTTCAAATTAAATAAATAAAAAAAATCGGATGAAAAATGTAAATATAGAAGGGACGGGTGTTCTCAAACATACAAAATGCTGTTTTAGCATATTTTGATAAAAATATTATTTTTATTGAGGATAAAATTAAATCCCTCAATAAAAAATATTATTTTATAAAAAAATGATAAAATAGTGTTCGGTATGTTTGGGAACGGATTTGAAAATTCGTTCATCTTATATTTATAATTTTTCATCTGATTTTTTTATTTATTTAATTTAAAATATTAGTTGTGTTAAATAAAAAAAATTGGCATAACATGAACCAAATATATATCATCCTTCAAAGAAATGGAAAATTTTGTTTTCTTAGAAAACGCATAAAAGAAAAAGGGAATAATTAAACACTTATTTGGAGTATAGTGAGTGCTTTTAATGATATTATAAGCACATTAGATTCTTTGGCCACTTGTCCTGGAACAGAATTAATTATAAGCACGACATTTTATAATTCATATAATTGAATTTGTCTTTCAATTTTTTGAACAAAATCTAGACATATTTCAGTTGATCTAGATATTTTTTATTTCTTAAATAAACACTAAAAAGAAATTATAAAATTAGTAAAATAATAATGTGTATGCATTGTCGATCATTGGATGGTATAATATGACAGTAACAAGAATGATATCTGGAGCGGATCTATTAAGAGGCAAATACTAGCAAGTGTTGAAGTGTCTAAGTTTAATACTATACTTTTTTTTAATTTTAAATATTATTAAAAAATATTATACTTTTTCTTAAAAATTTAATAAATTCGATATATTAGTATTAAGGTGTCTAAGTTTAATATTCAATAAGAAATGATATATACATATATTCGGACTCTTTGGATCTGTCACTGATTGATATGATTTCTTATATTATATAATATATGATGTACCTCATTTTAGAAAGGATATGTTGTATTTTTTTTTTCTTTCTGAAGATGTTGGAAATTTGTTATTTAAAAGCCGACTGTCAAACTTGCATTAAAAAATAATATAATAAAGAAATTGTGGGTCAAAATGCAAAAAAGAGTTTTAGTTGCAACATGAAATGCAATGCAAGCAGGAGCAACCTTCTAGCACGTGGTGCTGATGTCGGCACGTGCTCGACCTTTCGCTTCACCTAGCATAGATAATCAAATCGAATCGTAACCACTTACCTCATTTCCGATCCAACGGTTCGTATAAATCTAAGATGAAAGATCCGACGGTTGTCAATGCGTCTCAGACTCTCACGCAGGGTAAAGTACCGGTCTCACCTCACCTCTTCGCAGAAAAATACAGGATGAACCTCACTTGCACACGGTCTACATTCAATGCGTACACCGAAGTCGATAAATATTACACGACTTTTGCTGTATTTAATTTACACCGGGTTCGTGTAAAGAAATAGGAAGGAGAGGAAGGGGGACGGATAAAGGCCGAGCTAGGGTTAGAAGGAAGAGCCGCGGTGCAGTTGCTGCCTCCCCTGCTCTCTTCTCTCCTTTTACCCCCTTTATTCAAAACAAAAAAAAACCCAAAAAAATCTGAAAAATCCCCAAAAATCCCCAAAAATTCTCAATCGGAAAACCTAAAAATCGAGACCGATTTATCTCTTCTATCTATTAGTATCTCGTAGGGATTATTAGAGACAAGCAGAAACACAAATTATTATCAAATCCAAAACCTAAAACACAAAAAAAAGGAAAAAAAGCAAAAAAATTCTTCGGAGAGAGGGAGATGGCGCAGGTTCAGGTTGTGCCAAACGGTGTGGCGGCGCCAGCGAACGGAGGTGGCGGCGCTCCGGCGGTTGGAGGTGGCGCAGCTCCTCCTCCTCAGGCGGCGCAAGGAGGAGGCCAGTTCGCGGCGACCTCGCTCTATGTGGGAGATCTGGACCCGACTGTGATGGATTCGCAACTGTACGATCTGTTCAGCCAGGTGGGCCCCGTCGTGTCAGTTAGGGTTTGTCGTGACGTCAGCACGAGGAGGTCCCTCGGCTATGCCTATGTTAACTACAGCAGTCCCATTGATGGTGAATTCCTAATATCTTCTTGTTTCTTGGTTTAATTTCTCTAACTGTGTATACTGAAGAGAACTGGAGAGGTGAATTACAGATGTAGATAGTATTTGTTCAAACTTTGTTAATTCTTTACTGATATAATGAATGAATTCTTGCAATCTTGTTTTTGCACCTAGGCGTGAGTTGTGACAAGTGTATATGGTCTGGTTAGATAATTATGAAATACCTAATTTAGTAGTTGCTTATTGTGTATATTAATGTCTCTATGTATTGTATTGCTTGACAAAAAGAACTCATTTCTTGAAAGCTTATCATGAATTCTTTGTCATGCCAAAGGAAAAGGACATGATAACATGATTTCCTTGTCTCATTTTTCACAGCCTCAAGAGCATTGGAGGTGCTGAACTTCGCACTGGTGAACAACAAACCGATTCGTGTGATGTATTCTAACCGTGACCCTAGCATGCGCAAGAGCGGCACTGCTAACATTTTCATTAAGGTTTGTTAACTATCTCATTGAAATTTGTTAATCATTTTAGATATATTTTGTTTATATCTCTTTTAGTGGAATCAAATTTTGGGAATATCTGAGATTGCTATATCTTGGAGGTCTAGCATAAGAGATGACTTTGTTGGGAAGCAAAATGAAGTGAGGGATAGTTCACCTTTTATCCTCAATATTCTCACCAAAAGATAATTTAAAAGGTTGACAAAGGCTTACAATTTACAAAGTTGGACTGTTATCTTCCTTCCATGCTGATGAGGATGAAGTTGTTCCAAGAGATTTCTGAACCTTTGATCTTCTATTTTTTGACCTACAAAGTTAACCCTGTAATAGCATTTATCCTCAACAAAAAGAAATTTTGAGTATGAATGGATGTTCTGTTATATGTTTGAACTCCTTTTATAATACCCATCATTTTCTAAAACACCAATATAACATTGCATGTTTCCCTAAGGTTATTGAACATATATGGTAACCTGGTATGAAATTACATGTATCATTTTAATCCAACTTTTGCAGTTTTATGAGATGTTTTCTTATGAGATGGTAAAAAACAAACAACTCTTATGAGATGTTTTCTTTTTTATAGTATTTTGGTAATTCTTAAGTTGTAAGAACATAACTGACCTTCACCGCTTTGTTTCTTTTCAGAATCTTGACAAGACGATTGACAACAAGGCCTTGCACGACACTTTCTCGGTTTTTGGCTCCATTCTGTCATGCAAGGTGGCGACTGACCCATCGGGTCAATCCAAGGGATACGGCTTTGTCCAGTTTGAGAATGAGGAGTCTGCCCAGACTGCCATTAACAAGCTGAATGGCATGCTGATCAATGACAAGCCTGTGTTTGTGGGCCCTTTTGTGCGCAAGCAGGACCGTGATAACTCGTCCATGCAAACCAAGTTCAACAATGTCTTCGTGAAGAACCTCGCTGAAACAACAACCAAGGAGGAACTGCTTGAGATCTTCGGCAATTACGGAAACATCACCAGCGCTGTGGTGATGACTGATGAGGAGGGGAAGAGCCGCTGCTTCGGATTTGTCAACTTTGAGAACTCTGAGGATGCGGCCAGGGCTGTGGAGGCACTCAACGGGAAGAAGTTTGGGGAGAAGGAGTGGTATGTGGGCAAGGCCCAGAAGAAAACTGAGAGGGAGATGGAGCTCAAGGAGAGGTTTGAGCAGAGCGTCAAGGAGTCAGTCGACAAGAACCAGGGATTGAACTTGTACCTGAAGAATCTGGATGATTCCATAACTGATGAGAAGCTCAGAGAACTCTTTTCTGAACATGGTACCATCACCTCTTGCAAGGTATGTGTATGATGCTTATACTACAGTTACTGAGGCTTTGTGCCATGATGTCTTGTGTTTGTAGCAGGTGATTATATTGATTTTGTACTTGAGAAATCTTTTACTGCTGTGGGTTTTCTGTTGTGTTAACAATTATATATGGTGTCTTTTACTGCCATGATTCATTGCTTTTTTTATGATTTCAGGTGATGAGGGACCAGAATGGAATTAGCAAGGGATCTGGATTTGTTGCTTTTTCCACTGCTGAAGAAGCCTCCAAAGCGGTAAAGCTATCTTCATTTTCCTTTTGCTGAATCTTTCCTCTCTTTGGAACTTGTTAACTCTGGTAAAACTCAACACAACTGAACATATGTAGGCTGTTTGCAGAAATTGGTTAATTTTCTGTTGCTTTTTGGTTTATACAGCTTAATGAGATGAATGGTAAGTTGATTTCTGGGAAACCACTCTATGTTGCTGTTGCACAACGCAAGGAAGAAAGAAGGGCTCGCTTACAGGTTCTCTCTCTCTTCCCCTGTGTTGCACATCTTTTTCTCATTATTTACAGAAGCAGTGTCACATTGGCATTTCGTCATTACTTTTTAACAAACTTAAAGTCTTAAGTCTTAAAGTGCTAGGATTTGTTCAAAGGGCTTTAAAAAATTATAAGTATGTGCATTTTTTAGGTTTTAGTAAGCTTGCTGGCTGAAATCACTTTCTTAGAATTAATGAATCTCTTTCTTTTCTTATTTTGATCATTATAACTGCACAGTTCATCTCTGTAAGGAAAGAAAGGGTCATGTACATTCTCATCCCAATAATCTAATGGCTATGCTGTGATTTGTAGTATTGTGAACGTTTGAAATACTTATTTCACTGAATGTTAAATTTTTCCAGGCGCAATTTTCACAAATGAGACCAGTA
This sequence comes from Bolboschoenus planiculmis, assembly GCA_031770325.1. Classification (NCBI taxonomy): domain Eukaryota; kingdom Viridiplantae; phylum Streptophyta; class Magnoliopsida; order Poales; family Cyperaceae; genus Bolboschoenus; species Bolboschoenus planiculmis. The sequence goes on along the minus strand of CM062778.1, from coordinate 3,038,269 downwards.
GCGATGGGCCCTGCTTTGGCTCCACGTGTCCCGATGTATCCTCCGGGTGCCCCTCTGGGACAGCAGCTCTTCTATGGCCAGCCGCCTCCTGCTCTCATGCCTCCTCAGGTGCTTTTTCTATTTTTCTTTTGAAACATCATTTCTTTTCACGTTTGGAGAACTGCAACTGTATATGCACTCAACAATATATTTTAGGCCTTTCGGCATTTGCAAAAACACCTCTTCACATTTTGAAAGTCAATATTAAATTATTAATTGGGGTGGAATTCAATGAAATGACAGGAACAACTTTTTTTGAATGTTTCTGAATGTTTCTGAATGGTGGTGGTAACTTGTCAAAGATGAAAAGCAGGTTGCTTGTGTGCAATATCTTGGTTGGGTAGAACCTTTTGCATACCTACCTTTATCAGAAATGGATTGTCTGACAATTTTTTTCTGTAAAAGCCTGGATTTGGATTCCAGCAGCAGATGGTACCTGGGATGAGGCCAGGAGCACCAATGCCGAACTTTGTAGTACCTATGGTGCAGCAAGGACAGCAGGCACCTCGCCCAGGTGGCGGGCGTCGTGGCCCTGGTGCTGGTGGGCCTGTCCAGCAGCCACAGCAATCCATGCCCCTTGTTCGCCAACAGGTTCTCCCTATATACATTCTTTAATGGTTAATTGTTTTTATATTATTGTAATTAACTTCAACAATATGTCCAGGTGTTTTGGTTTTCTTCTCTTCTCGTTTTGCTTTTTCATCACTAGGTCTGGGTTTTGGGTATATTGGGCTGTTGTGAGTGTTGGAGAGCTAGAGAAAACATAGAATGCTTTCACCTAGCACTGTATAGTATGAGAAACCGTGAATAAATCAAATGGAATATTTGGTGTTGATGTTGTTTGATTTTATCATTTGCTATCAAGTATTATATTTTCTTCTCTTAATTTAAAAAAATATTTGATGTTAATTCCATTCTATTTTGGTTTGTAGTTGTTCCCAAGGGGTCGTATGTACCGCTACCCACCAGGCCGCAACATGGGACCTGAGGGTCCAATGCCTGGTGTTGCTGGTGGCATGATGCCTCCCTATGAGATGGGGGCCCCACCCATGCGTGAGATGCCTGGGATGATGCAGCCCATCCCCATTGGTGCCCTTGCCACTGCTCTTGCCAATGCCAATCCTGAGCAACAGAGGACGGTATAGTTTTCTTTTTTTTTTATTTAAGAAGTATTTACATATGCATACAAGAATGCTGAAGTTCCACTTTATTAATAAGTTTCCCTAACTGTGCACACATAGTTACAAAGAAATGCTAGTTTCTATTATGCCTATAAAATTTGAATGGAAAATGTGTATTATGTTCAAAGTGTAATCGGCTACATCTGTTTCTTCCTGGTCGCAAAAGAGCAGCATGCCAAACATCACATTTGCCTTTCCTATAATTTTTGGAACTGTAATGTGTGTAGATGCTCGGAGAGAGCCTGTACCCGTTGGTGGAGCAGCTGGAGCATGACCATGCAGCGAAGGTGACAGGGATGCTGCTGGAGATGGATCAGACGGAGGTGCTCCACCTCCTGGAGTCACCTGATGCACTCAAGTCCAAGGTCGGTGAGGCCATGGAGGTGCTCCGCAGCGTTGCCGCTCAGCAGCAACAGGCCTCCAACTCCCCTGCCACAGCCGAGCAGCTCGCTGCCTTGTCTCTTGAGTGATCTCCATGACCACTGCCTCGTCCTGTGCTCGCACAGTCAGTTTTTTGTTGCTTGTATGGGGTATGAGAGAGACATAGAACTGTTGTTTCTTAAGTAGGTTTATTATCTATGTTGTGCCGTGTGTTTTGCCGTCGTTGATGTTCTGACTTGAAGTGTGTTGTTATGGTTGTTTGTTGGCTACTTGAATCTGTTTGTTTGGATTTGTTAGTTATCACTTGTTACCTGCTAATTATTTGTTTGTGTTCTGCTGTCTTCCATTCTTTCTTGTTCAATGGCAACACTAAAGTTGCAATTGGTCAAAAGGTGAGCTTTTGGAATATTGACGCTAGATTTGGAGGCCCGGTAACATTAATTTGGTGCTTTTGGAGTGAAATAGAAAGAAAACAACATTCCACCAGAAGTGGTGGTGATTTTGACACCTATGCTAATGCTGCTATGACAAATGTAACTCATATAGTTCGAATTGCTATAATAGAAAATAGATAAATAGATAATAATTATGGAGACGTGGCAAAGTATTGGCAGGGTCACTCCTTTTGGTCTCAGCTTTTTTACTGATTAGGCATCCTCAGTGAAAAACTATTGTTGCCTACCCAGGTGGTCCCCTCCTAGTAAAAATATCAAAGTTTGGTGTTACTAATTTATCTCGTTTCCAGCATCATCACTATTTTATGGGGCACATCATCAATTATCAAAACCCAACTAGCTCTTTTATTATTACCTGACATTACTCACAGCAATTAATGAAATCTTCCAGCATTGATCAACCAAGTGTCATATCCAAATCTATATCATCTTTTTCAATACGATATGTTTGTCGGAAACAATTTCGTGTGTTATCAAATTGGGTTTTTTCTTCATTGTTCAGGATAAATTCTGGAAATTTCATTAAATTTTGTTACCATTCTAAAATGTTGATTATCTACATGATTTGAACTTTCTGGTAGAAATTAATGTGTGATCCTATCTGAATTTTTTCCAATATAAACCTAGTTGTTTCTGATAAACTCACTAATTTGCTGGTAATTTGAAAAGGTATCATAACTCAGTACAGGAACCTGGTACCTGGACCATAAGCACATGACAGCTGTTACTATTTGTTTCATGAGTACAATTATGAGGCGACAAGATTAGGCCACAGTAATCTCCTTATGGGTTCATTGGATCTTCTATGCCTATAACATTAAAACAAAATCTATATAGAATTCTACTATTGGAGGGTCACATTTATCTTAAATTTTGACATGTTAAACATATAAAACGCATAATGTACCACAGGGATTTGGTCGCATAAAAAACTTGTGCCCTCTGCTGTGGTTTTCTTCTGCATAGAGTGATTTTTACTTTCACAGTTTCACCACTGCTAATTAAATTTCAGAAATAAAAATAGAAGAGGATCCAATCTTTAAGGATTGTTCTTTGCCATCACCATTTTTATTTATTTATTTATTCATATATAACTCTAGAATCTATTGATGTTTTTTGTTATATTTGGAAAGTAATAAATTGATGTCTAATATCAGATAATTTTAAATTTGTTTCATACAAGATTAATGAGTGAAAAAAAATCAAAAGTGCAATGGATCACAATATACCGTTGATTTTTCTACTCCTTAATTTTGTACAAACTATATTCAATATTTTATTTTTTTTTAGTCAAATTTATTATTACTCTAGAAAAAAAAACAATCTACTGTACACATTTTTTTGTTTACAATTTCAATTTTAAAGTATACTTGAAAAAATATATATACTGATGATGAAACAAAAAGTACATTAAATATTGGATTCCTTTGGAAGTATATTACCACTAAAAATGGGGTACAAAAAGGTGCAAATAAAGACCTTGTAATAACGACAAAATTTAAAGAGTAGGAAACACTTGTTTAAAGTATAACGTTTGTAATAATTTTAGAAGGTGTAAAATTAAATAGAAGTGCTAAAATTACTTGTGCATTTTATGTCATGTAAAATTAAACTAAAATTTTGATTCTTCAAATCAGTTGGTGTTTTCTGCACAAATTAGATACATAATCTATTCTATATCATGAAAAAAAAGGAAGCATATTTTATATTTAATTTTTATTTTCAAATTTTTTTATCAATTGTCAAATAAATTTATTTGTAACAATATCTACAAAATAAAAATAAAACATAGAAGATAGAACAACTTGTTTTTCACATTTTTTTTTTTTTTACATTGGATGCCCTTTTGTCAAGTCAAGGCATCAAGCCAAATGACAATAAGAGCAAGGGTTCCACTGTGGCACCATCCCTTGTAACTCCATGTTGCCTTCTAAGAATCAAGCACACAACACAAGATAAGATATGAGATATGAGATATATTTTTTTTTTAAGGTAAGTGCTTAGAATTTAGGGTTTAGGATTTATAATTTTCGTTAGTTTCGATATTTATTTATTTTTAAATATTTTTTATGAAATTTAAATTTATATATCTCTTTAAAAAAATATATATATTATCACGGTACTAAATTTACGATTCACTGATATGGCTATATATTAAAACCAATAAATTCCATCAGCATGAAAATCTTTACAAAATCTAATCTATAAATGCAAGATACTATATTTGTTAGTGTAACAACCCACTTATATATGACTATCCCACATTAATCTGCCATTGTGACTTTTCTTTTTACTGTTTTTTCTTTCTAGAAAAGATAGAGGACATGTAAGTGTAAGTACATTTACAGCAAGTAGCAAAACGAGGAGGCCCGGAAGACCTGGAGGCGTGTCATTTACTCACTAGCTTTTGTCCCCTCTCCTATTATTATCATTATTCAAAAAAATATTCTTATACTTTGGGATCTATAAAAATATTGCATCATGTATGTACATGTTAAATACGTACATATCACACGCACGAATAGTGCTATATATAAATATATATATAAAGATTAATACGTATCATATTATATTATATTTTTTTATAATAAAGTTAAAAATGTACTTCTATCGGCACGGTATGTCTTGACACGCAGTGTTTAGATGTATTTATATATGTTTGGACATGTTTTGATTTTTTTAATTTAAAATTCTGATTTTAATTATTAAAAATATTTAAAAATTCGAAAAAAAATAAAAAATATCAGGAAAAAATAGAAAATATTTCATAGAATCAAAGAAATTTTTTTACAATAATAATTTTTTTTAAATATGCTTGTAACAGCTATTAAAAATATATTATAATAACTATTTTTTAAAATTTTATAGATGTACTTAGATATGTCTAAACGTGTCATGTACCAGCTAGGCACTTGAACGTGCCGTGCCCAGTGCGTTTATCGTCTAACACGACACTTGTAAGGGCACGACATGTGGCACGTCAAACACAATACGTTTAAGCAAGTATGTCGTGTTTTGATCGTGCCTGGACACGTGCAATCCGTACCATGCCTACGTGCCACGTGCTTTTGTTAATACCCTATTTACACCCATATTTTATATTCTAAATCTTTCGTTTGACAAGTGATTTAAAATTAAAACGGAGTAAGTGTTAAATCATTATAAAGCATTGATGTTTGATAGTAATGAAATAAGTAGATGAAATAGTAAGAGTAAAAAATATTAAAAGCTATGAAATTTGGTAATTTAACTTTACTCTACCTTCATAAATATTTTAAGTTATTACACCTTAAATCACCTCTGTTTGGTGCATTAAAGCGTCTTAAAATACTTAAATCATCTCTACTCTACTTACCAAATAGGGGGTTTATCTGCACACCAAAAATATTTATACTAAATAGATAATTTATTTATATTTAAATTTGTAAGTGTTTATAGTTAGTATAAAAAATATTTATCATTTTTTCTTTCATAAATGATTATAAAAAAAATTAAAGTTAAAATTTTATTACACAAGTATAAATATAACTTATATAATTATTAATTTTAATAATACAAAGTATAAACACTTTTATCATTAAATATAAATATTTAAAAAAAATATAAATATATTTATAATATAAATAAAAAATACAATTAAAAAATATAATTAAAAATATAATTATCACTCATCTATTATTTATATATGCTTCTCACGAATCCATTAATTAATGGGTTTTTCTAGTACTAACAAAAAGGAAAAAAAGACTAATATGAAGGAGATGATATCATCACTCAAATTTTTGTTAAAAATATATAGAAATACAATGAAAATAATAAATGTCTCAGAGGACCTAAACTATCTTTAACATGACACATGGCATAAAATGAGTGGTTGACGAACCCAAGTTGAAAGATTACCATCCCTCTCAGTATATTATATATGTGATATTTTTATTTAATTTATTAATTAGACAGAAATAATTAAACACACAACCCCCAATTGACAAATAAAATAAGAGTGATTTAAGTGTTTTAAGATAATTTGATGTATCAAACGGAAGTGATTTAAGATGGAGTAAAGTTAAAATATTTATGGAGATGAAATAAAGTTAAATCACTAAATTTCATAGTTTTTAATATTTTTTACTCTCACTATTTTATCTACTTACTTAATTACTATTAAGCATCAATATTTTAGAGTGATTTAACATTTATTTCGTTTTAATTTTACTTTACTTGTCAAACGGAGGGATATTGAAGAGAGAATTCTAAATACGAAAATATTTAGGAGATACCAAAATCGATGCCGACTTTATTATTCATATTATATGAGTTATTATTCATATTAACTATTTTATTTATGCAAATTATTTATTTAAAATATTTTTATTATTTCAACTCAAATATCACTAATATGAATACTAACTTACTTAAGTTAAATAATAAAAATACTGTACAAATAAGTTACATAATAAAATAATTAATATAAATAACAACTCATTTAATTTAAATAATAAAACAGATATTAATTTTAATATCAATTTTAGTATATATATATATATATATATATATATATATATATATATATATAAATATATATAAGCTTCCTTTTAAATATTAGAGAGCATGCCAAGTCCATGCTTTCAACTAAAATAAAATAGAATAAAATAGGAGAGAGAGAGAAGGAAGAAGAGATCAGTCTAAAATAAGCTGCTTATATTATATATAGTACTATATATAATATATTTATATAATTTTTAGTTCTTATCATATCAGCATGCATGCATAGGTGCGACATTTAAAGATGGACCACTAGAATTCTGTCAAGCTGGTACAATCATTAATTGTTAGTGTTAGATATATATTCTTCCAAAATAAAATAAAATTAACATAATGGTAAAAAGAACCGTTAGATTTTAGTCATATATATATTGACAAAATTGTACATTGCATCCAACATTTTCAACTAGATCTGGTCGGATCCACATCTAGGTCTTGTACTAGAAAATCTATACTTGTAATGTACCATTTCTAATATTTTTTTATTTTATTTTGTTTTGTTTAATCTTTCATTATTTTTGTATGGTATGATTAATTAATTAATTAATTAATTTATTTATTTATTTGGAAATGTTGTTAATTTCTTAATTTCTCATGACAATATATTACACTGAAATAATGCTCCAATTGTAATATACACAAAATCCTATTTGCATGTGGTCAAATTAAACAATTATTTTTTTATTTTAGATGATGATGATATATTATTATATAATACCTAGTTAGTACTGTGAATAAATAATAAATTGATTGATATAAAGAATTGAGTGAGATACACGTTATGTAAAATGCATTAGGGATTTAGGGGCCTACTAAAAAAATTGTGCACGGTACTCAAGTGCCTATGTTACTAATATATCAATTTATCATAAAGGGATTTATTAAAATGAGTTGTGATAATTGTATATGAATTGTGCACCTTAATTTCGCGACCCACAAAAATTTGAGCACAAATTTTAGATTTTGGATGCAGATTTTATAGATGGGAGAGAAGTTTAAAAATTTCAAAACTCATATTTTTCATTTCATGTATATATACGAGATAAATGTATTTATACTAATATTCAAATATGTTTATACTAACAATTTAATGTGTTTATATTATTATTTAAATGTGTTTATATGAACATTCAAATGTATTTATATATGAGATATAAATATTTATACTAATATTCAAATGTGTTTGTATATAAGATATAAGTGTTTATATTAACATTCAAATATATTTATGTACAAGATAAACACAACAGACCATAATATTACGGACTATAACAGTCTGTTACGGATCATAACATATATCAAACCACATTATTATAACTTGTAATACTCATTATTAATATTGGATCTTGAGGTGCAGAAATTAATTGCAGAAGGTGGGAGATAATAATAATTTATCTTATTAAATATAGAAGGGAATAATTAAATAAAGCAAGCACATTCAACTTTTTTGAGTGTCAATTTGGCTGATATTATCCCCCCCCCCCCCCCCCCCCCTCCAATTAGGCATTTTTTTTAATTTGACCCCATCAAGTTTGGTTTAGTGCATCATTATTGCTTGTTTATCTCATTGTCACCTTTACTATAAATAAAGTTCATTAAAAAAAATTAAAGCACTTTATTCCCTTAATCATATGGATGCTCTAAATGTATATCTATCTCTATCAATCCCTACTTTTCAATTAAACATTTCATGGCATGCATTATACAAATTCCAAATTCCCATTAAGAGCAAGTCCTTAAATGTAAATGTAAAAGTAAATTTTAGAGAAAACATTCAATTCCAGATAAATTAAAATGAAAAGGACAAATTATTTGGTGAATCCAACAGCATATAAAATTGTTGTAGATTGAGACAAAGTCAATTTAATATGGAAACATGGCACTGACATAGTAACAGATAAAAATTCAACAGATGGATATAGGCAAAATTAAATTATTATTTTTGTATAAACTTGGATAAAACTTTACCAAGAGACTTGCAACAAACCAAATAATTTGTGATTATATTTGTGCTAGAAACAACTTGTGGGGATCAGATTCTGGTACTGAGCAGTATAACATCTGTTCTTTTTTTGGATATATATACAGAAAAGCATAGATTTAAATTTCTCAAAAAATATTTAAAAAAAATAAATGTCGAAACTAACAAAAACCCTTATTTTAAACAAATTAGCGTATCAAAACTATTAATCATTTCTGAATAGATATGATTGCAGTAAACCAAGAACCTATTAAAACAAATGAAATTAATTAAACAAGACATCTATGGTCTATTCATTAATTTTCACATTTTGATGTGTCATGTATGCAATTAAAGTTTTACGATGTGGTTACTAAAAATAGAAAAGACATTATCAAGATGCGTTAAACCGTTTACGAATTTAGTCATCTCAATTTACCTTTGAAAATCTAAAATAGTATTTTTTTTTTCTGAAATATGTATATACTAGATTTTGTTAATATGATATATTTTTTGAAGTATTTGTAAACACAGACAAATTAGTAAACTAAACTAAACTAAATTTCCCAAATTATAGTTGTTATAAAGACTTAGATAAAGAGACACAAAACACAACACACTCATTTCAAGTTTCAACTACTATCCAAAGACAAATACTGTGAAAAATTAAATAGAAACCTTCCTTAAATTTGTGTGAAAATTTGTGGGTTTTTGTAATTTCGACCAGACTAATTATTATTTTGTTGTCAATACCAGAACAATTAATGTGATTTTTTAAATTTCAATGAAAATGGGGACCTGGTATTTTGGGTATGAAAGCGATTAAGTGGGTTTTGAAATCTCTACTGGTACCAAACATAGTTTGATCAGGAATTAGGTGAATCTGTATTCTGTACAAACAAAATAAAAAATAAAAGAGAAGGCAATCAAGTCAATCATTGATTCACCCCACCCCTTCCTTCAGCTCTATTAATTCATAAAACTCTATGTGAAATTGTGAAGCGGGTTTTAGTCTCACTCTCATAGCAATTATACGGTACCAATCCGCCGTCATTAAAATATATAACAGTAAATGTGTTACAGATTTTAAACGATTCAAATATAATTATAGAAGATATTTTTTTATTTATATTTTTAGTGAGCTTCACATATCATAAATACAAAAAAACTATGAAATATTTATGTCATAGAAACGAGTATGACAACAAATGTGAATCCCAATTACGCAACCCGCTACAGGGTGAGATGGGGAGAAAGCGCCACAGCATAAATGAGAAGAGAAATGAAGAGAGAGAGAGAGAGAGAGAGAGAGAGAGAGGTGGTCCGGTGATAGCTGGATAAAGGCAGGCTTTTTGTTTGTGTTGTTGCAGTTTTCATGGATTGAGATTTTGAGATTTGAGGCCAGCAACTGTAAGTGGTTTTGCAGGAAATCGCAGTTGCAACAACCCTCAAACACCGGCAACACAAACTTTGGGTTCTGCTCTCATCTGCTGTGCTGTGCAATTGTGCATCATGCAACGCTGACAAGGATGCCAAGTGTCCAGTGCCACGTGTCTCTTGCTCTGGATCCCTTTGTTTGTTCATTGCAAGAACAGGAGGCACTTGAAAGTTAGTTTAGTTAAAATTTGCTGTAGTAAAGATCAAATATTAGACCGTATTGCTCTACAGCGAGTTCACATTCATGTAGTATTTTTATCAGTATTGAGTAAAAATTTCCTCCTGAAAATTATTCCTCATGTAGTATTTTTATCAGTATTGAGTAAAAAATTTCCTCCTGAAAATTATTTCATGCGAATCTCAAAACTATCCGTTATAATGTCTCATATAATTTTTTCATTTAATTTTTGTTCATTTCAATATCTGTCCAATATAGAGGATACAGACTTATGAAAACCAGCACGTTTGTATGCTTATTTGTCGTACTCAAACACTTCCTAAACTCAAATTCGCTCATTTGCATTTTTTTTTTGTTTTCACAAAAGTTTGTACTACGTAAATTGGGTTTAATTTTTTTTTGGAGATAAAGATAAGAGTTAAACCATCTAAATATAAATATATATAAAAAATTTCATTTGAGTTTCGAACCTATTATTTTTCATATAAAAAACATTGCTTTTATCACTAGATCAAAAGCTGATTTTTGAGGTTCAAAACTTATATTGACCATTCAATCTACTTTATTTTTATCATGTATTTTTTTTGAGATAGCAGACGAAAAATCTACTATGTAAATTTCATTAAAAATTGATCTCATTTATTGATTCAGCGTATGTATTTTTGTTTCTCTCTCCTTATTTAAAAGTGTGTTAGTTGTGTCTCGACCATCCGCCTATACTTTTCAATTTGTCTAAATTGATTTATATATCTAATTTTCTTATTTGAATTTTTTTAATTTTTCATATTTGCACTAACATTATTTTGATTGTATACTTATTTACTTATATAAAACCTTGAAATGAAGTTTTTTAATCTAATTTTTTTTACTTCTAAATTTAGATATTGTTATAACTTCTGTATAGTGAAATATTTATATTTGTAGAAAATTTGATTGTTGGAGTAACATGTTGTATAGTGAAATTTGATTGTCTAATTGTTTTTATACAAAAGGATTCTATATATAAATAATGTTGTAATAATCACTAAATAAACATTGATTTTCAAGACACTCGTGTCATAAAAAAAAATATGATAGCGAATGTGTCATAGAAAAAAGTACGATAACGGAAGTAGATTTCATTATTGTACAGAGTACAGAGACACGGCCATGAGCCACAGAAGATCCCAACAGCCTATTGTTCCTGAGATATCACCGACAGTTTTGGCCTCTTTAACTGAGCCTCATTTTCAGTTGAACTTTTTTTTATTATGTATTTTTTGGGGACAATATTTGAGGGGAAAAAAGGAAAAAAAAAAGAAAAGAAAAAAACTTTTCTTTTTGTATACCTTTCAAGAATATTGTTCTATTTAGTTCTTTTGTTTTTTATATATTTTCTTTTTTTCACCAGCCGAATCAATGCCTTGTGTTTTGAGTAGTTCTTTTTCTCTCCATTTCAGTAGCAATGGTGGCTGGTGAAATTACAAAAGTTAATTTCCTTTTTTTTTTGAGGAAGTACAAAAATTAAAATTTTAACACTAAAAAAAAGGGAAATTATGACATGTGTGCATAATAAATCATCATTCCTGTCATTTAACTGCATCAATTCACACTAAATTTAGATAAATTAATAAAATTTAAGGGCTTGATTCTCGTCTTTTTCTCAAAAAAAAAATTCAGATAAATTGAATAATAAAGCCAATAAAGTGAAAATATCATTTTCGAACCAAATAATTGAGTACATATGTTAATTGATTCGATCAGAATCGATTCAAGCTCATTCAATTTGTTGTTAAAATTTTTTATCTTGAAATTTTTGCTTATTTTTGAAGTTCATTACTGATCAGATCTTATTAACAGAAACTTAAAAAAGTCCTAATAAACTGCACATTTAAAGCTTATAACATTAATACTTACATTGTTAAAGTCAACACTATAGATGACAATAATAATTATAATAGTGAAGGTATATGTATATCAGTTTTCTTTTTTATGAGCATATAAAATTTAAAAAATGGACAAAAAATTTAAAATTTAGTTTGTCCAAATCAATTAGTGTTGAGTCTAATGAACACATAATAATACAACTTTCAAATATACTGATCAGTGCATCAGCAAAATTAAAATAAAAGGATTAGTCTCTAATTAATAATTGAGATGTTACATCAAAGCTAGACACTATTATTTGTATTGCACAAAACTAGAAATTAGTGACATTGGATTTCTTATTGAGTACAAAGTTTTTTTGATAAAAAGTTCTGTTGAAAATTAGCATAATAAAAAAATTAATTGAGATTTCCAATGAAATAAATTTACACTGTTGTTGAGTAATTAATTAGCTAATAGACTTCAACACAAATAAGCAAAAAAAAATGTTGACTATTACAATTTTTATTATTCAATTTACATATTAACTGGATTGCAATTATCACTTCAATCAAATAGTATACATTAGATCATGTTAGACAATGATACAATTAATATCATTTCGGAAATCAGCCAAAAAACACAAAAAAAAAGGAAAAGAAAAAGGACAACACAATAAAATAATATCACTGGAGAACTCCAGTACTAGTTCAACCGGAGGTAATCCGAAAAAGCAAAGATAATAATACCCCACAAAAAAAGCGGAGAAAAAAAAGGAGAAGAGGAGAGAAACAAAAAGACACCGTTGCTTTGCTCTCTCTCTGTTCTGATCAAACCCACCATTCTCTCTCTCTGTCTCTCTCTCTCTCTCGCATTTGAGAATAAAGAAGAGAAGACCCAAAATGCTACTCTCTCTTCTGTGATCTTTCTACTCTTGAGCTTCGCTTTCCTTCCATGCTCTAAAAAGACTAAATCCTCTTTGTTGCAGAGTCACAGAAAGAGAGAGAGGTGCTCAGCTAAGACAGAACCAGGTCAGATACAAATGTCTTGTTGCTCTTTCTTTTGTCATTTTGTTTGTTCTTCTCTTCTCGTGGGTTACATGGTTTTTCTTTTTTTGTTTTTTTTTTGCTCTTTTTCAGTTAGGTAAATGTTGCTCCAACACTATTTATATATTTATATATATATAATATATATTCATATTTGTGTAAGTTCTTAAAGGAAACTTTGTACTGTGTTTAATTGTTTATCTTCTTGTGAGGTATAGAATTAATACCTCTGTTTGCACTCTGTCTTCTTTCTTTTTAGTTTCATTGAGAGAGAGAGAAAGCTGCCAAGTAGTTTTCAGAGAGAGAGAGAGAGAGAGAGAGAGAGAGAGAGGAGGGAGGTTTTTAGAAACCACCAGAGGTGATGCAAAGTAAGTAAGGTTGATGCATTCAATTTCTTGATTATTTTTTTGTTTTCTATTCATGTTGGAAAGTAAATGTACCATTTTTGTAGGTAAGAATAGAATGGAGGTGCTCTTGGTCTGGTAGATTTCACATTAATTTCTTTTTCTCTTCTCTGTTATATATCTTTACCTTACCTATCATTGCTATCTCTTTCTTTGCTTTAATGTTGTCAACACATGCATGCACACATATGAGAGAGACAGGGGGAGGGAGGGGGGGGGGGGGGTCAATTCAATTGTTCTTGGTATTTTGTTCCCTTATTTTTGTTAAATGAAAGAAAATCTTCTCTCTCTCTCTCTAGATTTCAAGGAAGGAAAAATATGACTGTGTTTCTTTCATTATGTACTTCAAAAAAGTAGTTGACCAAGTACTTCAAACAGTGTTAATTAATTAATTAATAGAAGGATATATAGGATCCCAATAACAGAGAGATTTATTGCAAATTGCAAATTAAATTGATTTTGTAGCAAATAGTAAGCTATTTATTGCACCTACTTATTACTAGTTGAAAAAAAGAGTCTTTAGTCTTCTTTTTCCCTTTTCCTTTCTCTTATCTTGTCTGAGGTTTTATTTTTGAGTTCCTAGTAGAATGTCATTTTTGTTAAATTTTTACCATGGTAAAATTTGGAATTTTTATTTGGTCAATAGTAGTACACTGCTAGTGAAAATTGTTTTAGTGAAAGGGCATAGGATTCTTTCTTTAGTTGCACGTATGTTGACTTACAGGCAAGTAGAATTGCATGTAACATACATGAAGTGACTTCATGTTGCTTGCATGTATGATGTATCAGTAGTTAACTACACATCCCTGTAATTTGACTTGCATGCAAACCTGAGAGCATCTTTCAGCTACATATTAGCCTTTAGTTACTTTAAAAAAGCGTTCTGGTGCTTGGGTACCACAATCTGTGAATTTTTTGCTTTTAGGTACATTTTCTCTGAATGTTGATGTAGCTTTTTTGGTGAAACTGGTACCTGACTGGTATGGTTAGGTCTTGCTTCTCAGACCAATCAATCTTTTTTTTTCTTGATATAAAGGCTCCGTTAGTACAAATATTTATTTTTTTTAAATGTTTTTTACGGTATTTGAATATGCGTCTTTCAATAAAAAATGATGAGACTTATCATCATACTGTGTGTTAGGCTTAGGCTTACGGTTCTCCAAACCAATCAATCTATGCAAGTCAATTAAATGTCTAAAGAGTGACAGAGATATGAAAATCAATATTATATGTGCCCCAAAAAGATAACCTTTTCTTGTTATTCTTTTGTGTAGACATGTACTAAGTTCTTCTTTAATGATGCCAATTGACAGGGACTAGTGAACCAACTTATTTAGTGGAATCTAGTGTCATATGTATTCTGCTTAATTTTTTTAATCAAGATGTGTTACTTGGGTTAACTAAAGATCAATTGAGATATGATTCTATATTAGGAGTGCTCCAATAGTGATCAAATTTAAAAGGTGAATGCTTTGTCAGTATTAGGCAATTTGGACTTACTTTCTAGTAGTCTAGTACAGCTTCTCATACTTTCATTAAAATATTTTCAATGGAATCAACTGTTTCTATTGAGATTTATGGTCCTTTATTTTGCTATCTCTAATCAACAAATTGGTTTTAGTCTTTCTAATGCGATACCGCTGATGTTGGTATTATTTCTTTCTTTCTTGTTCAGCATCTGGTAGTTGGAAGAGAAGAAATGGATCAGAAGACTTGGAGTTGGAAGCGAAAACCTTCGGAGAAGTTCCTTCTTGTAAGTCCATTTCAAATAGGAAAAAAGGAGAATTGCAAATGAAGAAATTGTGTACTTCAAATTGAAATTGCTATCTGCTCTCACTTTTTCTGAAGGAAATTCAAAAAAGTGACATCTCCTTTAATAATTTTAGATTATATTTGAGATTAAAGTTATAGATTTGCCCATGAAAAAACAGGACAGGTTGGCACTTTTTCATTAACTATATGGGGGCCTTGTTTACAATTAAATCTCATGGACACGCTCCTGCTGATGTCTCTAAAAATGAAGATAAAAATTTGAAAAAGATTTTCAGGACCCAACTTGCATTCTTATTAGATTTAATGGACCAAACTGTGAAATTTTGTTTTTAATGATTTTGGTCATCCAATTTACAGCGGCAAAGGGTGGTAGAGATGGAGAAATCGATACAAGATTTGAATGAACAACTATCAACCTGTCATGCTGAGTCAAAAGCGAAGGATCTACGCATGGCAAAACAAACTAAGGTTGCAGAAGAAGCAATTTCAGGTATGCTGATAGCCTGATACCAAATTTTGTTCAATTTTCGGTGAGATCCAGAAAAGGTATGAAATAGTATGTACTTGCCAGTTCGGTACCAATTGTACTACTATTTAGCCACTCGATAGTTGGCTTGATAGGAATTAAAAAGGTAATTGAGGATTTATTAAAAATTTTCAAATCAATTGCAAAACTGAGGATTATCTGAGGTTAATTTGTTCAATTTAGGCGCGCTTGATTTGCTTAATTTTGACTTATGTTATTTGCTTAAATGCACCATCGAGGATGCATTGGTTGAACTTGGACAAGGGTGAATATTTGGTGCAAATTATATTTATTACTGATCAACCAATGTTATTTTAGTGTTCTCTCTTTTATTAATTATTACTAAAGTTTTCAAATTTATATTAGGATGGGAGAAAACTGAAGCAGAAGCTGAATATTTCAAAAATGAACTTGACAAAACACTAATCGAGAAAGAAACCCTAGAAGAAAATATCAGAAAATTGGAGGAAACCCTCAAAGATTACATGAAAAAGCTAGAAATGTTGAAGAAAGATTATGAACAAGCAATGGTAGAAGCGGCCAGAAAGATAACCGTCGAGCAAGGCAAAATTCAGGCCATGCAAGAAACCATATCTGAGAAAAACAACAAGATTGCCACTCTTGCTGCTGAGATTAACCGCCTTCTTAAAACCTTAGAGGAGGTTAATGAGTCGAGGCTGCATCTTGAGTCGAGCTTGAGTCAAGCCAAGGCAAAAATTGATTCGGTTGAGAGAACCAACTCATCTCTCCGGTATGAACTTTGCATGGTTCAAAAGGAGGTTGAAATTAGAACCCAAGAGAGAGAGTTTGATCATAAATCGGCAACTGCAGCTCAGAAGCAGCACTTGGAGAGCGTCAAAAAGATTGCTAAATTAGAAGCCGAATGTCAGAGATTACGTGTCTTGGTAAAGAAACGGCTTCCAGGACCTGCCGCTCTGGCAAAAATGAAAACCGAGGTCGAGACCTTAGGGTTTGAGAGCAACAGTAGTACCAATAACAAAACTAATAAGTCTCTTCTTGAGAGGCTTAGTGCAATGGAAGAAGAGAACAAGGTTTTGAAAGATACACTGGCTAGGAAGAATGGTGAACTTCAAGCTGCACGTGCAATGAATCCTCGTGCACGTGCAGGCTCTAGGGCTTCAAGCATGGATGTGAAGATCGAAGAAGACAATGCAAGTTGTGCCGAGTCAGGTTCTTGGGCCTCTGCTTTGGTAGTAGAGCTTGATAATTTCAAGGCCCAAAAGCACACAAGCGTGGCCTCTTGTAAGAGCCCGACAGTCTTGTCAGAACTAAGCTTGATGGATGATTTTGTTGAAATGGAGAAATTAGCACTAGAGGATGCAAAATCATGTGTGACAACTAAAGAAGAGGAATCCAAACCCGAGAAAGAAATTGTGGATAAGTCGGTTATGCAAGTTGTGGAATTTCTCGAAGGGATAATTGAAAAATCCGTCGAACAGAAGTACATTGCACGGGCGTTTTTATGGGAAAGCAAGGGGCTAAAGGGCGTGTTGCAAAATTTCATCATCGTCTGTAATGATTTTATTAATGAAAGGGCCAAGGTGGAAAAATTTGTTACTGAGTTAGGTGTTACTTTGGATTGGGTTGTAAATCATTGTTTCTCTCTCCAAGATGTGTCGGAGATGAGGGAGGCCATTGTGAAGGATTTCGGTGCGGGCGAACCCAATTCTTGGAATGGGCTTGAAAGTTTACTAAATAGCCCCTGCCACAAGTCGAACCACATGAGAGCCTTCTCTGAAACAGATGTGCACAAATCAGTGCATGATATGGAGAAGGGCGAGTTAATAAAGGAAAAGTCTGAGAAGAAAAGGTCGGAAGAAAAAGAGAAAATTGACACTGATGTTGAATCAATTGAAAGTGCTTCTAATCCGAAACAAAACGTGAAAATGTCGCGGGAATTGAAGGTCTTATTAGAAGAAGAAGATCAGGTTTCAAATGGAGATTGCAACAAGCACATTTTATCTAATGAAGTTGAAATTCAGGAGGCAAAGACTACAGAAGCAAATCCATCTTTAGAATGGTAATATTTTTTTTATAAATCTTGGAGCTACCAAAGATCTGATTTTACACATCTATCTCTTATTTCATTCCAACTTACATCATTATCTCCTCTATTATTAACTATCATTGCTATTATTAAACTGAACTATTACAGTCACAACACTCCGGAGGAAAAATTGAAAGATATCATGGGTCAAGAAGATGAGAAGCATGTAAATATGGTAAGTTCAAATTTTTCCGATGGTTGTGATTCATGTTCTAATTTGGAATACTTCGAGTGTTCAAACCATGTTTGTTTGATGCAAAAATAGAGTTTAGTACATATTGGGCCAATTTGGAATGCTTTTTGAGGTCTCAAATAGATTCAATTCTTGTGTAAACCTTCAAGTTAAAGCCCATAACAGCCTAGAGAAGAAATTTTTTATATCTTTCGAGACCTGGCCTATCCTCCACTGGTGGTGATGTTTCAGTATTCCAAAGATTAATATTCCAAAGATTTTGAAGTTTATGAATGATACATTCATACAAAAAAATATTTACTCTATATGATATTCAGGATTCACAGATTTCTTCGGCATCAGAGAAACTTGCCGAGTGCCAGGAGACCATCACCAGCATCGGCCAACAACTCAAACTCCTCGCATCACCTATCGACACACCTCTCTTCGGCAAACTCGATTCTCCTGTTAGCAAAGTAGTAACCTCAGAAACTGGAAACCCGAAACAAGCTGCAGTTCGTCGGAATCTGGATGCAGAGTTCAACGCAGCTGAGAGTTCACACAAACCAGTTGAGACGGCACCTAAAGTGCAATTGGGGACACTTGCTCTCGTGCCGAAAAGGCAACCAGAGGGAACGAATTTGCTCCGAAAACTGCTTATGAGGAGGAAGAGAGAGAGCTATAAGAAATTGGCCATGCCTGTTGGTGCTTAATTAGTGGTCTTGCTTCTCTAGTATGTTGGGTTTTTTCATAAATGATAGAGTGGATGTTTTAGTTTAGAATTGCTGGTTGTGAATAGGTTGAATAATTTGGTGCTATGCTTGTTCATCTCTCTGGGCAAAGCTTGTTTAATTATCGGATAGTTTTTCGTGTTAATTAATTAATTATAGCTTGTGTGAATGTTTTTTTTTTTCTTTTTTTCTTTTCTAATTAACTTGTTTTGCCTACAGTATGTTAGCTTGCTTTCTTGCCTATAGGGAGTCTTTGAGATAACTGAGAGAACTACAGGGACAATAGATTTCATTTTATATAGCATGGACACAAATACGAGTATCTGACACGATACGGACATGACATATGTGACACGGCATTTTCACAGACATGACACGGGCGACACGGCATTTTCAAAAAATTATGGACATGACACTTCTCTAGATACGTCTGATAAATTGGGCACATCTGAAATATATGTTATATTTATTTGTGCAATTTTTTCAAGTTGGTCCGATTGTAAGTATTTTAGTTTTTCATATCATATATCATGAGTTCAAATCCCAACTATTATATTCTTTTTTTGGGAAATATTACTCTCTTTGCTCATAAGTATGAACAAGTGACCCCAAAAAATAATAATAAAGAATGTTGATGCAATTAATACAGCATATAAGTTTGTGTATGCTTGTGTGAGATCTTACACATAAGTTGTATTCTCTTTTCTTTATATGTCTCGTCTCACAAAAGCAAGAGTCGGATCCTAAATTTGATATATGGCAATTGTTCACGACGTGTCTGAAGAGTGTCACTGGTGTGTCCTTGCATAGATTGTGTCGTATATTTTCTTTGACCGTGTTAAAGCCGTGTCTATGCATGTCATGCACGTGTCCGTGTCAGATATGAATGTGGCTCATTCCATGATGTGTCCGTGCTACATAGGTTTCATCTCTCTAAAAGAAACATAAATTTAAATCTTATAACAAATATTTAAAGAGAAATAAATGTCGAGATTAAATGAGCTTTTATATAAAAAAAAGCAAGTCTTTGAGAAATTATTTTCAGTATTGAAATCATTTTTACGGAAATATAAAATTATGAGAGTGGAAACTTGAGTTCTGGAATTACAAATCTGGGTATTACATATTTCTTTTGAAAGATGAACTATGTAATGTAGCCAGTGACTTAGTAGAGTTGATTAACTTTTTAATGTAATCATAATTAGATGTTAATAAACAAATCAGAATCAAGTAAGTTTGTTGATAGAATTAGCCTTTGATCTTAAGCAATGTTGGATGGCGGCACCATTATTTCGTTTAGTGGTATTTGAGTTGAATAATAAAGTACTATGCAAAAATAAGTTATATAATAAAATCGTTAACAAGACTATAACTCAATTTACATGAATACAAAGTCAGTATCGATGATAATATCAACAATAATATCTCCTAAATATTTATATATATATATATATACACGCGCGCGCCTAAAACAAAGGCTGCACTAAAATTCAATCTAAAGAAAGAAAGTCAATGGAGGCAGTGGGGGAACAAGACCAATGCTACCACTTTTTCTAAAATTAGAAACTTAGCGGAGGAAGTGCGCAGTGAATTTCCTTATTTAAAAAAGGAAATACCTAAACTGATTGCTTGCTGATTTTGATTTAGAAGAAATATATACAAATAGCTAGGTCAACTTTAAAAAATTCATGAGAAATTACGGGTGGAATAACTGTCTCTGTAATGTTCACAAATTCGCAAATATATTGTGAATGTCCCAGCAAATATATTAATTGTTTTCACAGTGCAATGTAATGTTTTGTTTTCATCCTCAAAATATTTATATTCCCAATTTCCGAGCAAGTTTTTTGTTATTATATAACTCCATGAGGCCAATCATCACATAACCAAATTTCATATCGTCAAATTTTATTTCACTCAAGAATATTAATTAATATATTAACAACAGTGGAACTCATTTTTGGACTGAAAACGATAAAATTAATGAATGATTAAAATTTGAAATTCACTGCATGCAAAACTCTGACACTTTTACATTTTAGAAAAAGAAGATATATAGTAAATTATAAAACAGCAAGCTAGCAGTACTAACAGTACTAACTGAGAACATCATATCCTTAATTCTTTCTTAGATCATACAACACAATTATTCTAAAACCAAACACAAAACACTCCTTTGACAAAACCAAACACTTGCTATTACTTCCCCTAACAAAAAATAATAGCATTATATGTAAATTCTAATTGTCGGTACCAGCTCCGCTAGTGCCAGCTTCCTTGAAACCACCTGTCGGCACTGAGAGCATACGACATCATGGTTGTGTGTATCATTCATATGGGTTTTCTTTGAATCAGTGGTCTCAAAAATTTGCTTGCAGTAAATGCAATAATAACAGAGGAAGAGATAGTCCCGACGCCAGAAATTCTGAGAGCTAGTACCATCACAAGAGATCTGATGCCCGACTTCAATACCGGAGTTAAAAAGCTCTTCCTGAGAGAAACAATTGCATTACAATTGGAATTAAAGAAAAAACTTGATAGAAACTTACAATAAAAAATAAGAGGTGCTAGAATAAAGGGACCTGATGATTAAATTAATGATTTTAGGACCCAGCCATTAAAAAAGGCCACGAATTGTACTATAGGGAAAATAATCAAATGTAATTTGAAACAAAAAATTAATAAAGAAAAGATATATTTTTAAGAAGGTTTGATAATGTAGGCAATGAACAAAGCAACAAAAAACAAAAGAGATAAAAAAAATTGAACCTTGCCAATTAGAGAATACTACCCATAAAATTAAAACTTTAAAAAGCATTATAACTATGGTCAATTCAATAGTATGGAGAACTGTTCAATATAATAAGCCTCAGAAGAGCAAACAATGAGCATGAAAATCAATGAAATTAATTATCATATGAAAATTAGCATGGAAATTACCTTTTCCTTCTCTGCTTCCTTCAACTTCTTGTTGTGGTTCTTTCTCATTTTTCTGAGTGAAATTGAGAAAAACAGACAAAACCAACTTTGCACTGGAGAAGCAATTCTTTGACTGAAATTGCGACAAAAGTTTTGAATTTGGCGCTCAATTTAAATAGTCTTCAGCAGGCCCAAAATAAAATAATGGTAAGGTCAGGTGATCATCACTGTCCTAGACCTTCAATTCAGTATAATTAAGTCTTAATCAGTTGTCCTCGACTACGGTCTAAAAAGTCAAAATAATGAGGATTTATTTGGATTTTTTTAAGAATAAATATTTTCATATGCAAAAAATTTGAAGAAGATATTACAATAATTTAAGGATGCGAACTATTATATCCCATAAAAATAAGTTCCTTTTGATTGAAAATAATGATACTTGTGGGACTGGTGTGAAAAAAGAATAATTAATTTCGGAAAACATCTTTCGGAAGATATTAAATTTGGGCCTGATTAATTGCAAATGTGGGTAGGCATGGAAATATTTGGTGTAGGCATGGAGAAGTTATTACAATCAAGTTGAAGAGAGCCACTTTCATAATTAGTTAGAATTAGTGGTTAACAGGAGAGCTACCTATTAAACAATTTAATTTAGAACTCTATCATAATTAAATTAACAACTAATAGGGTTATAGGCAAAACAAATATAATTTTGTGTGAATTTAATAAACAAAACATCTATTTTCAACGAGGGTTGCTGGTACTATTGGTAATAAACAAAAGAAAACAAAAGAGATACAGAAAATTAAACCCTACAAATTTGAAAACAATACACGTAAACATAAATGTGAGCTTAAAATTTTAAAAATTATTATAACTAGCGGTCAATAGTATGAAAAAACAACTATTAAAAAAAACTCTTAGAAATCCAAATTAGCAAAAATTTAACATGTAAATCTTGGATATGACCATATGAATCAAGACAAGTATAATTACAATACTTTGCATTACAAATTTTTGAGTCGAAATTAAATATAGGAACCAAAATTGATAAGATCATACAAGTAGTAAGACAAATTGATTTCTTTAAAATTAAAGTAAGAAAAAACGAAAAACTTTAGTTAGGTTTGAGCAATTACTTTCATTTGTTGTTTTTTTTTTTAACTTGGCATTATGATTGTGACACAAACTTCCGGTTCCACCACTTGATCACACATTCTCTGAGAGTTCGAGAATATAAGAGAAGTGACTTGCAAGAATAGGAAGACGACCATACTACATTTAATATAAGAAAATATTAAAATTTTTTTTTGGAGATTGCCAATATACTATCATAAATTATTTTAGAAAGATAACATTTTAATACCATCCACCCTAATGAAATAATGTATATAATATTTTATTCGATAATGTAGATGAAAATTTTAATAACAAATTAAAATGAGGTGGTAAAGTAATTTTTTTTAAAAATGTGGAATTGGGACATAAATTAAGAATTGATTTCCTCCAATATATTATTAAGGGAACTTGTATTTTATTTCATGTGTATGTCGAACAACTGAGAAAGTTTCTAATGAGAAGATCGAACATATATATATATATATATATATGCTTGAATTAACAAAAAATACTGTTACGAAACGCATATCATATGTATGAAACGCAATTCATAATTTCAAGTTGGATAAAATGCTCATGACTTCTGGAGGAAACTCATGCACTTATGGTGCGAATATGCATATCATAAATGTGAAAGATAGCAAGCAGAAAGATGAATTTAATTATTTGAACAAATGCTCAATAGTAATAAGCAAAAGAAAAAAGAGAACGCAATGTCATTCCCCACTATACATTCCCATTATAGGCCCACATCATCGTTTCTTTCCGGGCTCACAACTTAAAAAAAAACGTTTTGGTCCATAATCTTGCTTGAAATTTTCAATTATATTAATGAAAATGTTGAATGGAAGGGAGTATTTGCAACAATGGGCCTGTTTGATATACTGGAAAATAACGGAAAATAACAAAAATTTCTGTATCTTAGTTTCTATCTGTAGTTTGATTGTCAATTTTTCCGGTATAAACATGTGTTATCAGCTCCTTGTCCCCCTTCTCTCTTTCACATTGTTGTCTCTATATAACTTTTACCTTCATTTTTTTTTCTTCTGCCTATCTCAAGTTCTATTTTTTTCATTTCGTCTCTTCTCTGATTTGCTGAAATCACCTTAGCTTGGGTCAAGCTATGTTCTCTCTGCCTCCTCCATGCTCCGAAGCTTCTCTCCGCCCCCTTGCTCCGACGACTCTCTTTGCCTCCTTACTCCGGCACCTCCCTACTTCGACAGCGGCGTCTCTTTTCCATTATATGATTCGACCGTCGAATCTTTGTTGTTGTCAGTGTCGTCAAGATAATTTGAGTTTCGTAGTCCCTTCAAACTCTCTGATACGAGTATTAATTGGATTATTGGTTGGTCTTTATGATTTCATATATTGAGAAAACCCTAATTTTTTGGGTGAAAAATTCTGCTTTCTAGGGTCATTAAAGAACGAATTAAAAATTTATTTTACTTGGGTTTTATTGTTCTCCTGCTCTGAATATTCTCATGAAAGACAGGTTGGAGTAACTTCATTTTGGTTACTGTATGGTGTGTTATATTATGCACAGAAAGTGTTCAATGAAATGTCTGAGTTCTGATATTATTGTAATTATTGGATGTACTTTTTAGGCCACTCGAGAAAGGGAGAACCTAGGTGTAACCTACATGCAATTAACACATTGAAGGATTTGCTTGGGAAATCAAGAAATAGCATTATAATAATATTATTTGAATAATAAAAGTAGAATAATAATATAATAGTGATATATAGAAAAATGAACAAAAGAATATTATTCTCAAATTATTTGGAAGAGTGAAAATATCGTTTAGTAAAAATTAAGAATTTTTTGTTATTTCACACGCCGAAAATAAGTGTTATTCCGTTATTCGATTAATGGGTCCAAATAGCAGAATAATCTATTCATACAGCTATTTTAATTTATTATTTTGCGTTTGGTAACTTCCTTCAGCTAGAAATAAGCGCGCTATTCCGCTATTTCGCGCTGAAAATGAGTTGCCAAACGGACCCTTAATTATATACTAATACCACCAAATTGTCGTACCAATAAAATGAGGACACACCAATTTCCTTTCTTTGTTCCAGTGACCTAACTTGATCAATGCCTTTACAATATCCTCTCTAGGCAGCTGTGGTATTGCATTGCTTAATTGGTAGATACAGTATCTTTGATGCTTCAACAAAGCCCTTGTTATCTTTTCTGATCTGCGTCACCAACTGGTATATATTTGGTACAGATTTTTTAACACCAAGTATATTCCTCTGCTCTCTTTTCTGATCTGCACCACCAACTATTGGTTTGAAATATTACTCAATTAATTGTATTACTATATTCTAATTGTCCTCATTAATTGTATTACTCAATTCTAATCAATACTAGTATGTATTATTTGTACATAATATTATTCTTATCTTATTTATTAAGCACATTTTACAATTACATCCATATAACATATTTTGTGATATCATTTAGCATTTGGATTAGTGACATATTTTCTTACTCTAATTGTTTGAATTTATGCATCTAATATAAGATGTTTCATTTTAAATTGATGGATTCAGAAGCAACTTCACCTGACCCTTAAGGAAAGAATTCATCTAAAAATTAAAGTTGGTCCAAGTCTGAAAGTGATATAATTTGGTTAGATGTGAAATTTCAGATTTTTAAAGGGCTGATTATTGTAAAATTTATTTTCTCTATTAGGGCTTATGGAACCAATTAAGTATAGTTTGGATATTATGCTTGTTGGATCAGTTGGTTGAAATTAATTTTTATAGAATGCGTTGTTAACTCTTACTGGTGTATGATGCTAGTATGGATGTCATGTAGATTGTTTGTGTATAATTTTTAACTGAAAGGGAAAGGATCATAAAATTAGATGGTTTTGTAGAGTGATTTTTTTTCTCTTTAATTTTCTGTGCATTTTTGTGGATATTGTTATTGTTTCTATTTTTTGTTTATATGGAAATAGAAGCTTCATTAGGCTTTTTATTTAAAA
>CM062778.1:2500-10000 GCA_031770325.1 Bolboschoenus planiculmis | reverse complement strand
TTTAGGGTTTAGGGTTTAGGGTTTAGGGTTTAGGGTTTAGGGTTTAGGGTTTAGGGTTTAGGGTTTAGGGTTTAGGGTTTAGGGTTTAGGGTTTAGGGTTTAGGGTTTAGGGTTTAGGGTTTAGGGTTTAGGGTTTAGGGTTTAGGGTTTAGGGTTTAGGGTTTAGGGTTTAGGGTTTAGGGTTTAGGGTTTAGGGTTTAGGGTTTAGGGTTTAGGGTTTAGGGTTTAGGGTTTAGGGTTTAGGGTTTAGGGTTTAGGGTTTAGGGTTTAGGGTTTAGGGTTTAGGGTTTAGGGTTTAGGGTTTAGGGTTTAGGGTTTAGGGTTTAGGGTTTAGGGTTTAGGGTTTAGGGTTTAGGGTTTAGGGTTTAGGGTTTAGGGTTTAGGGTTTAGGGTTTAGGGTTTAGGGTTTAGGGTTTAGGGTTTAGGGTTTAGGGTTTAGGGTTTAGGGTTTAGGGTTTAGGGTTTAGGGTTTAGGGTTTAGGGTTTAGGGTTTAGGGTTTAGGGTTTAGGGTTTAGGGTTTAGGGTTTAGGGTTTAGGGTTTAGGGTTTAGGGTTTAGGGTTTAGGGTTTAGGGTTTAGGGTTTAGGGTTTAGGGTTTAGGGTTTAGGGTTTAGGGTTTAGGGTTTAGGGTTTAGGGTTTAGGGTTTAGGGTTTAGGGTTTAGGGTTTAGGGTTTAGGGTTTAGGGTTTAGGGTTTAGGGTTTAGGGTTTAGGGTTTAGGGTTTAGGGTTTAGGGTTTAGGGTTTAGGGTTTAGGGTTTAGGGTTTAGGGTTTAGGGTTTAGGGTTTAGGGTTTAGGGTTTAGGGTTTAGGGTTTAGGGTTTAGGGTTTAGGGTTTAGGGTTTAGGGTTTAGGGTTTAGGGTTTAGGGTTTAGGGTTTAGGGTTTAGGGTTTAGGGTTTAGGGTTTAGGGTTTAGGGTTTAGGGTTTAGGGTTTAGGGTTTAGGGTTTAGGGTTTAGGGTTTAGGGTTTAGGGTTTAGGGTTTAGGGTTTAGGGTTTAGGGTTTAGGGTTTAGGGTTTAGGGTTTAGGGTTTAGGGTTTAGGGTTTAGGGTTTAGGGTTTAGGGTTTAGGGTTTAGGGTTTAGGGTTTAGGGTTTAGGGTTTAGGGTTTAGGGTTTAGGGTTTAGGGTTTAGGGTTTAGGGTTTAGGGTTTAGGGTTTAGGGTTTAGGGTTTAGGGTTTAGGGTTTAGGGTTTAGGGTTTAGGGTTTAGGGTTTAGGGTTTAGGGTTTAGGGTTTAGGGTTTAGGGTTTAGGGTTTAGGGTTTAGGGTTTAGGGTTTAGGGTTTAGGGTTTAGGGTTTAGGGTTTAGGGTTTAGGGTTTAGGGTTTAGGGTTTAGGGTTTAGGGTTTAGGGTTTAGGGTTTAGGGTTTAGGGTTTAGGGTTT
Source organism: Bolboschoenus planiculmis (assembly GCA_031770325.1). Lineage (NCBI taxonomy): Eukaryota > Viridiplantae > Streptophyta > Magnoliopsida > Poales > Cyperaceae > Bolboschoenus > Bolboschoenus planiculmis. The sequence goes on along the minus strand of CM062778.1, from coordinate 8,618 downwards.
AGGGTTTAGGGTTTAGGGTTTAGGGTTTAGGGTTTAGGGTTTAGGGTTTAGGGTTTAGGGTTTAGGGTTTAGGGTTTAGGGTTTAGGGTTTAGGGTTTAGGGTTTAGGGTTTAGGGTTTAGGGTTTAGGGTTTAGGGTTTAGGGTTTAGGGTTTAGGGTTTAGGGTTTAGGGTTTAGGGTTTAGGGTTTAGGGTTTAGGGTTTAGGGTTTAGGGTTTAGGGTTTAGGGTTTAGGGTTTAGGGTTTAGGGTTTAGGGTTTAGGGTTTAGGGTTTAGGGTTTAGGGTTTAGGGTTTAGGGTTTAGGGTTTAGGGTTTAGGGTTTAGGGTTTAGGGTTTAGGGTTTAGGGTTTAGGGTTTAGGGTTTAGGGTTTAGGGTTTAGGGTTTAGGGTTTAGGGTTTAGGGTTTAGGGTTTAGGGTTTAGGGTTTAGGGTTTAGGGTTTAGGGTTTAGGGTTTAGGGTTTAGGGTTTAGGGTTTAGGGTTTAGGGTTTAGGGTTTAGGGTTTAGGGTTTAGGGTTTAGGGTTTAGGGTTTAGGGTTTAGGGTTTAGGGTTTAGGGTTTAGGGTTTAGGGTTTAGGGTTTAGGGTTTAGGGTTTAGGGTTTAGGGTTTAGGGTTTAGGGTTTAGGGTTTAGGGTTTAGGGTTTAGGGTTTAGGGTTTAGGGTTTAGGGTTTAGGGTTTAGGGTTTAGGGTTTAGGGTTTAGGGTTTAGGGTTTAGGGTTTAGGGTTTAGGGTTTAGGGTTTAGGGTTTAGGGTTTAGGGTTTAGGGTTTAGGGTTTAGGGTTTAGGGTTTAGGGTTTAGGGTTTAGGGTTTAGGGTTTAGGGTTTAGGGTTTAGGGTTTAGGGTTTAGGGTTTAGGGTTTAGGGTTTAGGGTTTAGGGTTTAGGGTTTAGGGTTTAGGGTTTAGGGTTTAGGGTTTAGGGTTTAGGGTTTAGGGTTTAGGGTTTAGGGTTTAGGGTTTAGGGTTTAGGGTTTAGGGTTTAGGGTTTAGGGTTTAGGGTTTAGGGTTTAGGGTTTAGGGTTTAGGGTTTAGGGTTTAGGGTTTAGGGTTTAGGGTTTAGGGTTTAGGGTTTAGGGTTTAGGGTTTAGGGTTTAGGGTTTAGGGTTTAGGGTTTAGGGTTTAGGGTTTAGGGTTTAGGGTTTAGGGTTTAGGGTTTAGGGTTTAGGGTTTAGGGTTTAGGGTTTAGGGTTTAGGGTTTAGGGTTTAGGGTTTAGGGTTTAGGGTTTAGGGTTTAGGGTTTAGGGTTTAGGGTTTAGGGTTTAGGGTTTAGGGTTTAGGGTTTAGGGTTTAGGGTTTAGGGTTTAGGGTTTAGGGTTTAGGGTTTAGGGTTTAGGGTTTAGGGTTTAGGGTTTAGGGTTTAGGGTTTAGGGTTTAGGGTTTAGGGTTTAGGGTTTAGGGTTTAGGGTTTAGGGTTTAGGGTTTAGGGTTTAGGGTTTAGGGTTTAGGGTTTAGGGTTTAGGGTTTAGGGTTTAGGGTTTAGGGTTTAGGGTTTAGGGTTTAGGGTTTAGGGTTTAGGGTTTAGGGTTTAGGGTTTAGGGTTTAGGGTTTAGGGTTTAGGGTTTAGGGTTTAGGGTTTAGGGTTTAGGGTTTAGGGTTTAGGGTTTAGGGTTTAGGGTTTAGGGTTTAGGGTTTAGGGTTTAGGGTTTAGGGTTTAGGGTTTAGGGTTTAGGGTTTAGGGTTTAGGGTTTAGGGTTTAGGGTTTAGGGTTTAGGGTTTAGGGTTTAGGGTTTAGGGTTTAGGGTTTAGGGTTTAGGGTTTAGGGTTTAGGGTTTAGGGTTTAGGGTTTAGGGTTTAGGGTTTAGGGTTTAGGGTTTAGGGTTTAGGGTTTAGGGTTTAGGGTTTAGGGTTTAGGGTTTAGGGTTTAGGGTTTAGGGTTTAGGGTTTAGGGTTTAGGGTTTAGGGTTTAGGGTTTAGGGTTTAGGGTTTAGGGTTTAGGGTTTAGGGTTTAGGGTTTAGGGTTTAGGGTTTAGGGTTTAGGGTTTAGGGTTTAGGGTTTAGGGTTTAGGGTTTAGGGTTTAGGGTTTAGGGTTTAGGGTTTAGGGTTTAGGGTTTAGGGTTTAGGGTTTAGGGTTTAGGGTTTAGGGTTTAGGGTTTAGGGTTTAGGGTTTAGGGTTTAGGGTTTAGGGTTTAGGGTTTAGGGTTTAGGGTTTAGGGTTTAGGGTTTAGGGTTTAGGGTTTAGGGTTTAGGGTTTAGGGTTTAGGGTTTAGGGTTTAGGGTTTAGGGTTTAGGGTTTAGGGTTTAGGGTTTAGGGTTTAGGGTTTAGGGTTTAGGGTTTAGGGTTTAGGGTTTAGGGTTTAGGGTTTAGGGTTTAGGGTTTAGGGTTTAGGGTTTAGGGTTTAGGGTTTAGGGTTTAGGGTTTAGGGTTTAGGGTTTAGGGTTTAGGGTTTAGGGTTTAGGGTTTAGGGTTTAGGGTTTAGGGTTTAGGGTTTAGGGTTTAGGGTTTAGGGTTTAGGGTTTAGGGTTTAGGGTTTAGGGTTTAGGGTTTAGGGTTTAGGGTTTAGGGTTTAGGGTTTAGGGTTTAGGGTTTAGGGTTTAGGGTTTAGGGTTTAGGGTTTAGGGTTTAGGGTTTAGGGTTTAGGGTTTAGGGTTTAGGGTTTAGGGTTTAGGGTTTAGGGTTTAGGGTTTAGGGTTTAGGGTTTAGGGTTTAGGGTTTAGGGTTTAGGGTTTAGGGTTTAGGGTTTAGGGTTTAGGGTTTAGGGTTTAGGGTTTAGGGTTTAGGGTTTAGGGTTTAGGGTTTAGGGTTTAGGGTTTAGGGTTTAGGGTTTAGGGTTTAGGGTTTAGGGTTTAGGGTTTAGGGTTTAGGGTTTAGGGTTTAGGGTTTAGGGTTTAGGGTTTAGGGTTTAGGGTTTAGGGTTTAGGGTTTAGGGTTTAGGGTTTAGGGTTTAGGGTTTAGGGTTTAGGGTTTAGGGTTTAGGGTTTAGGGTTTAGGGTTTAGGGTTTAGGGTTTAGGGTTTAGGGTTTAGGGTTTAGGGTTTAGGGTTTAGGGTTTAGGGTTTAGGGTTTAGGGTTTAGGGTTTAGGGTTTAGGGTTTAGGGTTTAGGGTTTAGGGTTTAGGGTTTAGGGTTTAGGGTTTAGGGTTTAGGGTTTAGGGTTTAGGGTTTAGGGTTTAGGGTTTAGGGTTTAGGGTTTAGGGTTTAGGGTTTAGGGTTTAGGGTTTAGGGTTTAGGGTTTAGGGTTTAGGGTTTAGGGTTTAGGGTTTAGGGTTTAGGGTTTAGGGTTTAGGGTTTAGGGTTTAGGGTTTAGGGTTTAGGGTTTAGGGTTTAGGGTTTAGGGTTTAGGGTTTAGGGTTTAGGGTTTAGGGTTTAGGGTTTAGGGTTTAGGGTTTAGGGTTTAGGGTTTAGGGTTTAGGGTTTAGGGTTTAGGGTTTAGGGTTTAGGGTTTAGGGTTTAGGGTTTAGGGTTTAGGGTTTAGGGTTTAGGGTTTAGGGTTTAGGGTTTAGGGTTTAGGGTTTAGGGTTTAGGGTTTAGGGTTTAGGGTTTAGGGTTTAGGGTTTAGGGTTTAGGGTTTAGGGTTTAGGGTTTAGGGTTTAGGGTTTAGGGTTTAGGGTTTAGGGTTTAGGGTTTAGGGTTTAGGGTTTAGGGTTTAGGGTTTAGGGTTTAGGGTTTAGGGTTTAGGGTTTAGGGTTTAGGGTTTAGGGTTTAGGGTTTAGGGTTTAGGGTTTAGGGTTTAGGGTTTAGGGTTTAGGGTTTAGGGTTTAGGGTTTAGGGTTTAGGGTTTAGGGTTTAGGGTTTAGGGTTTAGGGTTTAGGGTTTAGGGTTTAGGGTTTAGGGTTTAGGGTTTAGGGTTTAGGGTTTAGGGTTTAGGGTTTAGGGTTTAGGGTTTAGGGTTTAGGGTTTAGGGTTTAGGGTTTAGGGTTTAGGGTTTAGGGTTTAGGGTTTAGGGTTTAGGGTTTAGGGTTTAGGGTTTAGGGTTTAGGGTTTAGGGTTTAGGGTTTAGGGTTTAGGGTTTAGGGTTTAGGGTTTAGGGTTTAGGGTTTAGGGTTTAGGGTTTAGGGTTTAGGGTTTAGGGTTTAGGGTTTAGGGTTTAGGGTTTAGGGTTTAGGGTTTAGGGTTTAGGGTTTAGGGTTTAGGGTTTAGGGTTTAGGGTTTAGGGTTTAGGGTTTAGGGTTTAGGGTTTAGGGTTTAGGGTTTAGGGTTTAGGGTTTAGGGTTTAGGGTTTAGGGTTTAGGGTTTAGGGTTTAGGGTTTAGGGTTTAGGGTTTAGGGTTTAGGGTTTAGGGTTTAGGGTTTAGGGTTTAGGGTTTAGGGTTTAGGGTTTAGGGTTTAGGGTTTAGGGTTTAGGGTTTAGGGTTTAGGGTTTAGGGTTTAGGGTTTAGGGTTTAGGGTTTAGGGTTTAGGGTTTAGGGTTTAGGGTTTAGGGTTTAGGGTTTAGGGTTTAGGGTTTAGGGTTTAGGGTTTAGGGTTTAGGGTTTAGGGTTTAGGGTTTAGGGTTTAGGGTTTAGGGTTTAGGGTTTAGGGTTTAGGGTTTAGGGTTTAGGGTTTAGGGTTTAGGGTTTAGGGTTTAGGGTTTAGGGTTTAGGGTTTAGGGTTTAGGGTTTAGGGTTTAGGGTTTAGGGTTTAGGGTTTAGGGTTTAGGGTTTAGGGTTTAGGGTTTAGGGTTTAGGGTTTAGGGTTTAGGGTTTAGGGTTTAGGGTTTAGGGTTTAGGGTTTAGGGTTTAGGGTTTAGGGTTTAGGGTTTAGGGTTTAGGGTTTAGGGTTTAGGGTTTAGGGTTTAGGGTTTAGGGTTTAGGGTTTAGGGTTTAGGGTTTAGGGTTTAGGGTTTAGGGTTTAGGGTTTAGGGTTTAGGGTTTAGGGTTTAGGGTTTAGGGTTTAGGGTTTAGGGTTTAGGGTTTAGGGTTTAGGGTTTAGGGTTTAGGGTTTAGGGTTTAGGGTTTAGGGTTTAGGGTTTAGGGTTTAGGGTTTAGGGTTTAGGGTTTAGGGTTTAGGGTTTAGGGTTTAGGGTTTAGGGTTTAGGGTTTAGGGTTTAGGGTTTAGGGTTTAGGGTTTAGGGTTTAGGGTTTAGGGTTTAGGGTTTAGGGTTTAGGGTTTAGGGTTTAGGGTTTAGGGTTTAGGGTTTAGGGTTTAGGGTTTAGGGTTTAGGGTTTAGGGTTTAGGGTTTAGGGTTTAGGGTTTAGGGTTTAGGGTTTAGGGTTTAGGGTTTAGGGTTTAGGGTTTAGGGTTTAGGGTTTAGGGTTTAGGGTTTAGGGTTTAGGGTTTAGGGTTTAGGGTTTAGGGTTTAGGGTTTAGGGTTTAGGGTTTAGGGTTTAGGGTTTAGGGTTTAGGGTTTAGGGTTTAGGGTTTAGGGTTTAGGGTTTAGGGTTTAGGGTTTAGGGTTTAGGGTTTAGGGTTTAGGGTTTAGGGTTTAGGGTTTAGGGTTTAGGGTTTAGGGTTTAGGGTTTAGGGTTTAGGGTTTAGGGTTTAGGGTTTAGGGTTTAGGGTTTAGGGTTTAGGGTTTAGGGTTTAGGGTTTAGGGTTTAGGGTTTAGGGTTTAGGGTTTAGGGTTTAGGGTTTAGGGTTTAGGGTTTAGGGTTTAGGGTTTAGGGTTTAGGGTTTAGGGTTTAGGGTTTAGGGTTTAGGGTTTAGGGTTTAGGGTTTAGGGTTTAGGGTTTAGGGTTTAGGGTTTAGGGTTTAGGGTTTAGGGTTTAGGGTTTAGGGTTTAGGGTTTAGGGTTTAGGGTTTAGGGTTTAGGGTTTAGGGTTTAGGGTTTAGGGTTTAGGGTTTAGGGTTTAGGGTTTAGGGTTTAGGGTTTAGGGTTTAGGGTTTAGGGTTTAGGGTTTAGGGTTTAGGGTTTAGGGTTTAGGGTTTAGGGTTTAGGGTTTAGGGTTTAGGGTTTAGGGTTTAGGGTTTAGGGTTTAGGGTTTAGGGTTTAGGGTTTAGGGTTTAGGGTTTAGGGTTTAGGGTTTAGGGTTTAGGGTTTAGGGTTTAGGGTTTAGGGTTTAGGGTTTAGGGTTTAGGGTTTAGGGTTTAGGGTTTAGGGTTTAGGGTTTAGGGTTTAGGGTTTAGGGTTTAGGGTTTAGGGTTTAGGGTTTAGGGTTTAGGGTTTAGGGTTTAGGGTTTAGGGTTTAGGGTTTAGGGTTTAGGGTTTAGGGTTTAGGGTTTAGGGTTTAGGGTTTAGGGTTTAGGGTTTAGGGTTTAGGGTTT
>CM062777.1:4055000-4057730 GCA_031770325.1 Bolboschoenus planiculmis | reverse complement strand
CCTAAACCCTAAACCCTAAACCCTAAACCCTAAACCCTAAACCCTAAACCCTAAACCCTAAACCCTAAACCCTAAACCCTAAACCCTAAACCCTAAACCCTAAACCCTAAACCCTAAACCCTAAACCCTAACCCTAAACCCTAAACCCTAAACCCTAAACCCTAAACCCTAAACCCTAAACCCTAAACCCTAAACCCTAAACCCTAAACCCTAAACCCTAAACCCTAAACCCTAAACCCTAAACCCTAAACCCTAAACCCTAAACCCTAAACCCTAAACCCTAAACCCTAAACCCTAAACCCTAAACCCTAAACCCTAAACCCTAAACCCTAAACCCTAAACCCTAAACCCTAAACCCTAAACCCTAAACCCTAAACCCTAAACCCTAAACCCTAAACCCTAAACCCTAAACCCTAAACCCTAAACCCTAAACCCTAAACCCTAAACCCTAAACCCTAAACCCTAAACCCTAAACCCTAAACCCTAAACCCTAAACCCTAAACCCTAAACCCTAAACCCTAAACCCTAAACCCTAAACCCTAAACCCTAAACCCTAAACCCTAAACCCTAAACCCTAAACCCTAAACCCTAAACCCTAAACCCTAAACCCTAAACCCTAAACCCTAAACCCTAAACCCTAAACCCTAAACCCTAAACCCTAAACCCTAAACCCTAAACCCTAAACCCTAAACCCTAAACCCTAAACCCTAAACCCTAAACCCTAAACCCTAAACCCTAAACCCTAAACCCTAAACCCTAAACCCTAAACCCTAAACCCTAAACCCTAAACCCTAAACCCTAAACCCTAAACCCTAAACCCTAAACCCTAAACCCTAAACCCTAAACCCTAAACCCTAAACCCTAAACCCTAAACCCTAAACCCTAAACCCTAAACCCTAAACCCTAAACCCTAAACCCTAAACCCTAAACCCTAAACCCTAAACCCTAAACCCTAAACCCTAAACCCTAAACCCTAAACCCTAAACCCTAAACCCTAAACCCTAAACCCTAAACCCTAAACCCTAAACCCTAAACCCTAAACCCTAAACCCTAAACCCTAAACCCTAAACCCTAAACCCTAAACCCTAAACCCTAAACCCTAAACCCTAAACCCTAAACCCTAAACCCTAAACCCTAAACCCTAAACCCTAAACCCTAAACCCTAAACCCTAAACCCTAAACCCTAAACCCTAAACCCTAAACCCTAAACCCTAAACCCTAAACCCTAAACCCTAAACCCTAAACCCTAAACCCTAAACCCTAAACCCTAAACCCTAAACCCTAAACCCTAAACCCTAAACCCTAAACCCTAAACCCTAAACCCTAAACCCTAAACCCTAAACCCTAAACCCTAAACCCTAAACCCTAAACCCTAAACCCTAAACCCTAAACCCTAAACCCTAAACCCTAAACCCTAAACCCTAAACCCTAAACCCTAAACCCTAAACCCTAAACCCTAAACCCTAAACCCTAAACCCTAAACCCTAAACCCTAAACCCTAAACCCTAAACCCTAAACCCTAAACCCTAAACCCTAAACCCTAAACCCTAAACCCTAAACCCTAAACCCTAAACCCTAAACCCTAAACCCTAAACCCTAAACCCTAAACCCTAAACCCTAAACCCTAAACCCTAAACCCTAAACCCTAAACCCTAAACCCTAAACCCTAAACCCTAAACCCTAAACCCTAAACCCTAAACCCTAAACCCTAAACCCTAAACCCTAAACCCTAAACCCTAAACCCTAAACCCTAAACCCTAAACCCTAAACCCTAAACCCTAAACCCTAAACCCTAAACCCTAAACCCTAAACCCTAAACCCTAAACCCTAAACCCTAAACCCTAAACCCTAAACCCTAAACCCTAAACCCTAAACCCTAAACCCTAAACCCTAAACCCTAAACCCTAAACCCTAAACCCTAAACCCTAAACCCTAAACCCTAAACCCTAAACCCTAAACCCTAAACCCTAAACCCTAAACCCTAAACCCTAAACCCTAAACCCTAAACCCTAAACCCTAAACCCTAAACCCTAAACCCTAAACCCTAAACCCTAAACCCTAAACCCTAAACCCTAAACCCTAAACCCTAAACCCTAAACCCTAAACCCTAAACCCTAAACCCTAAACCCTAAACCCTAAACCCTAAACCCTAAACCCTAAACCCTAAACCCTAAACCCTAAACCCTAAACCCTAAACCCTAAACCCTAAACCCTAAACCCTAAACCCTAAACCCTAAACCCTAAACCCTAAACCCTAAACCCTAAACCCTAAACCCTAAACCCTAAACCCTAAACCCTAAACCCTAAACCCTAAACCCTAAACCCTAAACCCTAAACCCTAAACCCTAAACCCTAAACCCTAAACCCTAAACCCTAAACCCTAAACCCTAAACCCTAAACCCTAAACCCTAAACCCTAAACCCTAAACCCTAAACCCTAAACCCTAAACCCTAAACCCTAAACCCTAAACCCTAAACCCTAAACCCTAAACCCTAAACCCTAAACCCTAAACCCTAAACCCTAAACCCTAAACCCTAAACCCTAAACCCTAAACCCTAAACCCTAAACCCTAAACCCTAAACCCTAAACCCTAAACCCTAAACCCTAAACCCTAAACCCTAAACCCTAAACCCTAAACCCTAAACCCTAAACCCTAAACCCTAAACCCTAAACCCTAAACCCTAAACCCTAAACCCTAAACCCTAAACCCTAAACCCTAAACCCTAAACC